>CM035594.1:70851534-71176534 GCA_020423425.1 Chrysopa pallens | reverse complement strand
TTTCTCATCGATCTAAATTGAAAAGACTTCATTATCAGCGATAATTATAATTTTTTTTTGTAGATAAATATCGAACAGTTATTCGAAAACAATTTGAATATTTACCTGCACAATGTTTCCACATCATTATGCCTCGTTGTTCTAGCATCAATGATAACTAGATCATATGATTTTGTAAAACATTCCTCGGTTGCTTTCTCAAATGTCGTGCATGGAATCACCTCAAAATCCAATTTTTCAGCTGCTTTTGATATAGCTGTCGATACTTGATCTTCGCGAGGAAATATTGATAAAATCTAGAATAAAAATATTTATAAAAAAAAATTTAAAATATTTATAAAAAAAAATTTAAAATAAATAAAAAAAATTATAAAATAAACGTACTTTAGGTGAACTTTGATTTGGCGGTAGTAACAATCCATATTTCCGTTCGATTTTCTGTAAAAGAAGAAGAAAAATAAACAAAATTAATCCTTGCAGTTCGTAATTGGAAATCGATAAATCAGAATCTAGTTTTTCAATACATTCAAAATTTATTTTTATGATAATTACAATCTTTTATTACTCGAACAGCACAATGTGATCTGTCAAAATAATGTGAGAATAAAACAATTTACGCTCCGCATAAAATTACTCTTCGTTATAGGCTATAGCTCAAGACTTAAACTTTATAACACATTATGCAGAATAGAAAGGTCTTTTACGCCATTTCATTTATCCACAATAACATTTTATTGCTCAAGTCGTTTCCGATATACAGTTGGCTAGGTAGCTTAAGAGTTAAGCAAGTTAGCCACAGTTAATAACCCAAAAATTATTATTTGTAGAATAAAACTAAAAATACGAAAGTTTTTTGAGTCTTGAAAGATGAGCCTAAGAACATATATGTATGACCTTTCAAAGCTGAGATATAGCTTTCACTCTTTGGAGCCTCCATCAGCAAAAAAACTAAAATGAAAACTAAAATCTGTGGAGAAAAACTGAAGTAACATTCTCGTTTTGGTATTTTGATAATAGAAAAGTCCAAGAACTACACTGAATAACAAGTCTGAAAGCCAAGTTTTCACAATGTAATTCTCTGCCATTTATAAAACGGCTGAATATAACTGATTTCCTTGCGCCAACACCATTTTTAAACATAATTAAAATAATAGCTTAAAATAATTTATGCAGCATATCTCACAAAAATTTTATTCAGTCACGGTTTTGTGAAAAACATCAAATCAGAGGAATGCAGTTAGAGACATAATAAGATAAAAAATTCGACATTATAATGGAATATTTTTTTCTTTTTTGAACATTACACATTTAGGGTAAACATTATGCAGAATTACACCTTTATTAATGATATTAATTAGTAATTAATTATTTATAAAAGTTGGTGTACAAGTTTTATTATTATTAGTATGATTTAATATAGGTAATAATATAATAAAAAATTATTATTAAATTTTTAACATTAATATTACATTAATTATTATTTTTATTATTATAAATAAAAAAAAAAGGCAAACAATTGTAGTTAATAACCTACTTTATTATTAAGTATTTTTATACCACCGCTGTTTCTGCTGCACATGGCTTAAATCAATACCGTGAGAATCTTAAAAATGTTATTAAAAAAAGTCATAACAGATCATAATTAATAATTTTTACTGAAAATGGTGCGATTTTTTTATGTGTTAATTTATATCATTTATACAGAGTGTCCCCCTCGTAATAGCCGCGATAGGATACTAATGTAGTAATACGTCTTATATAGAATAAAATGTTTAGTGGAAAAGCCCTTTATAACCATTCCGATTTGATGTAACAAGATAACTTTGCGTTAATTCTATTAGGGGTACTGTTAATATCTAACTAAGAAGTGGCATATTGTAACTCGAAATATTATACTAGTTCGAAGATAATTACTTTTTTCTACATGTTTCTATTAACTCGCTTTCTTATTATGCCTGTCTGGATAGAATTTTGTACATGGTTTTAAATTAAATTTCCAATGATCTAGATACTTGAAATTTGGAGGATCATAGATGAGAATTTGATGAAAATGTATAATGATTTGAAAAATAAATGAAAAATGAAAAGGAGAAGAGAATGATCCTAAAAATTGGTATTAAATTAGAAGAAAACGGAAAAGATGAAGACATAAATAAAGAAATGAAGATGATGGAGAAGTATTACGTTCACTACACGAAAAATGTCATTCAAGTAACGCAATCTACGCTCGATTTGATTGTTCGATTAAATAAAAGATTTATATAGATTACTTTATAATGACATTAACTATAAAAATATTTGTGGAATTAATTTTACATAATATAGAATATTCATAGTTAAATTTTTAGTTTTATTGGCTGAAAAATAAAAAAGACAAATATTATATTAATTTAACTTATTTTGTGACTAACAAAATTATGTTAAGATTAAAAAACATTTAAATGTTTTTAGTGAAACTTGAATTTAGAAGTTTTAAATAATTTTAAACGAGTATTTTAACAGTGTTTTTATTACATAAGAAAATTTTACATCATCTATCAGACAAAATAATTAATTAATTTATCATATAATATTTTGTAAGTGGTTGTCTTTATGACATTCATAAAATTTTATATATGTATTTTTAATTAATTGATTGATTACGATATTAAAATTAATTAATTTTGAATTTCATGCATATTTTTGAAATATTTTGTATGTCAAAAATAATAAGTATGTGTATCACGTAGAAGTTGCGTAAATTAAAAGAATCCTATTGAAATTTTTAACTATTTGAGAAATTCTAAAAAAAATATATTGCTAGCTTTTACCTGGTAGATTTACCACCGCTTTGAATTAGAAAACCAATATTGTTTCCAAAGGTTAAAAATTGATGGCCATTTTAACTGTACCAAAGTAATAGTTCAGTTTCCTTGACGAGGAATTTGAAAGTAGACTGATTATGGCTTCAATATGAAGTTGTGTAATGAGAAATCTCATTAGATAACCAGAAGAGGATCTACGTGTCATATTTGTCAAAAATTAATGCTAAAATGTGTATTTAAATTTTCTAAAAGATTCTATGAAAAATAATTTTCTTGAGAACGTCCTTAAAATATGGGCAAATATTGTGCTACAGTTTAGAGATTCCGAAATTTATGTACCCAGATTTGAACATAATGCAAAAAGCTATTTTTAAATTTCATGAAAATTTTATTGTGAAAAACTTTTTTATATGGGTTGTACAATACTCTTAATTTTTCCAGCAGTAGTATGAAAAATAATTCACAACAGAAAAGTTCAAATGAAATAAAACATGTCTCATTTTTTATATGTTTCAAATGTAAAAATTTTCTATTGCTGATTTGCTGTTTGTTTGTTATGGAATATAAAAATAAAAAACAATTAATTAACAATTTAAATTAGCTAGAAAAAATATATGTGTTTGTAAACAATTAAATAACAATTTTTCATAAATTATTATAGATATCAAATGTAATGTAATTTCAGTAAATAGCTATCTTTATATAAGACAGCAGTAAACTCGTTGAAAAATTAACTATTCTCTATTTTACTATCAGTATTGTTTTTGTTTTGTGGAGCCACGATATAAGTTTCCCAGATATCTCTAAATAATATCTTGACCTCTAAATATTTAATAGAAGAAATGAGAAGCTTTTGGAAAATTAAATTTTCAATTCTGCAACCAAAAGTTAGTGCCTTTATGACATTATTGGTTTCTATATCCAGGTAACGCCAGCTATAATCTCTTGCTAGAAGAGCTTTGAGACCTTTTGCTAGAAGAGCTTTGTGCCTCTAGGTAATGGAGTGTTGTGAAAGAGTGTACAGCGGACCAAAATGGTCTAGGTATAAGGAACGTGGTGTCCCTCTTTAGTTAGGAATGGAAAGAAGATATTGGACATCGAACAGAGCATAAAGGATATTTAAGTGTATGATACATGTAAGGATAAAATTTATATAAAACTTTTCACTATTCAGTGGTGTAGATGTTTTATAACTATGTATGGTAAAGTTGGTAAGATGTCTGCAATATAAATTACCATGCCAAGTTTCCAACTAAAGTATTCACGCTTAAAATTTAATTACCTTAACTAACTGTCTATGTATGAGTATCGCATATAAAATACAGAATGTACAAAATAATTATCTAGAGATTACTATTAGATATCGTTTTGAAATGATAGCTGTGAGCTAAGAGAATTTGCTACAAAAATTGGGTATTGTTCACTGAGAACACCAACATTACTTGAAATAGGCGCTATCAAAGTATAATATTAAGTTTGTAAGATAAATAAAGTTAAATTGGCCTTATTAGATGATTTTTTATCTTGCTGATCACAACTATGAATGTAACAACATGCTAAATTATTGTAAGGATTTGTATATTTAAATATAAATGACCGTTTGTTAGTCTCGCAAAAACTCGAAAATTGTTCTACCGACTTGAATAATATTTTTTTGGTTCGTTTTAATACTCGGTTGTTTTACGAAACTTCAGGCAAAATCCATAAGAACAGCCGAAAAATACGAACTCAACGAACTGGAATTAGATGGTTGATTATGATTCATAAGCGTTTATAGTAATCAATTTTAGGTGCTACGAACTTCACTTGGTCTTTAGAGTAAGTAGGTGTGATCAAATTTTTGAAAACTATGTCAATTATATAAAATCGATTAAAGCTTCCTCTTAAAGAAAAATTCCTAATATAAACTTGTCTAATATAAGCCCAAACGAATCTGGTTCCATGTCCAAAAGGCATAATATGAATGAAGTATTTCAATCTCTCGGATTTTTGCTTTTTTTTTTTCGTCATCCTGTATATAATTGACTAAATTGTATAAAAATTAAATTATATTTATTACGTTCATCAGTATAAGGGGCAGCATAGTAGTATGATAGACATTTTACGAGGAAAAATAAAACATTTCACCGCTATTTAGAAAAAAAATAAATAAACAAAAATAAATTATAGTTGTTTTTACTATATTTATATTTAAATTAACTTTTTGCATATTATTTAAAATTGTTTAAATAATCATTATTTAGTATTATCAATGATTAATAGTCAAGATGGATAGTTAGTTAAAGCACGACCTATCAACTTCCATACGCCATTGAATATCTGGGGATTGGAATTACATTTGACTAGGTTTGATACTAGGAGTACTATCACAGGTAAAATATTTATGTTACGGCCACAACTCAAATTTTTGATCGTGCCACTTTTAAAGTGTGACGATATCATAGTTTTACGGTGGCTATTTAAATCGTAATTTTAATTAATTATGCATCAATAAAAGTAATTGCTGAATCAAATGGATTAATATCGAAAGAGCAAATCAGGAGCAATTTATTGAATTAAAAAAATATACAAAAAAATCATTAATAGCTGAGATATAAGGAAAACAGTTTTTGTAATTTGGATTGCAAATAATTAATTAACCTAATTACTGGAGCAATTACGGATCCTGATAGAGTATTTTGGGAGCAAGTTTTTGAGGTTTGGTTAAATAAATTTCATTAAACTTCCACACTAACTTAATTGCGGTATACTAACGAAGTGCGATCTTTTTGTTCACTGAATTAAATTGCTCTACGTTTTGTGTTTTTGCGGCATACTGTATAAGAATCAAATATCAATAGATATTATGGATGTCACGTGTGGTCTCAAAGCTAAACACAGCCATACATGTAACAAAGATAATATAATATAGCCACAAGTAGCGGCAAGATAAATTATGTGCTATGATTGTTATATGTACGAATAGGCCCTAATAAGGTGCCTATTGTAATTAATATCAATTGAAGATGAATCACGTACATTATACGTTTTAAAAGATAGAGGAGATGATACAGTGGTATGTCTATGCGTATGTATATGTTACTAAAACATCAATATGTTCTGTATATTAAGAATGTTGAAACTTACCCCACAATCAAGTGGTTCCTCTTCAGGAGTAAGTGCCAAAGATGGTCGACCTTGACTAGTGAGTCGAATTGATGTTGGTGCTCCACCTGAAATTGATAAAAATTAAGATTATATACCAGAGTAGATAATTAATGAAAGAGAATAAAAATTATAGTAGAATGTAACCAATTGGAAACGGAAGATAAAAATGAAAGGAAAAATAAATTACTGGCGATCTCAGTTCGGGATGATTTTTAAGGGTTAAATACGGTTTATTTTGATTTCCGGTAACACTGTAAGTAAAATATGGTAGAGGCGTCAGATGAAAAAGAAATTCTTGCGCATGCTTGATTTTAGCTCAATTGATTATTAGAAAATGGATCATTTTTAATTTATAAATTTGGAAGACCTATGCCCACCTCAAGAACGCTGGACATATGGCCATGTAAGTACAGATTTGAGCTAATTACTTTAACTGTAACATATACAAACGAAAAAAATCTTTAATTACAAACAGAATCTGTTGAATATTTTTATCTACGGGAATAATAAATTAATTATCGGAATAAAATGTACAAAATAAAATGTAATTACTAGTTGACATTTGTTGTTTTTTTGTCTTTATTTTATTTATTTTATTCCAACATTGGATTGTGTGATACCATTATTGTGTTTGTTGTATTTACCCGGTGAAAAAATATACTATAGAACAGCATCTAGACGTAC
Source organism: Chrysopa pallens (assembly GCA_020423425.1). NCBI lineage: Eukaryota > Metazoa > Arthropoda > Insecta > Neuroptera > Chrysopidae > Chrysopa > Chrysopa pallens. The sequence continues at coordinate 71,169,899 of CM035594.1, read as the reverse complement.
TTGAATGTGTAAAAATAGAGCAACGTATTTTGTCAATGGAATTGTTTTCTGATTAGTTCAAACATCTGGAGATTACCGATCTAATATTTTGGTCAACTCTTATTTAAGCCCTTCTTTTTTCAGAAGTACTATGAGGATTTAAATAATTGTTTCATGCAAACTGAGACTGTTTTTCGAATTTAAAACGCTAATTTTTCGAAAAAATGACAAAACATACACTTTTGAAGACGTTTGATAATTTCGAAAAATCTTTAATGTTTGGTTCAAAACAAAGATTATTTGAAAAATTATCCAGATTGTTGAGAAATTCTATGGGCCAGAAAACAACAAATATGTTTGAGATTAACCATTAAGAAAAAAAAGTTAAATCATAAACAAAAAAGTAAAACACGTGTTATTTTTTTTTTTGTTTTTGTTGTTTACTATTAACGATAAATCATTAAAGTAATTGATATTTTGATTTTTAAACAATTCACATCCTCATTGGTTCCATTTTTTTGCACTTAAATGTACAAATATAAAAATATAATAAGGCACTCGAATTTCGAAAAAAAAAATAAAAACTTTTTAACAATTGTACGCCGATACCAATGAAAAAATATTAATAATAATATGATAAAAAATATTATATATACAACTTTTTTTTATTCCTCTTTTACCATCATCAGAGATTGAAACTTTACAATTCATTTACTAAATAAGAAGATTGAAGAAGTAAGAAGGTAAGAACGCTTTATTTGAGTTTAATAAAAGAGATATTTATTTATTTATATGAAATACGTGAAAAACATATTTATTTTTAGAAAATACAAAATAATAAATGGATGGGATAAAAGATGTGAGATTTTCATTGAAAAGAACATGTTACTAACAAATATATATATTGTGTGCAAAAATAGATAAAATTGTTTTATTAAATTGAAGGCAAGATACCTATCTATCTATCTATAAGCAAGACAAACGAAAATGTCTGTTTTATTTTTGTGTATCCAGGGTTGAGTGTTCAAGTATTTTTGATAGATTTCTGAGAAACAGATTAGTAGAAAGATGCTTAACAGAATTGATTTTATTTACGCAAACGAAAATGTCTGTTTTATTTTTGAGTATCCAGGGTTTGAGTGTTGAAATATTTTTGATAGATTTCTTAGAAATAGATTAGTAGAAAGATGCTTAACAGAATTGATTTTTTTTATGAGCAAATATAAAAGAGTTTTCTGTATCTAATCGATACTCAATATTCAGAACTTGACAAACTTCTTAACCGAACGTGGTATAATTTAACTAGACCATTTTGCATTATTTTTTGCATTATTAAGTTTCGCAATGTATATAAATTTATAAAGAAATATAGCAATAAAATACTGTTAAATCCCCTCCTAATAATTATAATAGCCATAATTTCGGAATGATTGAATTGATTTAGTGGAAATTTGAATGGGTAGAAAAAATCAAGAATATAATTTTCTTGAATTTGATAGAAATACGATGATTCATAAGATTCCATTCAAATCTATCGAAATATTTGTCTATATAGATTGTGAACAATATATTTAGAAAATTCTTAAATCTCAAATATAAGATCTTACATTAAGAAATAATTCTTACCATTAACTAATTCAGCTTTTTCTTCTTGTACTCTAACTGTACCATCACTAGGATTACTACTGCTCGCACCTTCTTCACCAACCAAAACAATCATTTCTACCTCATGTTATATTTTAACAAATTGACTACATATATGTCCGTAACTATTTAATGAACAACACTTTGTAAGTACACTTTCTATTTGTTCTAAACTATATCTTATTCCAGATTTTCCACACAAACATTTCTTTTTTTTTAAATAATCACAAAAAGAAAAAACAAAAACTTTTTTGTTATAAAATAATTAATTAGAAAAGTTTATTTGTCAAATAATTCCATTTTTAAGTATACTTCTTTTTCCTGCAGGTAATACAACAACCTATCATCGTATCATTCCTAATGAAAATGATTTAATAAATATTATTTTTAACAAAATATTGTTTTTGGGTTTAATATATGAATGTAGTCTAGATAGTAAGGGTGCTGTGCATCTTACGTGAATTGGAAAAGAAGTTCATTGCTGGAAAAAATTTAAAAGATACTATTGACTATTAATTCATTCATTAGTTAATCGTTAATTAAGGAATTTATCGATCTTCTTAACTCTTAAATTAATTTCTGTTAGAATAAACTTTAATTTAATTTGTTACTTGTTGACATGCATGCACAGATTTTCCGAAAAAATCGCTCTCCCAAGGGAAAAACAATGTTGAAAAACACTGCAATACAAACTTCATCTAGCAAAAATTGAATGCCAATGTTCAAGTATTACTGTTTTTACTGTCACAGTAATCGCAGCATCTTTGTGACGCTTGTATACAGCTTATATGTCCATTTTTTTGCTATGAGTACATTTACAGTTATAAAATCTATTTCTATATATAGTATAATCAAATAAATTTAATTCAAATTGACTTCGAAATGTTCAGCACCCAGTCTCTACTAGTCTATATAGAAAAAGGAAATGTTTTTATTTTATAAAAAGATCAAAAGAAAAAGTTTTTGATATAATTTTTATATTTTGTAATATTTTATTGCAATAATTATAAATATTATTTTTCTGGTAAAGCTCGTTCAAAATGTTCACACACAGTCATTCATAACCTTCCTGTAGAAAACCTATCCTGTAGCCAGTTCTGGCATTTTTATTCCTTGGATTGTTAGAGCAGAACTTGATCTAGTGACTGATATTTCTCTTGGATTAATCATTGAGAGACTATCCGATTTATTTATATATGTCCAATTTAAAAAAAAAATACTTTAATTAACTGCGGTTTTTTTCTTTTTGTTTGAATGCGAGAATATTTTACATACAGGTAAAGAAATGACGGCCTTCGACTTCAGTGCTCGATTCGGAAGCAAGGAACGTATTGAAGGCGTTTTGTACTAGCAAGGTAAAGAAGACCCTTGACTTTAATTTAGGCCATATCAAGAGACTCGCAATAGAGGTATGAACCTAGGAACTCCTTTTTAAACATATGCAGTTTAAATTTTCCAGCGAAGCAGTCGGATAAAAGATATATGCGAATAAAGTAGCCTTATTTATTATAGCATCAGAAATGTGTGAAAGTCCCATTCAAATCGGACTAATTTGGTTCCCGATTTTTTCCTAAATATTTAAAAAAAATATTCACAATAAAATGTGCATTTATAAGTATAAATCGTAAATTATGTAAAATTATGAGAGTCTCTCATAATATTTATTAATTCAATTTTTAGTAACATCTCTACAAAACAGCTGGAAAAATATATTTTAGTTGTTTATATGATATATTGAAATTTTCTATGCCAGTATCGTAAACCACAAATTTATAAATATTCATTAAAATTTGTAAGATAATAAACATTGAAAACATCATACACCATAGTAGGTAGTATCGTGTTTGATAAAAACATAATAAAATGGTACAAATTTAATAATATAAATAAGATCTGTAGTTAAATTACTAGAGGAACCTGTGTAAAATTTGGTAATTTTACACAATCGACATATTTAAGAGTGGAACTCAATCTTATTCTTATATAGTTTTTTTTTCCAAAATAATACCTACACCGTTAAAGAGTTTCATATACCTCGTAGTCATTGAGCCCAATAAAAGAGAGATAATAAGCATGATTGCAAATGTGATAAGACAAACCCAGTTTTTTAAACGTCATTAAAAATAAAAGATGAAAAATAAAAAAGCAAAGCCTCTCATATTTGTCATACCTATATGAATATATATAATAATGTCTAAATATTATATATGAATGTGGTGTTAGGTAAACTAATCTAATAGCTCCAGGTACCCGTATACATGCGATTTAATTTAAAAATGCTGCCTTATGTAACACCGTATCGTAAATCTGTACTGTTACGTGTTATGAGACCAATGGTTTGTAGGTGCTGCATAGTGTTCCATCTGTTTACCAAGCAGAGTACTTTCGCCTTAAGTATTTGTTTATGTTGATAAATTTCAATAAATTTCACTGTACTTTATTCATCTGACGCCAAATCGAAATATTGCAATTAAAATAATTAATAATGTTGACGTCTTGTCTTTGCAAATGTTGCGTTATTGACTCCATACTACCCGTAACGCCTCCTAGCCATAGCCTTTTGGGACGCGATGAAACATTGTCGTGTATCAACTTTTGTTACACGCACTGTGACGCGTTCACGTTCAGACATAGTTTGCTAATGCGTCAAAGTGAAAATAATACGTTGTATTTCTTTCAATTTTTGCAATTAAAAAAACATACCCAATTGCTATAAATTTTGCATCCCTAATCTTGAATATGAAAACGCAAGGCTTGTCAAATAGTGCATTTTATCACTGTTGGATGATTAATTTTTGACTTTTTTGTGTGTGAAATTTGAAAGAATTAGTTTGAGTTTGTTTTTCTATATTATGGCTTTTGTTTCTGCTTGGAGGAGTAGTCCCAGAGAAAGACAGGTGGCTAAATAACAATTACATTTTGTAATTTATCAAAATTCCTATGAATTTACCAACGACTTATATTTCGTTATCGTGTTTAAATAGGATCCATTCCGCTTTTTATACTTGGTTTCGAAAAAAAAAATGACACGACACAATAAAAAATATATAAATATAAAATTCACGATCTCTTTGTGATATTTAAAAAACAAGTACTCCTTCAAGTTAGAGTCAAGTGAATCAGTTCGGGTTCAGTTTAAATAAATGTATTTACAAAACTGATACAATTGAATTAAGCTTCAATTAACCAAAGCTCACTAATCACCGGATATTTAGTAGCTTTTTGCAGGTTGAAAAGAGAGAAAATCTTGAAAAAAATGTGATCCGATTGTAATGCGAAATATGACCGTTAACTTAACAAAAATTTATATTCCCTTAATTTTGAACTTTAGAAAAAACGAAGGAAGAATCTCGTTTATAAAGTTTTTAGAGGTTTCCCATTTTTCTTTTTAAAAATAAATTATCGTTGATAATTATTAGGAACAGCAGTAATTATAATTGTGGTTTCTTCATAGCAGTAGCGGATTTAGGTTTGAAGACGCCCTAGGTTCGAGACGATATGGCGTCCTTATTCTTTTGTAACAGTATATATATATATATATATATATTGTGACATGAGGCTGGCCACCTGTTAAATGATGCCAGACGAACAGTCCCATGTCAGCCAGGAAGGAAACATAGGCCGGACTGTTAAGTTTTTGGATGCGAGTGGCATTACTGGCCCAGGTGTGGATTTGCCGCGACAGTGGTGCCCTGATGGAAGCCAGTAAATCTTTTTGTTAGATATTTCAAATTTTAGTACTAGCCTGATTAATTATTTTAACAAAGAAATTCTACCCTCAAAATGGTACTATGTTTCGATAGTAACAGTGCAATAAAATAAAATTTGGTCTTACAGTTTACAGAAAATCCAATCAATTTTTAATGTTCATCCCCGCAATTTGGCGCCCCTCAAAATTTGCCGCCCTAAGTCCGGGCCTCACGGATCTAAGCTTAAATCCGCTACTGCCTCATAGATATATATCGGATATTCAAATGATAAAAGACGGATTTGTGAATTTCTATTATATTTGCTACGGAACATTAAAATAAAATAAATGTATGTTGAAGCGCGGGATATGAGGTACATGAGGCACCTACAAATATCTGTATGAAAATATTCCTAAGGGAAATACATGTGCCTTGATGATATCATCAAATATGATGAAATGTAATATAATAAAATATATAATAATGAAAGGCGAAGTTTGTTAGTTAAACCTTGCTCTTACACTCAGTCTACAATCAGAAAAATAATGTCAACAAACTAAAAACTTCATTTTTATAAAGTTATTAATGATTTTTCTCAGTTTCAGCGAAAATGAGCCTTAGTTTATTATTTTAACTTTTCTTCAAATACCTATCAATTTCACCAAACAAATTTCAATCGAATATTTGTTTTTATATTTTTTTGGAAAACAGAGTTCTATAAGTTGATTCTCAAGCAGTCTTTTTACTACTAATTTTTGTTATTTTAAAGTTACATCCTAGAGTTTAATATTTTAAGACTCTACTTGGCATTTACAATTCAACAATATTCTAGTTCAGAGTAAATGCTTATAGTTCTGAATCATGACGAAACGTTTTATTCAACACTCATCTCGTCCGTCAAGATCTATTCGTCATTAAGATGAAACTCTAAAGACAGCGAGCTGCAAATTTTGATATAGTATTTCGGACTTCAGTAAAATGAATCAACAAAATAAGGTCCATTGAATTCAATTTTTGTTTCAAAGAGTTTTTTAAAAACTAAATTTCTTGAGTTGTATCGCAGCAGAGATTAAATAAGATTTTTTTTTAATTACTTTTCATTGAGCTTAAAGCTCGACAATAAAGCATTTTTCGAAAAAAGCGGGAAAACCGAAACTCAAAAATAAATGCTTTTAGACTCTTAGCGGTGTTTTTACAAAAAATGTTCTTCGTTTAAAAAGGGAAGTATACAAATTTAGCCACAACAACCAAATCCCTAATATTTAAACTATTATTTACTAATTCCATTGACAGAAAGCGGTGCTCTATTTTTGTACTTTCAAGTACCTGCAAATCCTGCTTGAATTCTGTAAAGTCGTATATAATATTATTTATTGTATTATTTATTCATACGATAACTTTCTGCTAGTCTACTTCTGGCGGGGGAGGAGGGATGAATTGGTTTATACATAAATACTCTACTTGCATTCTCACATTGAGTAGTGAAAAACTGTTTTGACATTTTATGTTTTAGAAAAACTTTTGTTTGAAACTTTTACATTAGTTTCAAAATAATGTATATAGGTGGTGTGATAGTATCCTCTACAAACAGAATGAAATAAATATATTATAATATTAATACATATAAAAGCTATTTTTAAACTATTCAACAATAAAATGAGTGACGCTTTATCGAGCTTTTTAATGTAAAATATATTATTGTTGTTAATAAGGTTTATATATTATGTATAAAGTACAGGTTTCACTTAGTAGTCACTCCCTAAACCATATATCAAGTTTCATCTAAGTTACACTTGTCAAATATTGAAAAAAAAAATTAGTTAATAAGAAACTAGGTGTTTTAGCCGAGACTAAAATGTACCAATGCAATAAATTAATCGTAAGTAAGTCCGTAGTCCGAGTTTCATTTGGTTGAGTTCGGATGGTTCTGCCCACACCTTTTTTGGGGCTGCATTCACCCTTGACGTGACTAAAACTTGGCATTCATTACATATTGCCGTATTTCTCCGTGGCCAACCATAATAAGTAAATTCATGACGTCAGAGAAGAAAGTAGTAATTCCTAGTAAGTACTAGGGATTGATAAGTATCGCGTTATAAGAGCAGAAACTGCCAGGGTTCGAAGTCATAACTTCCGAAGTAATCAAACGCTTAGGGTTGTTTTACGCTTCGATTTGCTTTGATACCTAGTTTATTTGGTTTTACCCAATTGGGAGCTTAGATCCATACAATGTAGGTAAAGAAACAAAACTTTTAGATAACTACCATTGAAAATATTTATTCTGATAGTCGCGCCTGATTACGTTAACAGGTAAAAGTAAAATATATGATATTAATCATATTCATGGCTATAAAAAAAAAATTAATAGTACCTTCCAGTCTTCCACCCACATTGTATGAAATATGGCATTATATTTTGAAAAAAAAATAAAAACATGCATGATTCGGAGAGAGGATAACACCTTTATTTAATAACTATAATATATACTCGTACATTCAGAATAATAATGTCGCTTTAAACCGGAGGTCGATCTATAAAAATTTTGCCCGTGGCAAAATAGATTAAATCAGTATATGTGTACAAAAAAACCTTCGTGTATATAAATTTTCGGCGAGAAAGTCTCATATGTCCTCTATACGTAATTATTTTTCGCTTAAATTATTATTTACATAATATTTTGAAATATATATACTGAGGAATTAGACTGAGAAAGTGACTTAAGTCTCTTTTCAACTACTAATGTCATACAGTCATGAATGTGGGTATGTTTTATATAAAAACAGTATACAGCAATTTATCCACCAAAGGACGCAAGCTAAATCTTTGGCGTATTGGCGTGTTAGCGTGACTAAATAAATTGTAACTTTAAGTTCATAAATGAGCACAATTTGTTAATTTAAAACATTCGAGATAGGCGTGTCTTGTTTGCTGTTTGTGATCTGCCCCTTACAAAAAGTTCAACTGGTGTTCTTTGCACGTTTGTGAATTATTTTCGTCACTTCCATTATTTTTCGTCACTCGCAAATCATCAGATTACTAAAACGAATATATTTGAACACGTTTAAATCAAACTATCGATTTATTTAACTATTCTGATCAGCTGCTATATACGCGTGACACAACGCAGAGGGCTAAGATTTGATCGAGATACCAAGGGATCAACAAGGAGTAAAGTATCTCCCATATCTTAATGTGACGAGCTCGAGTAAATCCAAAATCTCACGCTTGTGCATCCCTAACATAGATGAAACAGACTTTTTAAATAAAATTTATGTGAACCAATGCGTATGCATACTTAAAGGCGTGTATATAGACGTAAAAATTGTCAAATCAGACATATAAAAACATTTTTAATTGCTCTGAATGGAAATCTATGCAAACTGTTTTTATTGTCATAAAATTTTATTTTATATTCTCTCGTCAATTTAAATTTTACTTTATTCGAAAAAGAACTTAAAAAATCATAGAATTCATAAAAAAATAAGATCAAAATTGTTGGTGAACTCTTGGTGAGAAGGTTTTCCATTCTTTATCATACGTTCTTTGAATGACACTGTACATAAACACACATGTAATAATGAATGTAATTTACATTTACATAATTATTGAATGTTTGATAATTAATTATATTATTATGATTGTACTAAGAGAGCACAGCACATACCAAAATATCATATTACATAGTGTTTTTGCAAGGTTGTTTTAGTGACCGACTTTTCTGTAAAACATATGTATCAGAATGCCTACCTCACTACTTAATTGTTAGATATTTTTTTTTTCAATCTTTGTACACTCAAATATATCGAGTGGGTCATTTAAATGTAGGCTCTGATCACACAAACCTTTAAATTAGTGTTTTACCAATACATTTATATACATGGAGTTTGTTTCGATAACATTGTTCTTCCATAAAATTCACGATTAAATGGATTTTAATGTATTCACAAGTGTATTAAGTTTATAATGCTACAAAATATTAAAGCCACAAAAAAATTTTGTTATAGGTGCTTCAAGAATAAGTGATTTCTCCATGTCTGTCCGTCAGTCACTGAAACTTTGGTTGCATATCTAAGACATAATATCTGAATTTAAAGTACATAAATGACCAAAATCTGAACATTGGATCCGTGACCAAAGTTTTAAAGCATATAGAGAAGATATGATGAATCACAGATCGCATACAAGTCTATCAACAGACTGATTTAATGGTATATTTATTTTTTGACCAATCTATATTCTTAAATTTTTGGATTGATTATATGAATAGTTGCATAGCTTAAGTAAATATCGTACAGCAATTTATTTTTATTGTTCATAATTTTTAATTTTAAAAAATACTTTTCAAATATTATCCGATAGATCTTTTTGAATAAAAAATAAACAAATATTAATTTATTTTTGTTTCATCAAATTTTAGAGAGAACATTTATTTTGATAAAATTTGTGTATTGATAATAATTTATAATATAAATAAATATATTAAACCATGTGTTTATATAATGATACTTCGATTATTATTCTAGATAACTTATTTCGATTTTCTAGAATAGGAATATTAAACGCTTCAATACACTTAAATTTATCCAATTTGAGTGTTTAATAGCTTCAATGATAGGTATTGAGTCACTCTAATGTCAAATTATATAATATGAATTTCTTACGGGGCGTTTCTTTGTCCAAGTGTTGTGATAGTTTTGTATTCAAATATCTCCAGTTCTAATGAAGATAGAGGATTCGGGACTAAGAACACTCAGTGATTCAAGACCTTTCATTTGACCTATGAAACCCTCATCATTGAATCACTCATCAACACTCGTTGGATGAGATGGAGAACAGCAAAGTGCGGACATTCAAATGGTCATCAATATTTTTAATATATAGATAATCTTGTAACTTCGACATACGTGTTGAAACTTTTTGATGTGAAACTTCTAATGCGACTTCCAACAAGGTTGCGTTAAACGTTTTACGCTAATATGGAGGAGGTATGAAAGCACTATTGTTGATGAAAGCACAGCGAGAGTGAATGCATGGTACAGGAACTCATGCGCATAGTATACGTGTTACAGGCGAGCGCGAGCGTTAGCAACGAGTGGCGTCCAATATTCCAAGAAGGGGAAAGAAAGAAAGATGCATACTGATAAAAAGTAGGAGAGAAAAATAATGGTATTCTTGCTATGCAGCGAAGTAAAAAAATTTCTACCCTTCCTATTTTCTTTTCCACAATACGAAGTTTCACCACTTCTGCGCTGAGGGACTCCACGCACTATTTTTTTTACGTTTATCAATTCATACAATCATAAACTTTTAAAGTAAACATAGTGTATAAAATTTATCATGATATATAAACAATCATAGGTTCACTTATTTATATATAAATTAATTATTACGTAAAACACATTTACTATAAATAAACAATTTGAATTTCTTTAAATTTATATTATTTTATCTAAATCTTCTTAGACTTTAAATCACCATTATTAATTTCAAAAATAATTCTTGAACAAATATATAGTTGATAATTTTAATTGGCATTAGTAATATCTATGGTCATTGATTACATAGGTACTTAAGGTGGTTAAATGCAGTTAAACGATTAGTAGAACATGACTTAACAGCAATTTGGTTGTTGATAACTTCTGTTAAAAGATTAATCGATTTAAGAGTTGTTCTACTCTAAAATATTGTAAATTCATCATATGTCATAATTTTTGTCGGATAAACTATTCATTCCACTTGAAAAATTATTTCACCAATCTTTAGGATAATTAATGAGAACTCTAGAATTATTCGAATAAATTTCGATTTTTTCCCCAATTTCCTAGATCAAATTATTTTGTAGTTTTATAAATACGTATATCGAATACAAAGTAGTCATCATCAGTATGAATTAGCTAGTTGTAATGATTCTCTATAGAGATGTTACTCGTTGCTAATTTGGTGCGGTTTGCACGGCTGAATGAAATCGCTAACTTAATTATTTGGAGTAACTTAATTACTCTTGTTTAATCAAAAGACATCAAAACTATTGAGAAGTAACGTTTCGAAACCATTGATATTGAACGTGCAAACCGTCACCAAATTAGCAACGAGTATTTATAAAAACACAAAATAATTTGATCTAGGAAATTGTTCAAAAAATCGAAATTTAACCTTCAAGGTGTTTAGGAAATACTCTCAACCGCAAAAGTGTGTTTTTTTTTTTTTTAAATATTAATTTGTTAAACGTAATGATGAATTTTGATAAGCTTTTTATTGAATTTTAGATTATTACAGAATTTTTTTAATAGATTATCAAATTTCATTTTAGATTAAATTTACAATCAATAGTAGTTTAAGATAATAGAAATAATAGTTTTTAACTGACAAAAAAAACGGATTAAATACTTCATATATTTTGGGAGAGGTTGATAAAGATGTGCGGTTTATTAGAATAATGCACGTTTTTGTAATCCTTATCAATTTGAAGTAAATTAAAAATGTTATTTCAATAATTTCAAGTGACAAAGAATTATGCAGTTCAATTGTTTGGTTTATTTTTGTGAAATATGGCATTTTGGATATGTTTATTGTTTTTGAAAACCTAATTATAAGAAAACACGTTTTTTAGATAGAATAGAAATTGCTAAAGTTTTTTTTTGTTAAAAACGAGCTGAAGAATCTTAAGAAAAAGTCATCAACAAATTATTTTTTTCTACTCGAATTAAAAAATGGTTGAAATAAATCCAACGGTACCATTTAATGGCGAAATGGACTCCGAAAAATTATGATCTTAGATTAATTAATGAAATGGTAGAAATTGCGGGTAAAGACGTAAACAGATTTTCCGAGTATGAGTACGAAATTCAATTTTAGAAGAACAGAAAAATGAATTTTTTATTAATTAATTTCCTGAAAGCAAAAATCATTGAGCGTAATGTAAATCCTCTTTTGAAAGAGATTGGTTTTTCCAACATCTTATATTTTTTCGATTTTGACTAATTTTTGGTCCCACAATATTCTCACTCTAATTAAAATTATGTATTCAAAATAGTATAAAAATTTAACTACACACAAATTAATCATTTTAAAAGTATTTATGTATTTTTGAATATAAATGACCCACAAAAATCATTGAGAATTTGTAACGCAAAATAAAATTTACGCTTAAATTTTATTTATACAACACGCATTAATAATTTTCGAGTATAACATAAATTACGCAAGCCATGGTAAGTATGATCCTTAGAGATTAGACAAATCATTTCATAATAATTGTATTCATAATTTTATCTTATTTCTTACTAAAAAATGTATACCTGGCTAATATCTTTTTACTGGCAAATTTCGAATGACGAGTCAATAAAATTGCATATAAAAATAAGACTTAATAGTGTACCTGATTAAATTGTGATGAAAATCTGTTTTCTATCTATCATTTTCTGTTTCTAATGTTTATCATTTTTATAGAAATATTAATATAAAGATCCATTATCAGTAAAAATACGACATCAATGGAACTGTTTTTTGCGAGCTTTAACCAAAAACATACCAATACTCATTATTAATATAATACAAAATGAACAATTTCTTTTTTCAGGATGAATACAATTTTCTTTTCCATTAAAAAATTAATTAAAACCACATAATAAATTTTATAATATTTTTATGACATAATGAAAAATAGTTTTTAATTTAAGTAGCAATACATTAAAATTAAACGTATTAGAATAGTCGGGGTCCATTTGCATGACAAAGAAGCTTTATGTTGGCTATAGAAATATATAAATTATAATCCAAGCTTCTATAGCAGTAATAAATACGTGCAAACAAAAATATGCACAAGTGAGGATATGTACTAATAGAGTTAATATTAGTATATATATGTGGTTATTAGCTAAATTTGTGTATTATATAAACAGCTTAGACAGGGTGTCTCCCCTATATCTCTAGCAAGAAATTCCCTCAGTTTTATAGATATCGCACTGACTTTTTCTAGACCATTTTTTTTTCAATTATTTCCAGTTCTAGGCCTGAATTATGGATATTTATAACAAAATTCATGCATTGAAAGAAAAGAGAAAAGAAAATTCCTGATTATTTTCCATTTTCCCAGACTTTTTCAATAGTTTGAAATTCCCAGATTATTCCCGGTTTTCTAGATTTTCCCTGGCTAGTAGATACCCTGTTAGACCACTTGCTTAAATTTGCATTTTTTTAAATGTTCCGACATGAATACATTGAACCTGAACCGATTCACCTCGTTATGTCTTTTGTTTTAGAGCTATCTTTATGACGGACAAAAAAACGGAAAGGCAAACGAAAATGGATTAATACTATGAACATCTTAAAAGGTCTTTTACGACTTTTTACGAAAAAGTCAATGTTTTTGGAGATATTCACTTTTAAAGAATTGGGTCCCGAATTCGGATAGTAGAACCGAATTTTCGGAAACAAAATAGTTATATGATAAATACAAGGAAATTTTCCCATGCATTAATTTTTTTCTTCAATATTTTTAAAATCTTCAGCATTAACTTTCCTTAATGCCTTGTTTTAAACACTGTTTATCATCAGTTTCGCATTATTATTTTTAATTCGTAGCGGTTTTGTTACTGGCTACGGGTACTTGAATAATTATTTGCTATGAGCGATATTATAACCCTAAAAATAAGATATTTTTAGTTGAAAATAATCATAATATTTATTTCAATTGTCAGCTGAAAACAATTCAATTCAACGTCATACAACGAATCATTTATTTATTTCACTAGAAATAATACGTATATCAAAAGGAACTATTTTATTTATTTGTTTTATAATTTATTATTTGAGGTCATATTGATATATTTAACATGAAATTTTATTTCTTCAAATTTTGTTATTTGCTGAAAAAATACATAAATATTTTTACAAATGTCTTTTTGCTCGTATATAATTTAAAATTAAGGGAGAGAGTTCTTGGATTTTATTTTAAGACTTCAAATTATTATATTACGGACCACTTTCAATAGCCTGTTCTTTTGAGACATTGGCAAAGTTAGTGTTCTATACTGAATTCTTTTTCTTGGAATTTTAAAGATGATATTTTCTCATATGATAAAATCTTTTGCAAACTGGATCTTCCAAGAGCGTATCTCTAATGTAAATTAGTGAGGCGAATTTGTTTTGGTTTTGGTTTAAAAATTGTTGTTCTGCCATTTCTGTTTAGGATTGACCAACACTCCAGATTTCGACCGAAGACTCCACAAAAATGCAGTTTCTCCGGTTTCTAGATTTGAAATGTAATATCGAGATTTTTCCGAATTTGAAAAATGAAGAATTATTCCATTATTTAAAAATGTTTAAATTACTATTTTTAGTCTTGAAAATGAGAATAATTCAAATCCGGTTTCACAAGCGTATCTTATTTTGATTAATTCATTTTTAAAAATATATCAATGAAATGTTATTGAAACAAAATTTGATAAGGTTAGAAAAATAAATCAATATATGATTGCCATAAAGCCGGACCGGGCCTTAAAATATGTATTTCAAGGAAAGTACATTTATTTATTTAATTTGCACAAAATTTTCTAAATAAATTTATGAATGTTAAAAAAAAAAAAAAACATCAAAAAGTAAAAAGAAATAAATAAAATTTTAAAGGTAGTTCAAGGTAAAAGAGGGCGAAGTCACTCGTCAACTTATTTAAGTATACTGTGTTAACAACTGTTAAGGTACAATAAGTTAATTGTTTATTACAATAAATTACTTTAAAATAATAAAAATGTTATTTATTTGATACCTTGATATTTTAAGAAAGACAATGACGTTTGAAAGTAAATACTTAATGTACGTCGTATGTACAGGATGTTACATACTTCGCTATGTTCAAGTAAATTTAGGTACACCTGAGAAAAATAAAGCCCATCTAACATAAATGGGTTATAAATATTAAATTTTATGGATTTTAAAGTTTAAAAAAAACTTACAACAGAGTTTATTAATTTGACTCTTTTGGGCCCAGCTGTAAATTTGTAGTTTTTATTAAATTTTCTTCAAAGTGTCACTTTAAAATTAATTGTATGCAAATTAATTGTTCTGCTACATTATTATCTTCTTAGACTGTTTTTGAAAGATTCGAAAAGCTGTTAGTGTTCTCCGTTTTCCAATCTATTTGTGGTTATTTTATCGAAATAATATCAAGTAGGCTTTTCTTAAACCTACCCAAACAATCTAGAAAATAATTTGTTTGTCTCTCGAAAAATGTGAATGATATTTATGTTAGTTTTTTTTTTTTTGGAGTTTCATTCCGTGCTTGCGGTTTTGGGAGACAAAACACCAACAAACAATGGGGAAAGTTTGCTGGCACTATGAAGAAAAAATTCAACACATGATAACCGTCGTCTACTTTTAAATGTTCTACCAATTTAAAAGTTCTGAAAATATGCATTAAATAGTGCATTTTTTTTGGAGCAGGTATCTCTTGATTTGGCCATTTGAGAATAATAAAATCTTTTTTTCCTAGATGTACATCCGGTAATGGGCTTTGACTTTCTCTATAGAGTTGCACATGACTTTTTCCTCGGAAAGTGGGATTCCTTTTTAGATATAATAATAAAATCAAGCCATTATAAGCACGGTTAGCGGTTGTGTTGCCAGAATTTCCTTGTATTTTTGTACACACTACAAATCGCTAAGCTAAGGGACGATATATGAAATAGACATGGCCATATTTTCAATAAAATAAGATTTATCAATAGTATTTCTGCCCTTTTTATTCAGTTAGTGCCTAATCTATAGATCATTATAATTGATTGAGAAATTTCACACTATTTTTTGGAAACACCCTGTAAGTTATTGATTTTTAAATACTTTATTTTTAATAATATAAAATTATTATATTCTCTTACAATGACACACGACGCATTCATCATGTTTGATATCATGACATATTTTTTTTTTTTAGGAATAATTTGATTAATGACGATGAACTTTGTGTGTGTGTAAGATTTTTTTTGCTTGATGTGTGTGTTGAAACGTCAACATCTCATGTAATATTTGTTAAATTTTTGAAGGTAACGCCATCTTTAATAGTACGATAAAACTTGATATAAAGCCAATAAAATTATTATAATGTGAGTTCATTAATTATAAAATGTATAAATTGTTTAGTCGTAGTGTTATGCCTGTAAGGAAAGATTTTTAGAACTGTTGTCTAAAAACGATAATAGCAAGTGAAAATAACAACTAAATGTGTAAATTGTTTAGATACTCGACATGTTGTTATTAATTACAAAATGCCTCAAAAATTTGTACTTACAAATATTGAATGTAATAAATGAAAAGGGATAAATTAAATTAATTCTTGTGTCTCATAAAAATTTCATTGTGATTCTCATTTGAGACGATCAATCTCCAAAATGAATTATAATAATTTTCTAAAACCTAAACATGTGTTCATTCGCAATTCAATAGTTACTGGACTCTCCGTACATTAACAATATATAATAATACGTATATCGATTATTGTGATTACATTGAGGTTTTGTGGAGTTCACTTGCATTTGATGAACTCACATTTTTTTTTTTGTGGACGACCGCTAATATCAATTTAATTTCCATATAATATTTTCATTTAATTTTATCATACTTCATTCTACCCACTGAGTTAAATTAAAATAATATTTCTACTTTAATATATAAAAATTTATTATTATTTTCAATTATATTTATACATATATATATGTGTGTGTATAAATTGGCACAGGTAAGTAAGCATGATGAATTAGATAAATGTATGTACGGTTTAATTTCAGAAATTAATTATTTTTTGGGGAATTTTTATTTTACGAAAAACTAGCTACTGATTTTGTATTCTTAACAAGTATAACCCGAAATTTCGTATTCATAATTTGTGAGATAAATTATAATTACATTAGAGGTCGATGATGCAGTAAATTAATAAATGATTATTTATTTATAATTATAATTAAATAATAATTTTGTTTTTCTCCTGCTTGAAAAGTCAAAAAAATATTTACTCAACAGCCAATTAAATATTAGTCTAAACAAGATGTTTATGCTTATAGACCAGAGTAGAAGCCTTAAAAAATGATAAAAAGTGGAAGAAAATTACAGTAGGATGAAACCCATTGGAAACGCAAGATAATGTGATTAAAATGAAAGAAAAAATAAATTACGGGAGATCTGTGGCCGGGAAGTAGGAGGGGGTAAATTTTTTAGGATAAAACACGATTTATCTCGATTTTCGGCCAAACTAAAAGTCGTATGGAAAAAAGTATAATGACAAAGATGTAGGTAATAAAAAGATCTACAACTTTTGTATTAACACAACGCGCATAATATATACAATAGACATATCATGTAAGGTTCCACAAAATCTTTTTTTCGCTTGCAGTTAATTCTTAAATTTGAATTTTTAGTTAATATTTTTAGAAGAAAAAATAATTAAAAACTTTCCATAGATTATCATAATCTAACATAATTTTTATAATTCAATATAATGTTTTTTTTTTTCCATTTAATTGATTCATTATTAATTAATTAATATAATTAGTAACAATCATATGTTTGTTTGATCTTAATTGATTTTAAGTAGATTGACTTTTTTTTTTTAATAATTATAATGTCTACACACGTGCATGAAATTTAAAAAAAAAATTATTATTATTTATGTAATAAAACAAGATGAAGTTGTTTCTGATGCATTGGGATAAAATAGAAAATATGAACGTGAATAAGAGCAATAAGTTACTAAATCATAATTGAAATTCCTATTACAATAACCAGTTGCTCTCAGAAAAACTTTAATAAGATTTGAAAATCGCAAAACTCTGAATATTTATTTCATTATTATATTTCAAGAGTATAATGCAAGAAATCGTCTGTCGATATGTTACAAATTTTAGTTTTGTTTGGTCGACTAGCCTTATAATTTACAATTTTCTCGGTTACTTATGCGGTTTAATATATGATAAAAGTAACAATGTTTTTGAAATGTTGTAAAATAATAAAAGTAAGAAAATATGATTCTAAAAAGAATTAATTAAATTGTTTACGTATGAAATAAGGAAGAATAGTCTAAGAGCTTGTGTCTTACAGTCCTTTTTCACATTAAAAATAAGTCAGTGGCTTTTCTAAGGCTCTAGACTATCTCTGTTTCACATTTCATTTAAATTGGTTCAGTAG
The DNA here is from genome assembly GCA_020423425.1 of Chrysopa pallens. Lineage (NCBI taxonomy): Eukaryota > Metazoa > Arthropoda > Insecta > Neuroptera > Chrysopidae > Chrysopa > Chrysopa pallens. The sequence goes on along the minus strand of CM035594.1, from coordinate 71,151,414 downwards.
TTTAGGCGTGATTGGATAACACACTGACAGAAAGAGTTACTTTAGAATCTGTTAGTAAGGATTACGGTACGGAACTAAATTACCTTTTTTTGTGGTCAAAATTTTAACAACGAAAATGTTTAAGCAAGATTTATGTTTATTGAATATTTACACAGATGGCCAACATGAGGTTAGCTCGCGACTTCACTTGAGTCAAAAGAGTAATAGCTAACAGCGTTTTGGGTATTATTAAAATTAATGAAGATAGAAATTTATATAAATACACACATACCATTAACAATTATATAAAATATGTGAGAATTTCAAAACACCCTGGCACAGTTATTTTGTTAATAATAGCAAAAAATGACAAAGACACTTTTGTTTTTATAAAATTGTATTATCTACAGCTTTTATTTGCAATTTTTTTTTCTACTCTTGGCCTTTTGACTTAACTCAACTTTCACCCCTTTTAAATTTATAAACGGTGATGACGTGCCGAGTTGATCGTAATTTCTGTATTTCGCAAACTGAAAAAATTAGAGTCTTCCAGAAAGATCGTTACTTAAACCGCCCCACAAGCTCTCAGTCTAGAATAGAATATAAGAAAAGGCAATTGAATATAATTTGAATTTGTTAATTAAATCGCACATTTCATTAGTCTTGAATAAAATGCTTCATTATATAAAAAATTATGTATAGATAAATATGTAAGGATTCCATGTTGTAATTAACTTTTTATGTAGTTTTTTGGTACAATTTCCTTTAAAGAAATGAATGTTGTATGACAGATGAAATTCCACAAAACCACTTCGAAAGTTCATTGATCCTTTTAGATAAATATTCAAAATGTTTTTAGTTATCATTTTTTTATTTAAACCGTATACAAATTGACGTCATAATATGATGTTCCATATGACAAAAAGGGGAAATAATATTAATATAGAATATACACAACACCATAGGTAGAACATAAATTGAATATACACAATATTCAACTGCTCCTCACTTAAATCTTATAAAAATAAACAAATGATATCAGTTTGTTGTTGAGTTTAGTACAATACCTATATTTGCACTTTGATGTAATTGCATTAGGTTATTGCATTTTTTTAATATTGAAAAATTTCAGCCCGTAAGTTTTCCTACTTGGAGCTGCTTATCACGTATGGAGCCCAATTCTATTCAAAATATCGTATGCTGTTTAATGAAATTGTGCTTTTTTCTGCAGTAATCTTTCAGAGTTTTCTACACATAAAATACAATATGAGAATGGTTTTCAGGTAGAAAATGTTTCAAGTAGGTAGAAGATGTTGCAAGAATAATTCAGCCAGAAACTAATTGTTTCATTTTCGTGTGTTAAATTCGGGGATTACAAAATGGGCTCTATTGCAAGAATGTCTCCCTTGGAATTTAAAAAATTTCAACCTTGATGCCCCCTCTAAACACTTTTTTATAGAAATTGCCATTTTATTCTTTAATAAAAATTGCTTTAATTTATGTTTTTCAAAAAGAATCTTAAAAATATGTTTATATTAGTAAAAAATTTGCATCGAAACATTTTAAATATTATCAAAAATCCTTGTTCATTCAAATTACAAACATTTTTCAAGTTAATTAACATGATTATTATGTTCATAATTAAACATAAATGTAACATTAAAATGTTTGGCATGATATTCCTTTTATCTAAAAAATTTTACATTACGAAAATATTTTTTTAACTATGCATGAACATTGGTTTTTCTGTATAAAACTAAAAATATCTTCAAAAAAAATATATATTTCAGACTTTAAAATTTTTTTGTTTTTAATTATTTATTACTTCAAAAGAATAGAAAAACAAAATGAAAAAAAAAAACCTCTGTAAACTAAAAAAAATAACAACCATATTTGTAATAACAAACATAATTTTATTCTACTCATTAGTTAGGATTTTATTTTTTTTTTGTAGATAATTTATTTCCTCTAAAAAGGATAAAAGGATTTCTATAATCGAGACATTCGGTCCCATATAGAAATGAAATTCTGGGTTTCATATTCTATAAACAATTATATGTCAAAATTTCCACACTTTTATATATAAAGAAAAACGAATTTTTTACTTTGATTTGCAAAATTTTTTTTTATATAAAAATTATTTTAACAATTGTTTCAATGTGTTGTTGTAATCACAATCATAATTTTATTGAAAATTATTTTGACAATGGTTTCGATTATTGTGACACACATGGTTACGATTGTCAACACATCGAAACAATATGTCGAAATAATTTTTTAATAAAAGTACCAAATTAGTTTCATCTAATTGTAAAAAATATATATTGAAATTCCATAAACTCAAACTCTCAACAAACAATTCTATATTTTTGTTTGAGGCCCTATTTTACAAAATTTCTCATCTATTACCGTTCCGAAGTGACTTCGCAAGTGAATTTTACATTTTCACTTAAATGTCTCAATTGTTCGTGAACTGTTCATTCGATTTAGATGAAATCATTAGGAAAAAGTAAGTATCGAAACTGAAAATTGCGAGATGTAGTTAATTCAATAGCTGCTACCACAGAAAAGTTATGAGAAAAGTTGTAGAAAAACTTGTATGTATTTTTCATACAATATAAAAATTTCAGCCTAGTCAGCCATCCCGTTATGAATACATACTTTTACCTTTCTGGGTACCATTTAAGTATGGCCACTATTGGTACTGTAGTTCCAGAATTACTTTCGATATAGCTAAAAAATTTTTATTTCGAAATCTAAATTTTCTCCATGAAATAATTTAAATAAAAGCATTTCCTTTTCAAAAATAATTATTCAAAAGAAATTTACCCAAAAAAATAAATAATAAAACAAAATTCACTTTAAAAATGAAAAACTTTCACTTAAAAAAAGAAGAAAAAACAACAAAATTCACTTTCTGTAAAAACACAACACAAGAACTAAAATTTATAAATATTAATTAAAAAACAGAATAAATGATTAGAGAAGTTTTTTTATTTATTATTGATTGTTGTTGATTGAATAATATTTTTTTTACACAATTTTAAATCAACTTGTTATGAAAAAGTAGAGTATTATAAATATGGTTTACGTTGTTTGCTGGCGCGCGATCAGAGATCGTGGATCTGCGATCCTAGTGACAACACAACACAATATACCGTGCCGTGCGTCCGATCACCAGGTGAAATGAAGGCTATATACAAAACAAATAGATCACACAAACAAACTAACTTAACTACTATACGTCGCATTTAATAATATTAATAATAAGATATTTTAATGTTATTTTATCCAACATAATATTTATACACTACACACAGCCATTTTCACATATATTATGTATATATATACACAATTGTAAATTTATATGTGAGTAGTATACATATGTATGTATATAATAATGTATAATACATTTATTCAACACAAATATAGTTTATCAAGTGAATAAGATTGGTTTTTAATGTAATAAGTAATATCTCAATGTATACGTAACAATTTACTACAATAGTAGAAGAGGACATATTGGTGACAGACAATATTGTAATCAAATTCTAATTTCTTCACTACATAGTATAAAACAAAGTCACTTTCTCTGTTCCTATATCCCTATGAAATCTTTAAAACTACGCAACGGATTTTGATGCGTTTTTTAATAGATAGAGTGATTGAAGAGGAAGGTTTATATGTATAATAACATTAAATTGTGGAGAAATACTGTTATTTTGGAGTTTTCTAATGTGATGTCGTAAATATTTACATTTTCTTACGCTTACATTGTAAACGCAGGCTGAACCCTACGAGATTTATCAATATAATGTACTAAGTATTGTACACATTGAAAAGGTCTACAGAAAGTAGACCGCTATGGTATATGTCTATTTCTTATGGATATCCAACAATAACATTTTTTTTTTCATTTATCTTTTAAAGGCTAATTTTCGAAGCGATTTCAACCAATACAGCATTAATCCTTATCCAATTAAATACCTTAAATACATTGTTGATTTAATATAGATCTATATGGCCGTTTACAGCATATGATTTAAATGAATTTAAATCCGGGGCAGCGGGAGCGTGCCTATAAATAGCGCATCGGAGGGTGCTCCGTATGGAACAAAAATTGTACAAATTTTGATGTATACATATTTGATAAATTCAAAAGGTAGAATCCAATATATCATAAGTTAAGTAAGTGTAGTATATTATGATAATAATTGTGAAAAAAAACATACTTATTGAAAAGTATATATAGTATGTTCACTATATAAGCCCATTTTCCAAATCTGGCTAGGTTTTTTTAACATAAGTTACAATAATATTTTGTGGTAAATGGAGCTTGTTACACTGACAGTAATGAATATGGCCATTCCAATTATAGTTACCTCTATGTTATTTTAACAAAACTTACGTTTTATTTATCCCTAAGAATCGACACGAGGTTTACCCCAAATAGACTTGAAGATATTTACAAAATTCTCAATCATATTTTGTATTATATTGACACTTAAAATCCACGGACGATTAATCACAAGTCAATTAATGGATAATTGGCCTTCATTTTCGGGAATTAATTAAAATAAATTCATCACAAATATTAAAATTTTTTCAGTCCCGTTAAAAAGCAAGCTAATTTAATATTTCACAAGCCGCTGCTAAAATACAAAACAGTGATAAATTGAGTGAAAACTGGCGTTTATGGTATAGCATCATTGACTCACATTCTTACATTTTCGAAACTAAATTTAGTAATAAGGTGTAAATTTTCCAAAGCTTTTACGAAAAAGTTATTTGTTAAAGCAAATTTTTTTTGCCTTGGTTTAAAAGTTGGGTCACGGATCCATTGGTCTTAATGCACCAATTTTGCCGAATACTTTTTAGATCTACAATGCCCTTATTAAAATTTACCTTACTGTATCTTTTCGTTTTTGAGTTATCTAGATGACGGATGTATGGTCAAATGAAAATGGACATCAAAATTTTAATATTCGCGTAGCTCAAAGGATAAAAAATTCTTGAAACAAATAAATGAATATTAATTAAAGAAAGACACAAGGTACAATACAAACAGTAAAATTAATTGATAAATTTTTTTTCGGCAGTCAAGAAACCTGAATCACCACTAATTAGTTGAATGTCAGACATTATAAAAGCTTCAAAAACATCAGGTATCTTTTTTTTTGAGTGTTTATGGATTGAATGAAGTTTTGCTATCTTTACATACCACTTTGCGCTTACATTCGATTATAAAATACATAAATGAAGTACATATTATAGTCGTTTTCTGATAATTTATGTAAAATCTAGATTAGGTGTTTTATCGACTTGGTGTAAATTTTATTTTTTTTGAAAACATAACAAATAAATATATTAGACTCAGTTTTGAGTGAAAAGATTTTGTATTTCAGCGTGATGAATTTCAAGGATACAATTTTTTGTCCAAAGTTATCAATAATAACAGAAGTGGGTCTAGGTGGGACTCGCGCAAGGTCCATATGACGAACTTTCCAATAACAGACATTTAAAAAAAAAAAAAAAACAATAATTTGAGTCTTTTCATAGCTTTTTCATCCTCAACAAAAAAATGATTTTACTGAAAACTCAATCAATATCGTTGCTTGTGCTTGAGATGTTAACCGATATGAAAACGTAAGGATACGTCAAAATTTTGGATTAACAAATTCGAGAACTCCATGCTGGGAGCTCCATATGTTTCATAAGTTTCTCAGATATGAGAATACTCCGAATTAAATAAATAATAAATTGGTCTCTGAATATTATTCATATTTTTCTTGTTATGAATATGCAATGAAATTTGATTTAATCGTAACAAAATAATATTTTCTCTAGATTTTTAATTAGTAAAATATACGTTTACATTATTTTCATTATTTTGTTATTTTGTTGGCCCACGCAATAATTTAAATATATCAATCATATTTACCTCCTAAGGCTACTCATGTAATACAATTACATACCCTGCAATCGAAAACCAGTGACAAATGTATATTAATCTGAACTGTCTCTTATTTGTCCGTAGCGGATTTGTGGGGATATCTCAAAAACTGCGCATCCAATCGTTAAATAGATGTTATTTTTAAAATCTACGGGTAACAAACTCCTCTTAAGAACATAGTTTTTTTCAAGATCAGATAAAAAAATTTTTTCTTGAAATTTGCGTAATTTTTTAAGGGGTTACCCCTTTTAGAAAATCAAAAATTTTTTTTGTTCCCGATTTGGACGAAATACATGTTCTAGGATATTTTTGATCTGCGAATTCCAAAAATAATATTAGGATATATTTTAATACTTTGGTGTAGTTAATTTAACGCTAAATTCGTAGTCAATTCTACGCTATGAAAACAAAAATGGTAGACTATGGAAGGCATTAAGTTATGTCTTAATGCCTTCGTATTGTGGTCTATAATAATTCATGAAAATAAACCTGCAGAAATTTATTAATGAAATTTTAGAAGCTTTGTCAAAGCGTAATAAATATATTATAAATTTGAATAAGTAAAAATAAAATCCAATATCCATGTAAATCAATAGCTGTGATACATGTAAGTGTATCTAGCTATACCTAATGTAATTTGAACTCAACTGTAATTTGATTATTTACTGCGTCTTATTAGTATTAAACTGATAATAAATATGATTATTATAAATTGTGAATTTATGTGGTGAGTTGCTTAGGTTGGTTTTTTATTATAACGATGGCTACTGAATTCATCTATATAATATTTTTATACTACAAACAAAATTTTGGTATATAAGTTCATAAAATTGACCCATTTCCACTTGTCTGTCCGTAATCAAAATAATTCCAAAACGATAAGAGATTGGGAGCTGAAATTTTGATGACATTTTAGATATAAAAAGTTAATTTGAGTTGATGAATGACTCAAATCGGTCTATTGGGTCGAATTGGCCGCAACTTTTAAACTATTAAAAATCGAAGAAATCAATTTTTGAGAAATCTAGATTTCTCAAAATGTACCAGTTCGATCCAAATTGTATTCAAAATCTAAGTTTGGTCAAGCCCTTTCGAATGGCAATAACATGATTTCCATTTTCTAGTGTTTTCAATCAATTTTAATTGAGTTTTCGCTAATATTATATAGTTATAATTAGGTATATAGTAGAGTAAAATAAGTTTTTTTGATTGAAGTAAACATTTGCCCCCACATTGGAATGTCTATTATTGATATATGGTTGTTAAATGTAAGTATACTCGTAATTTAATGAAGTTAAATTATGTTATTTTTATTTTACTAAAATAGTTTTATTATTTTATGTTGTGTGTATTGAGAGATAAAATTAAAAATCGATAAAGTCTAATCTTCCATCCGGTTTTTAAAAAAATGATGTTCAATAAAAATATAAGTATGTACAAACACAATCAAAAATGTTGTTCAACGTTTTATTACTTATATTTACGTCAAATTTCTTTGTAATTTGAAATAATCGAATAATCTCAATATTCGACTTAGGCTAAGATATCTTGATGAAGTTTAAACTCAAAATGAAAGCCATAACGCCCGTTAATTCCATTCTAAATGTGAGCCAGTACGAATGTATTTGTAAACTATTAATTGCATAAAATAATGTCTAAATTTCGATTTAAAATTTACTAATTTTATTTATTTATTTATTACTAATTTTTATTTATTTGAATGCAATTTTCGCCGGTTTTTTAAAGTTGATTAAACTTCAGTCCACAAGGTGTATATTTGAGGCTGAATGAAATCGCTAACTTAATTATTCGGAGTAACTTAATTACTCTTGTTTTATCCAAAAAATATCAAAACTATTTAGAAGTAAGAGTTCGAAACCGTTGATATTGAACGTGCAAATCATCACCGATTTAGCAACGAGTAACATCTCCTCAAAGAATCATTAAAACTTGCTAATTCATACTGATGATGACTACTTTGTAGTCGAAATACGTATTTATAAAATACAAAATTATTTGATCTAGGAAATTGGGACAAAAATCGAAATTTATTCGTTCCAAATAAAAGTTGATTGTTTTAAAAGAAACATTTATTATTATATTTCGAAAGTACTTTGCTTAGAAATATTATTGTATCGAATAGTATTTGATTGGCTTCACGCCATATCAATAAATGAATTTATTATATCAGTTGCTCAGAGTGCCCATCGTATGTCTGTCTGACTACTCTTTACATCAAATTTCTACGGGATCGTCAAAATAATAGACATGCCTTTGATCGTGACAGTACTTATTTATTAACAAATAATAATTTTTTTCATAAAAATTTTTGCATTTAATACATGTATCTAGGTCAAGTTTATCATTCATATATCTATATCTATCTATCAATATATACTTTACTTTTTAATTAATTTTATTGATTTTTTGTATGATTATTATTTTATTGTTATTATCATCAAAAAAATGTTTTATTGTAAACACATAATAATATTATTATTAATATTAGTAAATATATTTTTTTTTGTACTTCATTATTGGAAACCACTGTAGTTTTGTAGTTTTTTGTACTTTTTGTACTTTTACAGTAGTGTTTCCATGACAGTCCAGCCAAAAAGTATTATCTCACTGTAGTATATCTACGCAATATGTATACTCAACTACAAAAATAATGCGACATCTGAATGAATCTTTCTTACCCATTTAAAATTATGAATTATACGATTTACGGTATGTTAAGTTGTTTTACATATTGAAATTGCTTGAATAAATTAAAACATTGATTTTAACCTGAACAAATTTTAAAATAGAGTATTTTAAAACAATCATGAATTTTATAATTACACAAGTAAAGATATCGAATATCTGTTTTAATCATTAGCATTTACAAAATACACTCAATACTTAACATGTATTTGTTTGTCTATATTTCATTATTTAAATTTGAGCTGAAATTATAGCGAATGTAAACAGTTTACGAAAAAATGTTTCAAGCAAAAGTTAAAAAAGTTAAAAGTTAAAGCAAAAAAATATTTTTGCCTTAAATTTTTCTTTTATCATTTATGATTGAATAATTGGGCCATTGGGATTTTAAACTCACTTTTTAGGTCTTTTCATAAATGACTTATCTTGATGACGGAATATTTTCTAGTGTTACAACGATTATACTAAAACTAATATATTCTGACATGTTCTATTTCGAGTATAAACATTAATGAAAGATTTAGGTCGTTGAGTTTTTATGCTTACAAGTAAATACATATAAGCAGTACTAAGATTGCAGTATGTTTTTTAATGTATATATACCAATAAAAATACTATATTCTCTATAAAAATACACACACTAAATTATAAAGTAATATATTATTATATTATTATTTAATTACATTTTATTATTTTATATTTAATAGTTTACCTTTCTTAAGTCTTTGGGTATAATTTTATGATCATTTAATTAGGCACAAAATATTTTTAAATAAAGTAATTGTAAGAATGTCACCCGTCAGGAGTCATTGCCATTAATTATTCTACCATTTTTTTTTTAGTTGTATTTCTCTTTATACTCGACATAGGCAGAATACTTCTTGTAACGCTAAAAAATATGGAAACCACAAGCAAAATTTTGCTTGCGATTATTCCCGGAGACACAAAGAATAAATATTCTTTCTAAGGTAAAAGTTAAATCCTTTTTGTTCTGAAATAACACCTTTATTTATGATGAATGAAGTGATGTCTTGGTATCAAAATTTAATAAATAAAACTTTAATTATAATATAATTTCAAAATAGAGGTATTTATATTAAATTTTATGAAATCGCTTGAAAATATAATAATGAATGAATGTTAAATACCATAAATAATCAAATATATAATTAATTTAACCTTTATACAATTATTTAGTGTAATGTAATTGATATGAAACAATGTAGAGATGTTAAATATAATATATATATACATTTATTAAATAAATATTTAAAGGGAACACGTCTAATATTGAGGTGTAAAATATCGAACAGTAAATCCAAAATGTAATTAATTAATGCATACATGGAAAGTTACTGAATAAAAGTCATTTATTTTATTTTATTATTTCTGTTTTTAATTGGTTTTAAAAACTTTAAGCACAATATTTAACTTTACTTTTCGAAGTTCGAAGTATTGATTCATGATTGAAAATTATGTCAATGTTACAGATTGATACCAATCGCTAGATATACAATAGGGAAGATGCGATAAAAAAATTTGCCATTTGATCCATCAAAATGTTAAACTAAACTCAATACCAAATAAAATTCGAAAATTAAATTTAAATTGATTAAAAAAATGAATAAGTTATAAGATCTTAAATACTGCTTTTTATATCTTGCAAAACAAAGTTTTATAGGTGATTCTACGATAAGCGATCACAATTCCGTGAGTAGTTTAATCATAGGTTTAATGTAGGGGCCAAAAACCAATCCGACCCGTGCAAACTAGACCCCAGAAATTGAAGGGTTTAATAACAGTCGAAAATGGCGTACATGTATTTTTAATAGTTGTATTAAATATACAAGTATTGATTTTTTTTAAACGAATTAAATTTCGGTTATTTGTGCTTGAATTGTGTTTTAAATTTTAGTTATTTAACAAAAACTAATAATTAAATCTTGTAAAATGTTTTTAATTGTGGTATGTGACATAAACAAGATAATTTCTAAAAAAAAGGGCCGATATCTCGAAAAATAGGCGAAAACTAAAAAAATTGGTAATCTTTATTTTCGTCTTATTTTTGCTTTTATCAAAATTAATCAGATCGAGTCACCACGGATATCGTAATCTCCCCGAATCTCTCATACATATCGCAATACCTGGCTGGTTTTTTGCTTGTAATGTGGAGCTTTGAGAAGATGTTTTCTCAATGCTGGCTGGATTATTATTATTTTTTCAAAAACATTGATATACTTAAAAATTTCCATGGAATGTAATAAGATCTGTTTTGGACTAGAGTAATTTTCTGTTTTGGACTAGAGGATAACAAGAGGAAGGCAATCTTGAACGAACTCTTGATACTATTGTTTATACAATTTATACGTGGATATATAATAGAATTGTTATATACATATAATAGAATGTTAGAATTCTATATCATATTTGACAGATCTGTTTACGTTTATGAATAATGTTTGCTTGCGTCATTATGTTCGCATGGCAACGTAACATTTATTGTTGTAGTCAATAAGCAAGGCATCGTATCACCATCATTTATATATATAGATAAATGTGTAGTTAGTATCCTCTGTATATTTTATCAGTATTATCTATATTCATAAATAGGTACAAAATGTTCTAGAAGACATTAGGTCAAAATACGTATTAAAGAACCAGCTGAAATGAAACGTTTGAGGCCATTCATCTGTAATCAATTCAAAAGTTTGAATATACAAAATCATGTCTTGTTCATATTAACTATTATTAAGTTCATATTAAGTTAAAGTCACACGAAGACTGTAACATACGATTTTGGAGGGTCTTCACATTTTATTTCTATTACTTGTAGAACCTAGCTGACAGTTTTGGAAAGTGTGCCTTGAAAATAAAAAATAATATTTAGCTTTAGAAAGTTTCCGAGATATCGTTTAAATTCGTCAAAGATATTGACCACCGAATCAGATATCAGATCATATAACAAAAACTAAGCATTCAATCATTAAACAGGAGGCCTACAGGTCAAACTATCTTTAGAAACATTCTTAATAGACGAATAATTACAGAAATAGAAGAATAGTTTATGAGGATAGAGCTAAATTACCCAAGAAAACCTAAAAACTGTAGTTCCAAAAATGTGAACATCATGTTTCACTTCAAAACTCTTCTTTCATATTGAAACAGTTGTAACCCCATCTAGATAATGTTACTACTTATTGGATCAAATGACTAATTTTTAAACATATACTTTTGTGGATATTTTCACAATTATTTAAACTGTTTTTTATGTTTTTGGAACATAAAACTCCAAATTATTATGATCCTACTTGCATCATCTTGTTATACTATCCCTAAAAAAAAAATTAGATAATTTTATACTATTAAAATATACGATTGTTTAATTTTGAACAGTTCAACTTGAACTTCTTGTACATTTATAAATAAGCATCTAATATTATTATTATTATGTATATTATTTCGGTAATGTGATATTTCAGGAACTATATTTAAATAAATTTTCTAAAACTAGCATCGAAACGTTTCCTTTGGGGCTCGTGAAAATAAAAGTAGAAAAGTTGTATTTTAATACACACGATTGACGAGTATTGAGAAATATGGTCGTAAAACATCAAATATTCTTTAAAAAAAATTAAAATAAACTGACACATTTAGTACATTGTATTATACAATACTGTTTTAGTAACATTATTCTCATTTTTTTTTTAAATATAGTGTTTATGATTTTTCACCGTTCAAACAGTGTTTGAAAATATGATATTTTCTATGAACGAAAATTTTCTAAACATAAGTGCTTATTTTTTACCTAGATAATAATACCTCAGAGACATATTTCACCAATTTTATGTTCTCTGTTTTTCATGGTATATTTTCGTAAAGGTATACGGCATATTTTATTATTTTCTATTTTATCGAGTTGTTTCTATTTTCTATTTGATCACATAGTATTAGCGAAAAGATGTCACCAAATTTCACTAATAAGTAAGAAGAAGTTTGATAAAAGTTTAAAAATTTATGTTGAATACAAACAAAATTAATTTGAACATTTTATTTAAATTTTAAACAGTAAAACTAATTTTTATATAGAAATAATGTTACTAAAAGTAATTGTATGATTAAATCAATTTATCCTTTAAACAAGAACAAGACGCGAATTTGTACCAATGTATTTTTCCAAATTTAAGAACAACATACTTTAATTCCGATAAATTACAATATTATAGTTAACATGATAAATGCTATTACAGTTAAGTTAATTTCGACATCGTTCTAGAAGTAACAGCTATATATACAGTATATAAAATTAAGGTTAACTAAATATAAAACCAAATTACACATTAAAAATTACATAAGTTAAATCTTATAATACGCCCACCTTAAACATTATAATATTTTATTTCGATTGTATTTTTTAAATACCTACTACATAAATATTATTATGTTGAATATTATTATTTAAAATAAATACTCTAAAATATTATTAATAATATAAAGTTAACTTTTTATTATTGTTGATTGTAGCAATCAATATTGAATTTATAAATGAATTTAGAAATAAAATTAAGGTCAATCCAATATTAATATTATAAAATAAATATTGAAAACTAAATTCTTTATTAATTTGATTTATGAAATTGGACCATATGAGTAATACAATAATATTTTGTGTCTTGATATTTATTTATCTAAACAACATGAACATAACTTTTATAAAATATCTTGTATAAGTATCTTATTTTTTTTTTTTATATGAAATGTTAACATAATCTAAAAGTTGTATAAGACAGGGTGTCTCTGAATAGTATTGATAAGTTAATTTTTCAATATCCTATTAGTTTGAACTATGTGACGTCACAAAAATAAAAAAAATGAATTTTGCGCATTGATGTTCAATATATCCAATTTTTACAAACGAAGTATGTAATTCTACTAAATTTGAGTCGTATTTTTCAAAAATTTGGTTAAGTAAGATTTGTCTATAATAGATTTTTAAGATAGTAAGGGTCTACCCATGACATTTCATAGATTGGCTAAAGTAACCTAATTAACAATATAAAATATGAAAAGTATGACAAAATTAGTGGGTTTCAAAAAAAAGTGCACTAAAATCGGTCAAAATTTGGCCAAGATATCGAAAAAATAATTTTTTGAACTATGTGACGTCACAAAAACTAAAAAATGAATTTTGCTCATTGATGCTCAATTAATATCCAATTTTGACAAACAAAGTATGTAATCCTACTAAATTTTGGATGTAGTTTTCAAAAATTTGGTTAAATAAAATGTATCTATTATAGATTTTAAGATAGTAAGGGTCAGACCATTACATTTCATACATAGGCTTAAGTAAGCTGATTAACAATATGAAAAATGAAAACTAGGACCCAAAATTAGTGGGTTTCAAAAAAAAGTTCACTAAAATCGGTCAAAATTTGGCCAAGATATCGAAAAATTAATTTTTTGAACTATGTGACGTCACAAAAACTAAAAAATGATTTTTGCTCATTGATGCTCAATTTATACCCAATTTTTACAAACAAAGTATGTAATTCTACTAAATTTTGGATGTAGTTTTCAAAAATTTGGTTTAATAAAATGTATCTATTATAGATTTTAAGATAGTAAGGGTCAGACCATTACATTTCATACATAGGCTTAAGTAAGCTGATTAACAATATGAAAAATGAAAACTAGGACCCAAAATTAGTGGGTTTCAAAAAAAAGTTCACTAAAATCGGTCAAAATTTGGCCAAGATATCGAAAAATTAATTTTTTGAACTATGTGACGTCACAAAAACTAAAAAATGATTTTTGCTCATTGATGCTCAATTTATACCCAATTTTTACAAACAAAGTATGTAATTCTACTAAATTTTGGATGTAGTTTTCAAAAATTTGGTTAAATAAAATGTATCTATTATAGATTTTAAGATAGTAAGGGACTGACCATTATATTTCATACATAGGTTAAAGTAAGCTAATTAAGAATATGAAAAATGAAAACTTTGACCCAAAATTAGTGGGTTTCAAAAAAAAGTTCACTAAAATCGGTCAAAATTTGGCCAAGATATCGAAAAATTAATTTTTTGAACTATGTGACGTCACAAAAACTAAAAAATGAATTTTGCTCATTGATGCTTAATTTATGTCCAATTTTGATAAACAAAGTATGTAATCCTACTAAATTTTGGATGTAGTTTTCAAAAATTTGGTTAAATAAAATGTATCTATTATAGATTTTAAGATAGTAAGGGTCTGACCATTACATTTCATACATAGGTTAAAGTAAGCTAATTAAGAGTATGAAAAATGAAAACTATGACCCAAAATTAGTGGGTTTCAAAAAAAAGTTCACTAAAATCGGTCAAAATTTGGCCAAGCTATCTTTAAGAGATCACATCTATTTTTGTTCATCCTGTATAAAAAGTTAAAAATCCCGTTCATTCGGTTGTAAAATGTTTAAATTACATTATGTTAAAAATGTACAATAAAAAAAAAACATATAAAAAATGAATCAATAATTTTTTGTATGTTTTAAGTCCTCAAATAAATATTATTGCGTACGGGAGAGACATAACGGGGTAATTGATACTGATATTTATACAATAATGTCGCTGTTTACTTACATACAAAGCTTACGTTCATACATGTATGTTATGTAATAAGTAGCTAGCTACATTAGAAAACCTTAAAAAGGCTTTTTATATATCAATATGCAGTCTCATTTAACCTTAGAGCCGCTTCTGGACACTGAGTAAAAGCTGACCCAATATCTATGTGAAAAAAGTGTAAATACAAAAGTTGTAGATCTTTTTATAACCTACAACTTTGCCATTTAACTTTTTTCCATAGGACTTGTAGTTTTGCCGGAAATTGAAATAAACCGTGTTTTACCTTTAAAAACTCATCACCTCCTACTTTCCGAACTCAGATATCCCGTAATTTAATTTTATCTTTTCATTTTTATCATATTATCTTGCGTTTCCAATGGGTTTCAACCTACTATAGTTTTCTTCCATTTTTTATCATCTTTTAAGGCTTCTACCTTGGTCTACGAAGGAATACTCATCATATAATATTACATAATATAAATACTAAAAGATACATTCGGTATCACAGTATGTAAGATCAGTCAGTGTAGATGTAGTTAATTCATCAAAGGCTTTCACTTCTTTTTAATTCAAGGCAAGTTGGATACACTATTTTTTTTTTTTTTTTTAAATAATAAAAAGTGGCATGTGTTCACGATTTGTAAATATTGCAAATAAATAAATTTAGGTAACTGGTTTTTTGTCTGGGCATATGTTTATGAAAAACAATTTTCTTTGAACTTCGAAAATTTCAATTTCGTGAATTATTGTTAAAATAAATAAATAAATATCTTCTCGAATTTTCTTGTAAAGTGTGGATTTAAAGTGTAAAGTTGAATATTAAAAAAAAAACTTCATAACTTTTAATAACCATTCAAACGTGAATTTAGTTTAAATTTTGAGTTATTAGAAACGTTATAACTCGATCAGCTAGAGTATATTCGGGTTTGTAATTTTTTTTTTTAATTGCATTATAAACGTTTAGAGTTGACCTTCACCAAATTGTATTATTATTCTTTACTCATTTACGGTATTCAAAATTAAGCAATAACTTGTATTAAAATTTTTCCTATTGAAATTAGAAAAAATGACAAATTTTATGTGTCATTCTTGAAAAATACATTTTAATTTCGAAGAAATGATATTAAAAAAAGTTTGGATATAAATTTTCTACGGGTAAAATGATTTTTGAATTATTTCTTGAGTTATGCTTGATTTTGAAATGATTCAATTTAAGTTTCAAACGCTACATGGATACTTGGAAGTTAAATAACAACAACACAAGACTGTTTTTCGATGTTAGATGTAATCTTCAGCTATCTGCAACGATTTCGATGATTTGGGGTTGATGGCTAGTTAAATGATCTGTTATCAAAATCTAATTTGCCGACGACTCTTATCTGTGACAGCAGCCAATGGATTTTTTTAGTATGTAATGTATATGCAATATATATCAACAATATCTACATGCATATATATATATAATATATCAAAATAATTTATAATTTGCAATTTTACAGTTTAGGTGATGACATCATCATATTTCACAGTCGGTAATACAGATATAGATAATATTTATAAATAAATATATAAATGATAAACAATCAAATAATAAAATAATAAATAAAGAGAGAAAATTGAATGAAACCCCATTCAACTGTCGAAAGTGTATCCGTTTACTATATGAAATTTATATCAATACAATTTTGTCAACAAATTGTATTGAAAGTTTTTTTATTATACTTCTCAGACATTTGTTCATTTTTTTGATAGAAGATTATTTTTTTCACTCCGAAAATCGAACTTTTTTTGATTTATGAAAATTTTAATCAAAATCATGTAATGTAATCCAAAGCCAACTAACGCCAGTTAACGATAATTGTTTCAATTATTATTCTTCTGCGAGTGTCATTAACAAATAAGAGCAACCTCATCTTGTTGTTAAACAAAAGTTACACGGACATCTCACTGGGCAGATAAAATCAATAAGATATGACATGGATTATTGCCATCGGCTATCAAATTTTGCAGGTTTATTTATGCGTTGTCTTAAAAGTAATCTTAAATTTCGCCAAATTAGTGACTAACATACGCTTACGAGGTTTAATTATTTTATTTCAAAGTTTAATGGAATTTGTTTTGAGATATAAGACAGCAGATTACTTTATCATAAGATTATTGATCTGATATAAAAGAAGTACATCTACCATGACTTGATTATATATTTTTTCCTTTCCCTGTATCATGTCGTTCAATTCAATGAGCTGAAATAAATCATTGCAATAAAAAAAAAACATTCAGCCATTACATATGTAATTTTTAACATGTGGTTTTAGTGTTTAATAAGAAAAAGTATTGCAAATATATATTTTTTAATATCATTTTAACATGCTTTAAAATATAGATCTACTTCATATA
The DNA here is from genome assembly GCA_020423425.1 of Chrysopa pallens. Taxonomy (NCBI): domain Eukaryota; kingdom Metazoa; phylum Arthropoda; class Insecta; order Neuroptera; family Chrysopidae; genus Chrysopa; species Chrysopa pallens. The sequence continues at coordinate 71,133,771 of CM035594.1, read as the reverse complement.
GGTTTTGTCAAAATGTTTGTACAAAAAATTGTTGCGAAATAATTGTTGCGAAATATAAATGATTAAAATTAATCCTAGTTTTGTTTTGTTTATGTTTTGTTCAATTATATAGCGGAAGCTAAACATTAAAAACTGATACTTATTTAAGTGCACTCTTGAATTGCTGTTTTTCATTAATTTGCCAAAATCAAATCAGTTACTGTGGTCTTATGAAAACCAAAAAAATCCTCTTAATCTTGGTCATATCGAATTTAATGTTTATTAATAAATTGAATGCAGAATACTTACATGAATTTGCACGTTTTTTTGGTTCTTTGTTTGAGTCTTGAGCAAGTTGATAATGAGCGCCTAAAACATAATTTTTTATTTGTAAGCCATCTAATTAATACATACATTAAGTCGATCCGCGGTAATCCAACAAACATTTTGCAGGTGTATTCCCGAATTTCTGTGATTATAGAGAGTGATATTTATCCTTTGAAACTTTTTAAAAGGTAATACCTTGTTATCCAATAAATCAACTCGTCATGGTGTCGAACAAAAAGGTTACAATCTGTTCTTCTACAAACTGACGAAGGATTTTTGTACTTAAGAGCAAATATAGAATGTCGAATTAAAAAGGGTGTTGAATTAGATAAAGTCGGATTACTGCGTATCGATTGTAGTTCAGAATAATAAGTTAGGTATATAATATTAAAATCTGTACCATATAACGTATTTTGTGTATTGTTATAATAAAAAACTTGAAAAAAGCTAAGTTTTAAAATTGTTATTCAATTATATCCTGAGTATTGTTTGAAGTTTAAAAGACTACAGTCATGATATTATGGAGTCTATTGTCCGTTATTGTTCAAACATGAGCGGGGAATAAATTGTTAAGTCTATGCATACTTATTAAAATTAAGAACGCTGACAGACCATTTCTGCAATTATTTTCTTCTTTCAAAGTTTAAAATTCACAATAAGCAAAAGGCATACAGCAATAAATTTATTCACAAGAAACAAAATATCATTCTAGGCCATATCACAATCAAACAAGATCTATTTTTTAAATTTCAAATGGTTTTGCCACAATTAATTCTTCTGAAGCAGAAAATTATCGGGTACCAGCTAGTATTTCATTTATATACAGAAAATTGTATCACTAATAAAATTGTAAAACTATTATACATATTTGATTTTGTTTTCGTAATTAAAGTATAATAATTATTTTCTGTATTTTATTATTCACTTCAAACGTTGGATATATTAATAGGTTTTTAGTATTGTATATGTATACAGGATATTTATGAAATTCGTAGCTGACATTCCAAACAGTGGGGCATTGAGGGACTATTTTAACGAGGGTAATGCAGTACACTCGTTCTAGAAGTTTGAAAATGTAATATTTAGTATTTTCTCAACTGGGTCGTTGACAAAATTTTTTAATTCTTCAATTGAAGCGTTTTTAATACTAGCAAACCAAAGTTTTAGAAACTGAATTTACATAAGCTCAAAATTAGTTGCTACAAAATTAAATTAAGGTGCTCAAATTTTTAATTAAAAAATTGAGTCATTATGATGCACTACTCAGATGAAATCATGCTGACAGAACAATTTTCTAAATTAACAATTTAAGCAGCTAATTTAATTTTGGAGCACCTAAATTGTACCTAAATTTGAGCATTGAAATTCAATTTTGAATACTTGACCAGAATGCGTTTTTAGTTCAGGGAGCTGAAGTGATTTTTTTAAATCTTAGTAGACAAATGGAATCACTATGCAAAATATGGAATTGCTAAAACCCTAATTAGATAATGATAGTGATACTGTATAGTGACGTCATTATATATTATCCCCATACAGATTACATGTAAAACATCGTTTTCAAGAATCGGATCAAAAATAATCTTTAAAATCTTATAAATTCTTCAGTTTTCTAGCAATTTTAATTTTTTTTCCGATTATGTTAAGGTATTGAAACTAGTTTCACATTCATATGTGAAATATACTAATGTAGGTTCATACAAAATGCACATAAAAATCTTATTAAACAGGATTCACTGTAAATTTAACAAATTAACATCATATTGGAAAAATTTTATATTTTAATAAAAAACAAAATAATATATTTTTAAAATATAATATTTCATATTTATTTTATTGTGGTTCGACATTTTTTTTTTTTTAATTAAACAAAATCCAGGGCTCAATAAAAAAATCAATGCTATTTTTCTATACAGACCATTATAGCAGTAAACACGTTGTAAATAATTGATGCCATTTTCCATCTAAAATTTCGATTAATTTTCAATGATTTTTAAGGTTTTCTGATTGGAGAGTACTCATTTTAATCATTGTTTGCATAAATTATTGAAAGTTATCGGACTCCTGCCAAACAATTAGAAGTTCAACAAACAGAAAATATCTTAAATTAAGCTTATAAAGTTTTTGGTTTCATCAAATTTTGCGAGAAAGGATTCATGAAATAGTAGCAAAAGCAGATTAAAAGTAAAAAACAATATCCATATATTTGCGAAATTTTTTATGTGAAAATTGAGAATTAAATTTATACTTTGGGCTGTAAATTCGTTCAAAAAACATCAGCTGTAAGATATAATAGCTTTCAAATAACCCTTAAGTTAAAATCGAGGTCGACAACAAATTATTTTTCGATATTCTCATTCCGTTAAACGATAAAAAAACATCCTATACAAATGTATACATATATAATTGTAATGGTGATGATCTCTAACTTTTGTGTACTCTATAAAGCTTAATTGCAATTTCTAATATTGTGATTATTCGATGAATACTTGTATTTTGCATCTAAAATACAAACCATGATAGAAGCAATCATCGAATACAAATACAATTATATACAAATAATATAATAATACTACAATATATTTGCAATTTATATAAGTAGTTCACGCAATAGAGAGAGGTGTACACACTATGAGCTCAATAATTTTATAATTATTAATTATATTGTATTTTATAAATACGTATTTCGACTACAAAGTAGTCATCATCAGTATGAATTTCTCTGAGCAGCTGGTTGTAATGATTCTCTGAGCAGATGTTACTCGTTGCTAATTTGGTGACGTTTGCACGTTCAATATCAATGGTTTCGAAATCTTACTTCTCGATAGTTTTTTAGATACAACAAGAGTAATTAAGTTACTCCGAATAATTAAATTAGTGATTTCCTTCAGCCTCAAATATACACCTTGTGGACTTAAGTTTAATCAACCTTAAAAAACACGGCAAAAAGTTCAAAATTTTTTGTTCGCTATTTATGGGGTTTCTTGTATAATTGAGGTCTAAAAAATTCAAAAATAATATTTATTTTATAATCGGTCAACTAATTTTTGAGATAATGCATGAAATACAACCGATAAATCGGTCTCTGGATTCGATTGTTAGCAATAAAAGAAACCATAAAATATTAAGCAACAAATTTTTATAAAACTAAAATATTGTAAGGTTTTTAAATGAAAATATTAGATTCTGTTGCATCTTATAAAATTTTTTACACTGATGTTTAAAAATTTGATGGAGAAGTTGGATACCCTATAGCCGTTAAAAGCTATCACTAGAATTTCGAGTTTCGAAAATTATACCTGGGAATTGTTCTATGCGACTAAACTATTATTGAATGTTTGATATTTTTTATTAAACATCTTTACAGTCAAACAATTTTTTTATATTTCTTTCCCAAAATCTGTGTTGCATGTACTATAATGGAATGCAGAATACATTATATACTATTATTTATTTATGTTTGATAAAATAATAAACTAAACTATGCATGTACACACAAAATAACAAATCTATAGAATTGAATAAATGCATTTATTATGTTTTATTATAACATAATAGTTTTTGTGATAATTGTGGATATTTGATATAATGCGGATTTTAGTTAATATTCAGAATTCATTTTATTCTATAGAAATTAAACAATTCGGAAAAAAAAATTCATTTCTATTAAAAAATTTATATTAAAATAACTTTTAAATTTTCCACTAAAACATACAAAATGATATTAACTCGTAATTACTCAGGGGCGTTTCAAAATTAATTAATAAAACTTCCAGGAAAATCGGTCCACAAAAAGACAAAAATATTTATATAAGCTGTAATAAATAATTTGTTTTTTTTTTTTGGCCTCATTGGGAGGTTTGGCATGTGAATCTTCCGGATCGCACCTCTTGTTTTATTTTTAATATTTTAAGTCACATTCTAACTACAAAGCCTGTTATTTTGTTATATGTTAAAATTTCGATTTTATATGATTATTTTTGTTTGCATTTTTGAGCTAAATGTGGCATTCGTTTATTAAAAATTCTCAAATTAAGACATATTTTATTAAAGATGAATATCAAATATTTTTCGCATAAATTGTACAGAAAATTGAATCAAAATTAAAAATAAAAGAATTTTCTTCATAAAATTCTATTCCAGGTGGGTGTACGTAAAATATATTAATCGTAAGTAAATTCATCTACTTTTCTTTTAGAAATAATGTTTTATTATGTATGTATCTATCAACATTTTTTTAAATCCATATATTAGACGACCGTAGAATCACTGTCCATAGGGATACAATATTAAAGTACACCTAAATAGAATATAACACATAGATACACAAAACAAATTTACATTGATAACCAGTACTATAATAATATGTATATACGTATAATAATATGTTATGGTAAAGTATTACGTATACCACCTTCTAATGACTTTTGTGCAATTTTATGGTCCTCCCACCCTCTTGACAAGCTTGACGTTTCTTTTTTCTAGATCATACTTTTTCCCTTGATGTTCCACTCAAATTATTAACACAGTAAATAAGTAAAAACGTTGTAAGGTGGAAAATTGTTCTCTCAGTCGTTTTTGGGTCCGCTGATGGCTAGGTGTGCTACATTTTCAGATTCATGAAATATACACTTTTCATCATGCAACTAACGTATTGTAATCGATTATATTTTACACTACTCTGATTAGCTGCCGTTTCTATCACCTGAATTGTGTGATTTTACACAAAATGTTAAGGGCATTTACTTACGACCAAATAAAAGTTGACAGAGTATTTATAAAATATTAAAATATAAAAAAATAAGTATTTGAAGTGTTTTTAATAAAAGATAAGATATTCATTATATTATTAGATATCATGTTGTTCAAGCTCAGAGTGAGTATCATGTCTCTATCTATAAAGCTTTTTCGTTTGAAAATATATGAATATGTACATTACATATTAAAATAAAATCGTTTTAATATAACCATACAGAAAGCTTGTTTGTAGAATAAAAATTGTTCATAATAAATCGCCTTCGAAAAAATTATCTAAGAAAAAATTAAATTAAAACTTCTTAAAGTCATTTCTGTTTGATCAACCTTTCGAAATAGGTGGCAACAAATCAAGAATATGGCTCGCGTGTAAACTCCAAATATATAGGCTGATGATGGATTATTCGTATTGAAAATTTCTAATAATTTGTCGATTTGATTTTTGGTGAGTTTCAATAAAGAATTTTCTATTTAAAAAAATTTTTACTTTTTTTTGTCCACTGTTGAAAGCAGCTATTCTTTTGGCTGTGTAAAAATTATTAATTGGTTTTAATTAACTGAAAATTAATTTTTTAATTAATTCCAAAAACTTTTTGTTTAAAATTGATTTATTTTCGTAAAATTTTTAAGAACTAAAACAAGCTTTAATAATTTGTACCTGTGCAATAATGTCGGGCATCTAAAGTCCCTACTGGATACAATTTTCCAGGATATTTAATTAAATCAACTACATAATATGTTATAGGTCCTTCATATTCGAATACATCAGTAATTTTTTGATTATCACTAGCCACAATACTTTCGACATCAAGAATTTTACCCAACAATGGTACTTCATTCCATGCCTTACCAAATTTTCCACGTACCATTGTGGCTGGAATTTGCAAACGATCTGCTAATACTTTAAATAACATTGATCGTTCTAAATAGCTACCAATTTTAACTAAGCCAATTGGTATTAAATTCGTTCCATACTTATATTTGATTCGATTCAGGTGTTCCAATTGTACAGACTCCCTTAAATAGATATCATCGTGTCCGGGTCCACTGGTACAGTCATGCACATATTTAGCCAAATATTTAATACGTTTTACAAGTTTATTAAATGATGGGTCAGTTTTATTAAAGGAATTTAAGGTTTCAGAAATTTCTGATAAATATTTAGGTAAAGATGGATCCGGTGGTAAACAACCAATCCATGACATTAATCGAGGAGCGATTTCTTCAAATGATGTATCCGATGATGTGTCAACTAGTTTTTCTCTACGAACTTTATGATCAGTTTTCGCTAATTGAAGTAAAACCTCATCGTCTAATAATCGTTGTCGATGGTAGATCTTTTGATCTTTTAATGTGTTTTTCGCTCCGGATTTTTTACTACGTGCTGTAGACCTTGGCGAAGCTTGCATTTCTGATTCTTCGTCATCACTCGTTACTTCTACTATAGAACAATCACTTTTTGTCGCTAAAGGATATCGACATTTTATATATTTATTTTGATTCAATTTATTTTGTTGAATAATTATATAATCTTCGATCATTGTTTGCACCATCGTATGATCACCTAATAATTCATTTAATACTTGAACCGGTGGAGATCGATATGTAAATGTTGCCGTATAAATTGTATCGACTGGTGTTAGCAAGCATTTTAATAAATCTTCCAATATTGGCAGTTCTTTCATTGGACGTTTGGCAATGTAAAAGTGTTCTTTCGTATTGTCCGTTACATCTAAACGACCCAAATAATGAAATTTTGATGGTAAATGTGAATTATATAAATTTTCTAAAGTTCGTCGCCATTCTGGATAATGTACAAATTGATTTGATCGAGCTTGTAACACCGGGAGTAGTTGATGTTTGATAAATAGATAGCTCAATTTTCGATTTTTACATAATTGATTAATGAAATCAATAGCTGCGTAAACCAATGGATAATTATTTGATTTTAAACAATCGATCAGTTTCAAATGACATTCGGATTTCAAACACCATTCAATCGGACCGTTTTCACACATAAAACCCATTAAAACATTTAAAACTGCTGTTTTTATTTCATCGGATGAATTATTATTTAAAAATGTATACAGGGTATCCAGTAAACGTGTTTTAAATGCACAAGTATACCAACTTTTACATAATACGAATGGTTGATAAATATAAATATATTTTAAAAACACTTCAGTTGGTATTACTTGCCAATTATGAGTTAAACTTTTCAATAATAATTCAAACAATATTGGTATTGTTAAATATTCTACTACTGCAGATTGTGACCAAATTATATAAGTTAAAGCTTCAATTGGATATTGTCGATTTGTTGACCAAACTGATGGGGTTTGTAATAATCCAACTATTGATGCAATACAAGAATCGACGGTAAATAACTTCACAGCTTTTGGGTGCTTAACCATTGCGTGTATTGCCTTAAAACAAGAAAATTGTCCCTTTCAAAAGACTCATTTCAATTTTAAAACTACTAATAATCACTAGAAATATTCATTGTTTTTCTATTTCTAGCAAAGCTGTACAATTGTTACGAAATTTTTCACATTGGTTGAATTTAAAAAAGGGATGTACTCTTAATTGTTAACATCGAATTAAAAAAAAAAATCAATATAAGAAATAAAACTAGAATTTCAATTTTTTACTGGTGAGAAAGTTATTGATATTAGATTTTGTATGTTCTAAATTTTGAGAATTATTAAAGTCATAAATTTCTAGTTTTGACCCCAATTTCTTAGATAAAAATATTTTGTACTTTAAAAATACGTATTTCGAATATAAAGCATTCATCAACAGTATTAACTAGACGTGCAGATTCTTCGAAGAAATGTTACTCGTTGCTAATTTGGTGACTGTTTGCAAACATCTCCTCCGAGAATATCGAAATACGTATTTATAAAATACAAAACATTATGATCTGAGAAATTGGGGGAAAAATCGAAATTTATTCGATAAAAATCTTCGAGTTCTCTTTAATAATATTCATATTAAAGTGATATTTGTTCGGTTAACCATGGAAATAAAAAATGTATACCTGACAAGCTTTTAAATTAATATCGACCTCCGGCGATTTAAATTTTAACAGACTTAATAAAAATTTATCCACACATAACACATAAAGTTCATGTCGTCCATATTCCACATTTCCAATTTTAGTAATAATTTCACATAGTTTTATCAATAACTGACTATTTTCTCTATTTACTGGTAAACATTCTGCATAAGTTAAAAATCGTGGACAATATTCTTTTTCCAAAAAATATATTACTGTCTCTTCAAATGTTAAAACTTTCCCCAGAATCTCCAAAACATATCCATGTAATCTATCATTTGAATTATTCTCCAAAATTTGAAATAGTACATTAAAAAATTCATTATGTATTATATAATCGTATAAATCGGAACAATTCGCTAATGTAACAATTTTGTTCATTAATTTTAATGAATTTTCTTGAATTTGTACATAATTATTGGTAAATAAATTAAAGATTACATCCAGTTTGAAATTATTAAAGCGAAATAATGAGTCAATCACATTAGCAACGTCTAGAAAATTCATTATGATTTGTAACGATGCATTTAGTGTGTCTAAATCATTTCCACAGTATATATGATTCCATGTAATGTCTAATAAACCAATTTTGTAGACTTCTTTTGCCACATTTGTGTTCAGTGTTAAGTATGCAAGCGTTACAGCAGCATATTCGTGTATTATTTCATCAGAATTCGATGTTAACAGTAAGACTGTTTTCTTGGCTAAAGAAAAATTCAATTCGTCTATTAATAATATAATAGTTATTGTCAGCCAATTCAATAAACAAATATAAGTTCTTCCCTCTTTTTAATTACTGAAATTTAGAGTTTTTTCTACTGTTTAAAAGCCGTTCTACATGGTAGTCGGTTGATTATGTTTACATTACATTTATGATTATAAATCCCAAAAAAGGCTTGCAAAAGAACGAAATTTTTCAAACCCATTTGTTTTTGAACCGTAAACTCGATGAAGATTATTGAAACATTGGATTCACGAAACTTACTCTGTGTTTTATTTACAACGGCATTTCTGTTACACATGCTAAAATCTTACCTAATGTCATATTGTGCATAAGTTCATTTAAAATATGAGGTAATTGTATTAACATAGATAATAATTTCATTGCAAATCGTAAATTATTGATTTGTGTCATTGTGGAACCATCGATAATATGTAATAATGCTTGTATGATACCCATTTCATATAATTCATTTAAATTGTCAGTGGAATTAATTGCATAACGATTTAATGCTATTAATGCATCATTGATAATATGCTGTTCAGCACAATATAATAATTTTATAATTGTATCAATGCTTGTGGCATGTAAGAATATTGATTTTTCTAAATTTTTCATTTGCATTGTACGATTTTCACGTTTTTCAATAGTTTTTTCCATGTTTCGGTTTATTTTTTCCCCAAAACTAGTTTAAGATTGTCAAATACGTTTATATTTTGAATTTTGTATGATTGGTACATCAAAAATTTGCTAAAAATTGTATTGGTTGCTTAGGAATATTATTTCGAATTCTATTCATCCTCCATTATTGTTTACCAAAAATTTGTAATATTGGTAAAGTATTTTTGAAGTTAAGCGCGTTTGTGTAAATAATGGACACAGTACTTCTGATATTATAGATTTACCCCGGAAGTGATAATTCTAAACTAAATACTACGAAAAATAATTTCCTTGTAACCAATTACCTTTCAAGCCGAATCCAGGGATTTTTTGAATCTAAAAATTGTTTCTATAGAGGCGACATCGAAAGGTAATTGCAAGGGAATTAATTATAGAAACATTTAATATTAAGTTATTTTTTTTTGACGTCGGTTCTTCTAATTCCGCAAATTTTGTAAAAGAACTTTGTAATTTGAAGTTTTTCCTCTATCATTAAATTTCGAAATTGAAGATGCACCTATTTTTAGAACATTCAACTCACCTGTTGTCGGTTTCTTTGTAAATATAATCGTTGGTATGTCAATACTTGGACGTGGTGATTTTCCAGTAGAGATGGACTGATCAAAACTAATACTATCACAACGTTGTTTATGATCTAATAATACACTTGGTGTACAGCCCATCACTACCGACAACCTGTCGCACCATACACAATCCAACCCCAACCAAATACACACAAACACAATTTTAATTCGATAATTATTATTCTACATAATAATTATTTTAAAAAAAAATTTATATGTATATTTTATATTTAACAACAATATAATTATAATTATGCACCTATTATATTGATCAATTGAATTAAATCACATTATTATTTATAAAATTAATTTAATCTGATAATTATTTACTTTGTTGTTTTTTATATTTAATTTTTATTTATTTTTATTTTTTAATTACAACAATGTCAATAACATTAATAATTTTTTTTAAATGTAACACTATATTTAATTCCATTTTGTATTTATTTTGTTTTTATAATTAATTAATTACACAATATTAAATAGTATTTATTTATTTTAAAATTTTTATTTATTTTTATTTAATGTGAAAATTCCATCTTATTGCACCATACAATTTGTTGATTTTCTGTTGAAATGATTGCCGTGAAATTATTTATCTGTAAAAAAAGAAAGTCATGTTTTACTAAGATTAATTTACAAATTCTCTATTTTTTATCGCATATAATAGATAGAAGTTAATATGACTGATTAAATTCTACAGTGAAAGAAAATTTCTATTATTCGGAAAATTAAGGCAGCGGTTACGTATATTTTGCTACTCATATCTTTTTGGAAGTTTTGGTAAATGAAAAAAAGCATATTAATTATTCAAATATAGTTCAAAATGCAAGGGTGGTTATACTTTAATCGAGACACACACAGTTTGATGTAAATATTTAAAATCAATATACACAATACAATGCATTTACAAAGGTCACTATTTTTAATAAAAAGTTTATTAATTTTTGATTAAACAATCAATTTTTCATTTATATCAAAGGAAATAAAATATTAAAAACCTTGTAAACGAATTTTTTTCCTATTTTGTTTTTTTAAATTTAAAATTAATTTTTTTTTTTTTCGTAAATTTTTCATTATCTGTTATAAGCTTTTAATTTCCTTTTGGAACTACTAGAGAGCAAAAAAAAAAATATATGCTTGTCTATTGGTTGATACAATAGATGTATAATACCTATAATGGTAGACTTGATGGACAATTTTGTATGAATTTTTTTTTATAGTTGATTTAAAGTGGGTTCGTATATTTTGAGTGAAAACATTTGGTAATTTTAACATAAAAGTTAGATGATTTTAAAATAAGTATGCGGTTGTTTAATACTTTATTCATAAACAGGAAGTTCATAGTCACCGCATTCGAATAATAAAATGGTATACGAAATAATATTCTAGCATACTGGTTGAAAATTTGGTCCATTTTGTTGTAGAAATTTTATATATACCAACAGTTTATACTGACAACTTAAAAGTTATTTTGTAATCTGCCTATTTAAATGGACAATAAAGTTTTACTGTCCAGTGTTATTAGAATTATGTTGCTAGTTTCAAATATTATTTTTAACTCTAAAGACGAAAAATGTCTCGTTCATTTGCTTGAAAAGGCAATACATCTATTCTGCCAAGAGCTGTCTAGCCATAAGTCTTTTTTTTACGGTCAAAAATATTTTACCGAATATGATAATCAATAATATGTTAGTTGTCTATCTTTGAGCTAATATGTGTATTTAATTGTTTAATAATAATTAAAGACCTGCTTAATTTTGGTTTATTTACCTGTGTATACAAGCTCAAAATCAGTAAACAATTTTTGGATAGTTAATTTTTAAAGATAAACTTTTACTTTCGTTAAAATTTTGAAAATTTAACGATCATCGAAGTTAGCTTTCTACTAAACGAAGTTAACTTTAGCTTAACTGTGTCCATCTCTGAATTTAACACGGAGCTCTACGGCAACACAATCAAATTCATTATCGGTTGTTAATTTATATAGTCAAGAAAATGCCAAGTTTGTTTAATAAACTTGAAAATTTTTCAAAAATTGAGTAAGATATTTTCAAAAGCTTTTAAAATAATTATTATAGAAAATATTAATTAAAACAAAATAATTCTAGGTAATATGAAAATAATTATTCAAAAGATTGCAATTAAGGAAAATTAATAATTTCACTAAACTATATACAAAAGTGGTATTCAAAATATAATTTTTTTTATTCGATTATTTACACATTCTGTTTTCATTAGAAATTTCTATGCGCTTTTTCATGGATATCTACATATTAATAAGTGTGATCTGAGTATTTGCGTAAATTATTACATTTCTAGGAGTTCTTTCCCTGTAGATTATGCCTGGATACCTCAATTATTGTGCGAATCTAAAAAGATATATCAAATTTAAAAAGTATGAAGAATCGATCTCATTAGACCAGTATCCAACTAGCAGACTAAATTGACCTGGCTATTGGAAATCAGAGTCAGAAATTGGAAATCAGTGCTCAGTTTATACTGTAATTTATCAATCAATACAACAATTCGGTATTATAGTTATAATATATTATCTACCTTGATAAAATGGATTCATTATTAAAAGTTTTGATATCTCTGGCACATAGTAAACAATAAAGAAATAGGTGGAACTAGAATAATCCGTATTAATACGTATAACAAGTATTATTATTATTATACAGCACGTGTTGCTGTCTCCGTTTAACTCATTCAATATTTGTATTCATATTTATTTACTGTATTCTGAATCGGACTAATAATACCAACAACCATAGCTAGAAATACTCAAGTATGATAGTCACGAAATGTGGAACAACCGATAAGTTGCTACCATGGTAGTACGCTTTTAAATACGTCATATGAATGACGTAAACGAATCAAAATTTAACCAACCATATATCAATAAATTGCTGTTGTATTTCTTGTACATACACTGTGTTCCGTCTCAAGTGTAATCAATCTCTTGTTTTGGAGCAGACAAACTATTGGTCTTTGATAAATGTTGGACTTTGGTACACGTACTTAGCGGAAATATATTTCTTATTCAAACAAGGAAGGTGATTCTTGAACATTCTTTCAGCTAATTATAGGACTCACACTTTCATAACCAAATAAGAAGAAATTGAATTCGAGGTAAAAATACTAAATATACTTTGGCTAGATTACACTATTTGCATTAGCCTTGAGCTAGCTCTAACCACATATAGTTAGTACAATTTTCAATTGATTATCGATTATCGATATCTTAGTTATCGATAACTGTTTTATATAAAGCTTTTTTCTCTTAAAATCTTAGTTTGGTGTCCGTTTAAAGCGATATTATCTGAAATTTATACTTTATCCATAACAGATATATAAATAAAGCTAAAATATTTTTTCTTTTTCAAAATCAGAGTGGTTACACTTGAATAAGAACACACTGTGTGTAATGTATTTGTGTATTATGTGTACATTATAGAACAAATTACTCCTAATTACTTATTATGGTATTGTTATACTTCTTTTTAATCTAAATGATTGCTTATTTCCCTCTTCATATATATTAAATTAATTTGTTTGAATAAATGGCTGGGCTTATAGTCCTAGTCTATACTGAAGTACATCGATCGATACTAAAGAATTCAGAATTCTCGATTATATAACTAACTTGTAAACATATATAAAATCGAAAATGCGGGTGAATTTTTAGGCAAGTGATTAAATTTAGACATGCATATAATCTGGTAAATTTCTTTCAGTTTTGTTATTAGTTTTAGAGCAGAAATTGATTAAAATTGACGACGTCTTTCAATAAATATCTTAATTGATTGTAGAGCAGAATGACGGTGGAAGTGGAATTGGACATTTTGTACTTGTACTTGAGAATCTGGGGATTTCATATTCTTATCAATTTCCAGCTGTAACTTTTTTGTTGGTGTAAATTGGGGATTAGTTTGTGGCCATAGCTCGTCATCTGTTTTTCACCCTGACCTTGCTTATTATCCCATATCATCTCGACTATTAAATCTGTTAACAACACTTTTTACTAATCTTAATATTTAATTCTTTAACTAGCTACGGAATGCAAAGTAGACATGTTTGTGGGAATTCCGAAAATTCCGAGATTTGCTCAGTACAGTCACAGGATTTTCAGAGCGGGGATTGGCCAGGATCTGATCTTTGTAGAAATTATACTCTATAATTTATCATGTTAGGTTTTACAACGGATATTGTATGAAAAAATTTAAGTAGATCATAAAAGTCTGAACTAACACAAATTAGATAAAAACACAAATTAATTATCTCTTATGCTTTGTATATTTATTGTACAAAAGAAGTTGTCATGCAAACAATTTATATGATAGCCAAATGAAAACAGTAGAAATTGTAAAACCAAGAAATAGTATAGAAAAAAAAAGTGGAATTATTTGTTAATATTTATTTATTCATTTCTTATTATGAAATTATTATGTTCATCCCGAAAATTATCTTATTCCCACCAAATCTTAATAGCCACCAATTAAGAGTAATAGTTTTTAAGTTCAGTTATCAAAAAAGACTACTCCTTAGTTAAATAAAGATTTTTTTACTCAAATCACTAAAAATTGAGCTGAATTCCACCGATTTGATTATTTGTAATTCAAAAAGTGGTGAAAATTAAAATTATCTAAATAAGGTAATATCTATCTTATGCAAACCTTTGTGATGTGTGATCTAAATCGGATCTTCAATCTTTGTTGGAATATCGAAAATTTCAGATAAAATTCGGTAAATCAGTTCATTGAAGATTGATTATCATCGATTATTTGTTGAAAAATTTATAGGAGTTTTTCGGATAAACGATTATCTTATAAATTGAGTTTATTACTGGCCTTTAAGGGTCATATCAACCGCCCGTTTTGTTTGTGTTGGCTTTTGGTGTTCTTTGATGTAAAATCCTCTATATAAATAATATAATGAATGAATATTATTTAGCTTTTATATAAAATTATCATCAAATAAATGTTTGACAGAAAGGTGAAGAAAAACAATCTCACTCATAGAATACAAAAAAACTGAAGATAATAATAACTAGATTTAATTGTTTAGATACTCAACATACGGTTGAGTATCAATATTTGATACTCAACTACGTAACTGTTAAATTATCAACTCCTAAAAGGTTTTATGAGAAAAATAGAAAAACGAGGCATCAAAATTTTTAGAAACTTTATACATAAGTCTCCATTAATGTGCTGAATTTTTAGTTTCATTGACACTCCAAATCAATAATATTTAATGCAAAGAAACTCGATTCACGTGAAATTTATCAAAATTCATTTCACAAATGCACAAAATGAATGATTCCATTGAAAAACTGCAAATTTTTTATCGATATCAATATTTCTGTACATTATAAAAAGGAAATTAAAAATCCTCTAGGTAATAGGTAGCCTCAGTGTAAAATAAATAAATAGGTCAAATGAAATAATCAAAGCTCAATGTTTCCATACCATCTGGTGAAATAATAAACAACCAGTTTCGAATGATATGTATACGAGACTGGTTCTGAATAAAACACAAAATATTGTGTACAATAAAACTTTATATATTATTTTGTCTAATTTTTTATTTAATGTTAGTTTTACTTTATGTAAAATAATATAAGTAATATACAACCAAAATCAATGCAAAATGTTGTTTCTGGTTGATAAAATTTACGTGTTAATTAATGAATTTATAAAACAACAATTAAAAAGGTTTAAATATTTCACCTATATAGAACATAAATATGAATATTTTAATTTTTTAATGATTAAGCAAAATTATTAATATTGCAATGGTTTATTAATTCTATGATATAGAGATAACGAAACAACATTCGCATGAAAGTTGTGTTATGATCATAATTCCTAATTTTTCACGAACTTTAAGAATTTTCTTGCCAAGACTCTGAACAACTAGTTTTGAATACGAAAATTGAAACAATTTTGTGATGTAATAGATCTACATCATTGAACTACATTTCAAATTTTTTCAAAATTTTGTTTTATTTTATTCTTTATTTATGTTAATGATTTGGTTTTATTTTATTTTCATGATTTTAATAAATATTTTAAGATTCATGTCACCTTGAATATAATAGAATTAATTTTAATACCGTTATTTGGACCAAAGTATAGACAAAAATTTAAGAATAGTGTTTAATTACAAGGTCGTTTTACGCACCTAATTAAAAATTAATGAAAAAATTCTTAATTAAAATCCTATATATATACAGATGATTCCAAAATCTGTTTTGATTTGCGAACTATCGCGACAATTTTGGAAACGCAATCAAGAATACAAAATAGGCGATATCCTTTTAAATAACTTCAGGTTAACGATGCCTATGGTTTGGAAAAATAATTTTAAAGAATATATTTTTTATTTCAATTTGTGGGCAGACATTTTGAAAACCATAAATTTTCTGAAAAAAAAAACAATAAAACAAAAAAAAAAAAAAATATATATATAAAAAATAACAAAGAAAAGAATTTCAATTTTTATGAAAAATGGAAAAACTTTTCTGATGATGGAAAACAATGATTATAATCCAAGGAAATTTGGGACGTCAGTTTTATACATGGACCCATATGTAGACACCCTTTCAATAGAATTAGGATGTCGTTTTCCTCTGAAATCTTTTATACTTACGTCTTACTTTTTTTTCTCTGCAATAGAGTTTTATTCGGATCAAACTGTATACAAAAAGATTTATTTGAGGTCTTTGTACATTTTTTTGTCTAAACAATACTTTGTACAGTTTATTGTTTTATGAAATTCAAGGTTAATTACTTGAAAACTAACATTGTCTAAATTCCTGATAGGAAATCATTATAAAATGCTCCTATAATTTAACAGTTTTTTTTTTTCAATAATATCTTGAACTTATCGACGTAAACCAGAGAGCCATTAAAATTATATAGGTAATGGCGGGATTTCAATAAAAATATTAACATTTTTTTTACGATCACAAGTTATATACTTGTTAACGAAATACTTAATTGCAATAACAATATTTTCCCTAAGCGAATGATCAATAAATAAAAGAAATTCAGAGCATGCTGCTCTAATCTACCGCATTAGATTACTATCGTGATCTCAGATATTGCGACTAAAATATTTTTTGATTCTGATCTCCTCTCATCATTTCACATCGATTGTAAAAAACCGCATTTTTTAAGTTTGCATAGGTAAAATTTTTTTTTTTTTGAAGTTTTTTCTGAAGTGGAGAGGGCCGTATGAAACTCAAATGCATTATCATCGGAATTGAACCAAAATGTAAAATTTCAACTTTGTAGGTAAAGAGTAAGTGGATTGAATTTAGCTTGTAAGACTATTCAATGATATTAAGTTATCGGCAATTTCTTGGTCTGATATCTAAGCGTAATATCAATGTTATTTTTGAAAATTAATGAATATGATAAATACAAAAATATTTCAAGTGTTTTTGAACTAATGGTTTAAGATGAATTGAAAGTCAAAATAATTTAGAAGGTAATTAAAAATGGTTTTTATTGAATTATGAATATTAATTATTGAAGGCTAAACATTCCATAACATTTTGTTTATGATAGTTGTACAACCAAATAACCAATGCTTTCTTGGTATAAAGCAGAGTGGCGCAGTGGAAGCGTGCTGGGCCCATAACCCAGAGGTCCGTGGATCGAAACCACGCTCTGCTATAAGTATTTTTTGTGACTAAAAAAACAAGAAAAAACTTTAAAATTGAGCTGAAATTGTTGCCAATCTAAACCGTTTACTAAAAAATATTTGATTATACTACTAGTGCTAATATTGATTTTGCAGTATAATTATTTATTGCAGAAAGTTATTTTTGGACTGACCACATTCAAATTTCATTGAATCTGCTCCATTCGCTATAATAATGTTTATTATAATATCAAAACAATATTATTAGGTGTAAAACTATATTACTATAGAAATCTCTATCATTATATTTGGATAAATTTGTAAAATGAGAAAGCAGAATATTATGAATTAAATTAATATATGATGAGAGAAACCACATCTATTCATTTATGTTACAGGTATTCTCATATAAGTTGACAAGCTTTAAATCTATCCAAAATGATATTTATGAAAATACTTTTCATATGCGTGGGTAGTCATATTTGCACAATTATTTGTCATTATTTAAATAACATATTATAGGAGTGAAGTGGCAGAAAGGTATTAATGGACAGAGCCGTTATTTTGTCTTTCCAAACTTATAAAGCCACAAAAACTGAAACATACAGTATATTTAAAACAAGTATAGTTAATTAAAAAATATAGAATTTCAAAATGCATTCAAAAATTAATTAAAATCAATTCATTAATTAATATTTCCCGTTGTTATTAAATATCATATAGCAAGGTGAGATCTATTAATATCCTAAACAGACTATGTCCATTATTAACTGACTTTGTAAGAGATTAATATATTACTAGTCGCTCGAAATAATAGTTTTTTATTTTCATCACAGCATATTAATTACATATTAAGAAAACAAAATAGGAAGATTCCACACTGTTAGGATCGTTAAAATATTGATTAATTGTGCGAATCCTTGAAAAAAATCAATGAAAAAAAAGGATTCTCCTTGGTTTCTAGAAGGACCATCGCGTAGATTAAGTGAGTCGGTAAGTAAGAATAGAAACAAAAAAAATTTGGAAAACGGTTGATTCCAAAGATCATCCCAGCAGCTTCCCGTTAATTCCATACCTAAGCACTCAAAATTCAACATATTTTTTGAGCTTAAAATTTGGTTTTTGAGCTTTGATGTTAAAAAAACATTTTTTCGCTTGGTTTTTTAGAGATTTCTCAAAATCAACCAGTTTTAATCTGGTATTTTTTAGTATATCTTCTGTGTTCTTCAAGAAGACCTTATTCGTGCTGAGGGCACGTGCTCAAAGTACCGTTTATGAATTCTGCCATGGGTAATATAAACAATGTTTAATTACATTCAATTACAAAACATAGTTTATTAGTGTATTGTGCCATTTAGCCTTTGATTTTAATATGTAAATTTATTGCAAATACAAGTCAAAAATGTTGTATATGTATATTAATTATTTTGACAATTATTAATTAATATATTTAATATACATTCCATAAATTATAGCAGCTTTGTAAATAAAATCAAATATATACTGAATGATAAGTAGTATATTTAATTAATAAAATATTATAACATTTCATATGGATTTGGAGCTAATTATGTAGTTTAATAAATATGTATTACAATAATATTTAATACGTGTCACGTATTTAAGAGTATTAATTTTCAATTGTGTTGTAATACTTCATTAGTATAATTGTGATTCATGGTCGCGTGTTCTCCCATAATTACAAAGAATAATCAATATGAGGATCATATTAAAAATACCTAAGTTTAATATTCAGCAATAGGACGAGCTTCAAACATCTGAGAGAGTGTCAACCTTCGAACCTTCAACGAAAGCTCACTTAGAACATAATTTACTTCTAAATTTGGCTACCCGAAAACTAGCCAAGTACTTCAAGTCGGACTACCTACTTGTTTATGGTTTAAAATCTAAATGGATCGAAAAGATCTCGAATATTCTGGGATAATTGCTTTTGTGGCAAAATCACTATCTATTATCTTACGATTAAAAGTCAGTGAATTTTATCACATGATGACTCATTCGTTTTCATATACTTCTTGAGTTTATAATTATATATATTATTTGGCTTTATTTTAATACTTCCTGATTGGAGAGCTATTATACGCACAACGAAAATAGAAATAAATATACAATACTTTTATATGTCCTCAAAAATATACGATTTCAAAAAAATTCACTCAGGCAAAAGCTATAAGATTTAAAACGGGAAATTTCAATAATTATTTTTAATTTGATCTTCAAAATAACCTTTAAGGTTATTTTCAGCATTTTCATGTTTATGTATTTTCGGTTCATGTTTATGTATGTTCATGTTTTATGGATTCAAAGATAGCGTATGGTTTTATGAAAGAGAGTTTCCCACTGGGAAAATTTTTTTTTGCTTAAATTTACCTTGAAAATCATTCTCTAGGTCAAAATTGATATTATAATTGAGCTACCTGTTTAAAATTCAAAAAATTTTCTAAATATAATAATTTTTTTCGAAAAAGCACATTTTTGTGGATCTGGGAAGGAGATAGGCTCGATACTTTAAGACTCAGTATACTTGATACTGATGCAATAAATTGGAGACATATTGACACAATTACGGTAAGGGCTCTTTCAAGGGGAAGATTAAAAAGAGTTTCTCTTGAACATATATTTTTCTAATATTTGAATCTTCAGTCTGATCGTTTTATCTAAATATTTACTTATACAGTAGAACCTTGAGGTGCTTGACTATTATGGATCCGATTTTTGACGGACCAATTCCCATTTTTTCGCCCTCTTTTTGCATACTCAAATACTACTTGAGTATTGCCCTGTTTTTCACGATTTGTTAATTAAATAATTTATCAATACATAAAATAATTTACACGACCAGAAAATGGGTCTATGGTTCAAAAGTCATACTCATTACTGTTTATTATTTAATGTCTTAAGAAGTGATGCAACAAAAAAAATAACTAGATATAATGTATCGATTATAATTAATATCGATTTATGGGAATTCAATTAATTATGAAAATTGATAAAATAATCTTATTTTAATCCACTAAGACTTATCAAGGATTTACAATATTACATTTATAATTTACTTTGAATCAATATAAAAACTAAATAAATATACGTATTTTATCATTTTATTTTAAGCATTTCCGACTTGCAATAAGTTACACAATTTAATTTCTTTCATCGGTAAATAAACATACACATCAACTTACTAATTAATTAATAGCTTTAAGTGTAAAATTGGAATCAAAATTTACAATACGCGGTGGAACAAGACCCTTCATGTAATCAATGTATAAAGAGACTATCAATAAGATTGATAATTTGTACAAGGTAGTTTAAATAATTATTATGAAACCGATGATGAAATTTATATTATTTAACAATCTTTTTAAAATGTTTAAAGTAGGTTTTTCCTTATTTACATTTTGTATATAGGTTTGGCTTCTTGGTAAATCGTAAAAAATTTTACTGTATAATACGAAAACAAGCATCTTTCTAGATAGGAGGATTCTAAGAAAGGATTGGAGGTCTTTTTATATTATTCAAATGTTTTGAATCAATTTTGAAATCGATCAAACTCCAAATGTTTTAGATTTACCTGTGTTTTTTATAAACGCTTATTAATACAAACAGCGCATTTCGATGTTTGTTTGCGTAAATCTCCAAAATCGCTTAATCGACTTCAATCGTTGCTAAAGTTTGAATAGATATGAGTTAAACTATTGGGAGTTTCATTTTAAATGAATGTATAAGTTAATCTAGCCATAATACCATAAGTTTTTAATAGGTGGCAGTGTGATTTAAGTGTCAAGCTCTTAATTTCAGTCCAATCAACAAAATCAATTTGCTTTGACTATTTCAATATAGCTCCACAATATTAAATTAATTCTGTTCTCATACAATAATTTTATGGCAAAAACATTGAACACTGGAAATATGAAAACTGTTATAGTTGATTGTTATTATTATTAGAAATTTCGTTGTTACATAAGTGTAATATAATCTTTGAAATTCTATGAAAGGTTTTGTAATATAGTAAGTAGTAAGTAAGCCATTAATAATATTGAATTCTATGAATAAAATATAGTAGAATATTCACAGTATACCCGTAAGGTGTTATTTTGTGTTGTATTTTGTTGTTGTTTTATGTTGGATATGTTGTGAAATAGGTGAAGTATTGTTATATTGAAACTGTTTCAGAAAATTTATTTATAGTTTGTATTTTTCATGATTGCATATAAAATATATATAAAGTGTTCTAATACAAACCTTTGTTCACACTGATCATGGTGGTTAAGTTATTTAATAACTTAACGTGTCTGAATAGCAACATTTTAGTCAAGTGTTTAGTAAAGTTGTTAAATTAATTAGTAAATTATAAAATGCTATTGTTTGTGAAAATTGTGCCTATCCCCCTCTTTCTCTATTCAATCACAATGATATAAAAATAAACAATCTATGAATATCTACACTAAAATTGTATTTGGGGCTTTAATTTTTTGCTTGCGTTAGTAAGGCTCGCTCTTTAGGCCGCCTATTATGTTAATATTGATTACATAATTATTTCCCATCTCAGGTAGAGACGAAGAAAGGCCGCCAAATGGTAGCTTCAACTCACAAAAAAGAGAAAAGAGAAAATTGGACCCATCGGACGGACAGGCGAGCAGTCGGAAATGAACTGAGCGTGAAATAGGTGTTTAGAGACCAATACCAAAATTTTTTTTGTGCGAAAAAACTAAAACTAATTTACTCTGACATTTGATTTATGTCGAGTATAAAAACTAAATGATGTCCCAGCATGTAAATTTCCAGCTTGTTGCTTTTCATGAATAAGATTTTATTTGATATTATCAATTTTAGAAAATGCATACTGTATACTATGTAAAACTAGACGTATCGAATAATGTATCTAATTCCACATGTATAACTTCGTTTGAGTAACTTGAAAACAGACGAGTGTCGACGTCATTTATTTCTTCATAATATGGTGTTGATAATATCCATGTATGTTATGTATAAATACGTATAATAATGGGCTAAACAGGTTGTGTTTTCGATAGATTGATTATAATATATAAACATATTTTTAAATTATTATATATCTAAGCGAAATAAAACTAGCTACTTTATATAATTAGAAAATATGTATTAATAGAAAGAGGGAAGAATGTATGATGCTCACAGCTAAGCAATTAAAAATACAGCTTTTGGAGAATCATTATGCGTTCGTGAAAAAATTATTCGAAGCGAATAGAAGATATATATATTTCACAAGTAGGTCACCCGAGCCTTTTTTAAATCACTATTTTTCACACGCTGTCAAAGAAATGATTTCACGAGTTCTTAGCAATAGAACTTAAATTAAAATGCATTACAATAAGGAAAGTAAGTTGGATAATACTAAACTGTTAACTGTCAACAAGTCAGGCGGAACTAGAAAACAAACAAACTTCCACATGGATTGTTTGCTACGGTGGTTGTCGAAGAAGACTTTTTGGATATGTCAAATAGAAGATATACTCAATTAATTCTTATTATTTAAAAAAGCATTAGAATATTTAATTGTTCATTGTCTACTCAATTTAAATTTATAATTGGTTATTAATAATGTCGCGAATATCGATTAGTCCCTTTAATTCGATACCCAGCCTGTATATGTCTATTGTAATGAGACACCTATTTACAAAGCATTATCAAGCATAGGCATTTAAATATAATAAGAGCTTGTAAACTAACAAATCTTCTTTTAACCAAACGATTATATAAAATTTTCATCGATCAAGTTTGTAGAATTATGATAGAATTCACCTAAGGATACTCTTTCACCGATGCTAGACAAATTCTTAAATTGCAAGTGATGTGAGATTTCAGGCTGGATGCCTCTTTTGCAAACCATGCGAGCAAAACACAGCACCAATGTCAAAGTTTGTATCTTTGAAACTGGATACCATCGAGTTGAATATCAGATGCTAGCAATTTTCATATTTATGATTCTCTTATATAAATATTTTGTGACTAGAGTGTTCACATAATTACTTTTGGCCAAGATCAACCGTTCCCAGGCGGTAAAATCAATTTCAAGATCCAGTATATGGCCCCGTCAACAAGATAATATTAACGATAATTTCATTTGATTATGGGCTATTTTCAAATGTTATCGAAAAATTAAAAATTCTCAGTATTATTTTATTACATATAAAATGGGAGATGAGCACAATAGTTTACTAAATCCAATATTATATTTATCTTATTTCATATATAACTACTCAATATTATTAATATAAGCAATTTTAAAATTGCAAATATAATCAAATTTCAATATGAAGTGCACAAACAGAGATATTATTAAATTGAATTTTTATTTAATAAGCTCAGCCAGCCAACACTCGTACAATAAAAATAAAATCAATTGTTTCTTACTTTGTGCTGTTCATATACCTACTACATTTTCATTCAATATTTGCTAATAACATTATTTATTGATCAGATCAGGTCGCATCATATTGGGAGCTTCGTATTATGTGTACATACACCTATCTTTTAATAATTATTATTTGATTATATTACATTGAATGTGGGATGATCGCTAACGTTTCAAATACACTACCCCATAATTTACACAGAATTTTCTCATGATGTAGAATATGTTGTTTACTCAAATGAGCTATATGCCTGAAACATCTTCACAGAATTAGTTACAATTTTGATATAAGGTAAAAAAATCGATTACATTTTAATCACATACAATTTTTTGTAGCATTCAGTTAACGAAGCTAATTCCTTCTTAATCTAGATTTCTACAAAATTCAAATAACAAAAATAATCGAAGATATTTAATTATTAAATAGCTATTATATCTTGGATTGATTGAGTTAAAATTTCCTTAATTTACTTGTAAAATTTGATTAAAGAGACACAAACTCTGGAATAGGTAAAAACTAAATTCGATGATCAATTTGTGATTTACCATTGCTTCACATTTTATCTAAAAAAATGCAATACAATTTTGATATCGATTTTGTTAGCTAAATAAAAATTGTTTCAACTTTTATACATCTGAGAGAATTATAATCCATTTTCATATTTCCTGCAAAAAAATTCATTTTGTGTTGTTTGTCATATAAATTGAATAATTTGGAAAATTATATGAACTGTTATAGAACGCTGTACTTCAAAATTTCATAGTGGGTACAACAGCTAAATTAAGCATAGTTTCATAGTTTCCGAATTTTTAGCCGAAAATGTATAAGATTTCTTTATATAAGATTTTCTCACAAATATGGTAACGTCTTACTGTTACACGTGTTTTCCGCCTCGACTAATAATAATAATCATAATAATACTAATAATGGTTGTTAAGAAATATTAAGGTGTGTAATCCAATACAATTCGTAGCGTCATTTTATTCTTGTTCATTAATTTCCAATATGACAAATTATTTTATTGAATAAAATTGGTATGTTAATAAAAATAATTAAAAAAATTTGTATTTTCTTTTTATACAAAAATGGGGGTTTTTCATTATTATCATTATAATACAAATTGTGTATGTCTGCAAATAGGTTTTTTTTACTCGTGTAATGACTATTTTCATGCACTTAAATTAAATAATAAATTTACTGTTTCTCGAATTGACTTAGATTTTAAGAATTGTCATTCGGAAAATAAAATCTTGGGAATAAATCTAGGGAAGTCTTAATTTTTTTTTTTTTAATTCAGTCAGTGGACGGTAAGACCTTCCTTAAAGTTTTTTTATCATGCTTGTTTACAAATTTTCTTTCTTCGGAATGATATCAAAAAAAATACATTATCAAACACACAATTTCATTTTTGGTGAGGTCAAGTGCTATGATCCAATTACAATAAAGTTAAAAACACTCTTGAAGAAATTAATGTGCATTGATTTAGAAACACAAATGAAGATGAAAAGTACCTGATATTTGTTAATTATTAGTTTAAATAAAAAAATTCCGCTCATACAGAAATGAAGTATTTATATTTAACTAAACGTGCATTATTAATATTTAACTTTCAAATAAACAATTTATGGAAAAAATTATTTGTATTTAATTTGTATATCTCGACAGATTAAACGATCTCTTTTTATTTTTGAGTTTTCGAAAATCCGATCTTTATCACCGATAATTTGAACAACCTAAAAATTTAAAAGTATTTAATCGCATTCAAGAAACGAATTAAATTTTTTTTAAAATTAAATAAGACATTTATTTAAAAGCTCCATCTTACCACCACATCTAACTTTAACCAAGCTTTATTTGAAGCTTTATACATTTCATTACTTATGCATTTTTTAATGCAAAAAAAAACACGTCATTAGAAATTTGCACTATAATGCTTATAATTTTAATTAAAAAGATAATCTCACTTGTAGAGCGTACATTATTGTTGAATGTATTAATAAACACAAAAGCTCTATTGGAGCTTTAATACACAAATACATTCAATATAACATTTTAAAATATATTTGTCATTGAAAATTATCACAATATACCGTAAAATTTTATTTTAAATGCAAATCTTATTTCTATTGAATAACCACAATTTAAGCTGTATTATAATGTGTGAATCTAATACAATATTTTTCGCCAGTAAAACTAAATATGATCCGTAAATATATGCCAAATATATACATATATATATATATATATATATATATATATATATATATATATATATATATATATATATATATATATATATATATATATATATATATATATATATATATATATATATATATATATATTAAACACTTATTCATCTATTTGACATCTACTATACCTGACATTATTTCATACGCCTTGTACAATCATCGATCATCGAACATGACGAAAGTTTCATTAAAATGAAGCTTACTTTAATTCACACATTAATAAAAATAATTTTTTTTTTTTAAAAACATTTTTTAATAAAATGTTGTAGTTTGCCACAATTTTAGCTCAAATCTAGCTTATAAATACATATATATGCCGATGCTGAATGTGGTATGACACCATATGCCTTTTTAGTCTGAAATTTAATATCGGTCAAAAGTATGGAAAATATTGAAAATTTTCCATATCTCGAAATAATTTGAACTATGAAACTATGACCCAAATTCAGTTGGATTACACACTTTGTTTACCAAAATTAGTTAAAAATTGAGGATAATAGAGCGAAATTAATTTTTTGGGGTTTTGGTGACGTCATAAGATTCACAAAATTCATTTTTTCAATATCTTGGCCAAACTGTGGTCGATTTGAGTGAACATTTTTTTGAAACCCATTAATTATGGGTCATACTTTTCAATTTCTATACTATCAATTCGATTTCCTTAACCCCTCTATGAAAAATCATGACCAGACCCTTACTATCTTGAAAACCGTTATAGATATGTTTGTTTTGACAGTATATTTGAAAACTATGACCCAAATTTAGTTGGATTACATACTTTGTTTGCCAAAATTGATTAAAAATTGAGGATAATACAGCAAAATTAATTTTTTAAGGTTTTGGTGACGTCATAAGATTCACAAAATTCATTTTTTCGATATCTTGGCCAAATTCTGGCCGATTTGAATGAGCTTTTTTTTGAAACCCACTAATTTTGAGTAATACTTTTCAATTTTTGTATTATCGATTCGCTTATTTTAACCCTTCTATGAAAAATCATGAACATACCCTTACTATCTTGAAATGCATTATAGATATGTTTGTTTTGACAGAATATTTGAAAAATGTTTCAAAAAAAAAAAAAACAACAAATTTATGGTTGTGATTTGTGAAAAATTTGAAATAGTGTTTTCATTTGTATACTATTTGTACATTTGTATACTAGAAACGAAATCAATATGTTAAATTTTCACAAATAGAAGTTTAACGCAAATGAAATGCATAAATTTTATAATCAAACACTAGCGTTTTAAGCTGAAAGACATATAAAAATAAATAAGAATAAAGTCGAAGACATCTGAATAAAAAAAAAGGAATTTTAGAAAAAGTATTTGTTAATATTTATCTAAATCTAACAACGAAATACAACATTTATAACTTTTCATCCTTAAATTTGCATAATATATTATTAAAATAGTTGTATAATATAATGGTTGTATAATTCAATCAACTGAGAATTATTTTAATAATTAAAGTAGGTATTTGGAGAGCTTTTTTTTCTATCTACGAAGAAAGAGATAACACTGAGCTTTTTTCGTGTATATTTGTATTTTGAACATTTTTTTCAGTCAAAGGTAATCAAATATGTAAGTGAAACAATGTGTCAAAATATGGGGGGCTGGGCGAGTTTAATTTTAAATTTAAAAAAATAATTATAAAACATGGTCTTGAAACAAGTTAGGATTTATGTTTTTGGATTTTTATAGTAAGCCTATGTGGAACAATTGGTTAGAGTGTTGAGTATCCAGTCAAAAGGTCGGAGGTTCGAATCTAGTGGGCGGTTTATACTTTTTTATTCAGATTATTTGATTATTGATTTATATATCACTATTCTATTTGTATCATATAATGAGATAATTTAGCGTGATTGTTTAAGGACGTGGGTTGTCAATCGATAGGTCAGCGGTTCGAGCTTATTTCGGGGTGAAAAATTTTTATAATTAGATTAATTGATTATATATGTATATGTCACTATTGTTTTGGAGTAATTGTAACAAGCCTCTGTGGCGAAATTGGTTACAGTGTTGTGTTGACAACCAAAAGGAGGTCGTGGTTACGAGCCTATTTGGCGACGCTAAACTTTTATATTAATAGAGCAATTGATTATTTAAATGTCACTACTAATTTGGATCACTGTAACAAGCCTTCGTGGCGCAATTCGTTAGGTCGTTGATCTATTAACTAAAAAGTAGGTTGTTCAAGTCTGTTAAGGGACGTAAAATTTTTAGTTTTAAAGTTATTATTTCATTATATTTCAGTCCTGTAAAGCATCCATCAGTAGCAACTTCCCCTTGAACTTGGCAACTGCAAATTGACATTAGAAGTGAACACAACGATTAATAATTTAAAACAGTGTTAGAAATAATTGACAGTGATAGTTGTGAGGTTAGTTTTAAAAGACTCCGATTGTCAAATTCAAATATTTCATAATTTGCAGATTTGAACTTTATCAGTTTCAAAGTGACAGTTGAAGTGAATACATCAATAATTAAAAACAGTGTTAGAAATATTTGACAGTTATAATTGTAAGGTTAGTTTTAAAAGACGCGGCAATTCGGTGAGTCATATTAAAATATTGATTAATTGAAAAAAATTTGCTATTATAATTTTTATTTCATTTTTTTCAGGTCTTATTTATAATTTAAAACAGTGTTAGAAATATTTGACAGTGATCATTGTGAGGTTAGTTTTAAAAGACTCCGATTGTCAAATTCAAATATTTCATAATTTGGAGATTTGAACTTTTTCAGTTTCATAGTGACAGTTGAAGTGAATACATCAATAATTAAAAACAGTGTTAGAAATATTTGACAGTTATAATTGTAAGGTTAGTTTTAAAAGACGCGGCAATTCGGTGAGTCATATTAAAATATTGATTAATTGAAAAAAATTTGCTATTATAATTTTTATTTCATTTTTTTCAGGTCCTATTTATAATTTAAAACAGTGTTAGAAATATTTGACAGTGATAATTGTGAGGTTTGTTTTAAAAGACTACGATTGTCAAATTCAAATATTTCATAATTTGCAGATTTGAACTTTTTCAGTTTCATAGTGACAGTTGAAGTGAATACATCAATAATTAAAAACAGTGTTAGAAATATTTGACAGTTATAATTGTAAGGTTAGTTTTAAAAGACGCGGCAATTCGGTGAGTCATATTAAAATATTGATTAATTGAAAAAAATTTGCTATTATAATTTTTATTTCATTTTTTTCAGGTCCTATTTATAATTTAAAACAGTGTTAGAAATATTTGACAGTGATAATTGTGTGGTTAGTTTTAAAAGACTCCGATTGTCAAATTCAAATATTTCATAATTTGCAGATTTGAACTTTTTCAGTTTCATAGTGACAGTTGAAGTGAATACATCAATAATTAAAAACAGTGTTAGAAATATTTGACAGTGATAATTGTAAGGTTAGTTTTAAAAGACGCGGCAATTCGGTGAGTCATATTAAAATATTGATTAATTGAAAAAAATTTGCTTTTATAATTTTTATTTCATTTTTTTCAGGTCCTATTTATAATTTAAAACAGTGTTAGAAATATTTGACAGTGATCATTGTGAGGTTAGTTTTAAAAGACTCCGATTGTCAAATTCAAATATTTCATAATTTGCAGATTTGAACTTTTTCAGTTTCATAGTGACAGTTGAAGTGAATACATCAATAATTAAAAACAGTGTTAGAAATATTTGACAGTGATAATTGTAAGGTTAGTTTTAAAAGACGCGGCAATTCGGTGAGTCATATTAAAATATTGATTAATTGAAAAAAATTTGCTTTTATAATTTTTATTTCATTTTTTTCAGGTCCTATTTATAATTTAAAACAGTGTTAGAAATATTTGACAGTGATCATTGTGAGGTTAGTTTTAAAAGACTCCGATTGTCAAATTCAAATATTTCATAATTTGCAGATTTGAACTTTTTCAGTTTCATAGTGACAGTTGAAGTGAATACATCAATAATTAAAAACAGTGTTAGAAATATTTGACAGTTATAATTGTAAGGTTAGTTTTAAAAGACGCGGCAATTCGGTGAGTCATATTAAAATATTGATTAATTGAAAAAAATTTGCTATTATAATTTTTATTTCATTTTTTTCAGGTCCTATTTATAATTTAAAACAGTGTTAGAAATATTTGACAGTGATAATTGTGTGGTTAGTTTTAAAAGACTCTGATTGTCAAATTCAAATATTTCATAATTTGCAGATTTGAACTTTTTCAGTTTCATAGTGACAGTTGAAGTGAACACATCAATAATTAAAAACAGTGTTAGAAATATTTGACAGTGATCATTATAAGGTTAGTTTTAAAAGACGCGGCAATTCGGTGAGTCATGTTAAAATATTGATTAATTTAAAAAAATTTGCTATTATTATTATTACTTCATTATTTTTCAGGTCCTCTAAATAATTAAATACAGTGTGACTGATTGTGACTAATGTTAGATTAGATTGACAAGACGCGGTTATTCGGTTAGACGGTTTGAATTAGATTTTATAATAATCATAAAAATCATTATTTTCCCGATGATAGTGTGTGTACTAATGAAGTAGTTCTGCAAAGGATGATTTGTACCAAGTCATGATATTTGTTAGACCGGACTGAAACTTCGGCAGTTATCTCTATGGCTTAGGTATATAAAACATACACATAATTGTTGAGAATGTTTGGTTTTTATTTTTAAAAGAAAATTAATTCGACCTGTAACCTGAATGACTGACCATACTTGAATAGGTTTTTGTTTGAATTAGATTTTATACTAATCATAAAAATCATTATTTTCCCGATGATAGTGTGTGTACTAATGAAGTAGTTCTGCAAAGGATGATTTGTACCAAGTCATGATATTTGTTAGACCGGACTGAAACTTCGGCAGTTATCTCTATGGCTTAGGTATATAAAACATACACATAATTGTTGAGAATGTTTGGTTTTTATTTTTAAAAGAAAATCAATTACAACTGTAACCTAAGTGACATAAAACTGGATAGTGTTAGAGTTTGACTTAATATTTGTGTTATTATATTATAAGTGCCAGTGTGTGTTAAGAACTATATGACTGTGAACAATGTAAGGTTAGCTTCACAAGAGACGGTAATTCGGTGAGATATATTAAGATATTTATTAATTAGAAAAATTTTCATTTTATTATTTTTCAGTTCCTATAAAACATATTCAAGCAGCAACTTCTATTATTTAAAAGAGTAATAGAAATATATAATTGTGAACAGAGTAAGGTTAGTTTTACAAGACGCGATAATTCGGTGAGATATATTAAAATATTTATTAATTTGATTTGATTATTTAATTACATTTCAGGTCCCGTAAAATATATCCAAGCAGTAACTACTCCTTGGTCTTAATCAGTGGAAGAATACATCAATAGTTATTATTTAAAATAGTATTAGAAATATATGACTGTGAACAATGTAAGGGCATAAAACCGGAATATATTTATGTTTGAATTTTATTTTCTATTAATAATTAAATCAATTTTTCTCTAATATTGGTGTTTTAATTTTGATAATAAAATTTGAATAGATTTTTGTTTGTATAAGACTGTAAACAAATAATTAAAATTAATGTTTCTCACTTTTGTAAAATTTTGTAAAAATAAAAAGTTTAAAATTAAAGTTAAAATTTCAGTGTAAGTCATTTTTTTATTATATGTCACTACTGTTTTTGATCCCTGTAAAAAACTCTCGTTGCGTTAATAGTTAGGGCGTTAGAATCTGCTCGGTGGCGGAACATTTGTATTTTAATAGTTGGTCATTTTTTCATTATATTTCACAACTGTTTTTGGATTGTTGTAACTTTCCGAGGTGGAAATAATTCGGGTGATAAGGTTTCAACAGAAAAGTCGATGGTTGGAGTTTATTTGTGTCCGTAAAACTTGATTAAGTAATTGGGAATGCCCAAGAAATGACGTATTAGGCCGTGATATGTGTTTTGAGATAATATATTGTCGGGTCATGATCGTAAATAAAAAAATTAATACACAGAATATTTTTATAATAAATGAAAAATGTTTCCATTGCATTTGTTTGATCTTGTGTGAATATAATTTATAATAAAACTTATATTCTGCCATTGTTTTAAATCGAGTACAAAGAATAATAAAAAATATAAGATTTAGATATTTAGTATTGTTTGAAAGAACTATATGAATAATATTGATGTGATTTTTACGTCGGAGTTTTACTTTAAAAAATTATTTAACTATGATAATTGAACTAATTCAACTTATTTAACATAATTCAATATTTTATTGAATTTTACCGACATACTATCAATAATTTGCGTATTTCATGCGTGTTTAAATGGATAAATGTGCATTTTTAAAAGTTTTTGTTTGGAAATTTAACAATTTTTTCAAGCAAATACCACCATAACATTTTGAACTTTTCGATAGTTTTATAAGGTTTCTCATATAATCACAATAAAACACCTCTAGTTAAAAAAATCATAAAAAGTATGTTTTTCGATAAAATACATCATTCGTCCTCCGGAAAACGCTAACGAATCAGACTGACTGATTGCT
This sequence comes from Chrysopa pallens, assembly GCA_020423425.1. NCBI lineage: Eukaryota > Metazoa > Arthropoda > Insecta > Neuroptera > Chrysopidae > Chrysopa > Chrysopa pallens. The sequence continues at coordinate 71,100,809 of CM035594.1, read as the reverse complement.
GTCTATTTCCTACAACATAAACTTGTCATAATATAAAAAAATCAGACTTTAGAAAATGTTTGCATTTTTTTGTCACTCACCTGTGGAACTACAGCGTTTCTTTCTATAGTATTTCACAGATTTAATGTCTAGGATTATTATTATCTACGTAGTACTTGCTTTTATAGATTACAATAAACTAAAAATATAAGTATTATCTGTATCAAACAGAATCCAAATATTGATTTAGATTAGAAAATATGCGGTGAATAATAGAATACAATAATTAATAATTGATTTCCTTTTTGGGTTGCAGCAGCACAGTCTATAGGTAGTCTATGGTGCGGTCACAGTTAATCCAAAATTTGCACATTGTTTAAGTAGTTTACTCAAGTAGCAAGTAGTGTACTCAAGTAGCAAGCACCCAGCAACATTTCAGTTCAAAGTTGTTGAGTCAAATAGTTTAGTACAATTCTATTTTTTGTGTGCACGTGCTAGCATAAAACATAAAAATATAGTATTCGCATCGAATCTTGTTACATGCGGTATACTTTTTTTTGTTGTAAAAAATACAGTTTTCACGATTTGGCGAAATATAAGATTTGGATCAATTTTTGTATATATCTTCAAGAAAAAATGGACTTAATTGGACAAGGAAAACACTTTTGAAAATAACACCAAAAATAGTTGCTCTTTTGTGAAAAAATCTTTGAAAATAATTCCAATTTAATTTAATGAATTTTTTCCTGCATTCAAACACAAGATATATATGTCTACATAGGAAAAGAGGTCCTAATAGATTAGGATTTTCAAAATTTTGATTTAAAATTCACAAAATATTTCCAATTGTAAAAAAATGTTAAATACCAAATTTGTTATATAAGAAAAATATTTAAAAAAATAATACATTTTTAGCTTTCGAAGCTCATGTAATCCTTTAAAATGTCTAAATGTGTTGATTTGAATGAACTTTTTTTTGAAATCCACTAATTTTGAGTCATACATTTCAATTTTTATATTACCGATTCGCTTACTTTAACTCATCTATTAAAAACCATGAACATACCCTTACTATCTTGAAATGCATTATAGATATGTTTGTTTTGACAGAATATTTGAAAACTATGACCCAAATTTAGTTGGATTACATACTTTGTTTGCCAAAATTGGTTAAAAATTGAGGATAATAGAGCGAAATTAATTTTTTGGGGTTTTGGTGACGTCATAAGATTCACAAAATTTATTTTTTCAATATCTTGGCCAAACTGTGGCCGATTTGAGTAAACTTTTTTTTGAAACCCACTAATTATGGGTCATACTTTTCAATTTCTATACTATCAATTCGATTTCTTTAACCATTCTATGAAAAATCATGACCAGACCCTTACTATCTTGAAAACCGTTATAGATATGTTTGTTTTGATAAATTATTTGAAAACTATGACCCAAAATTAGTTGGATTACATACTTTGTTCACCAAAATTGGTTAAGAATTGAGGATAATAGTGCGAAATTAATTTTTTGGGTTTTTGGTGACGTCATAAGATTTACAAGAAGATACTCATTTATAATATTTCAGGAATGTCAAATGAATTTTAGTCAGAAGAGTTTAGCAGATCATCCGGCAGCTAAGAAACAGCAAAGTTGTAGATAGAATTTGTATGTGTTTTTGTACAAATAACATGTTTAATTTGATTTGTTCTAGCATTTCTATACTTGTTTCACACCCGGTACATCATAGATATATTTAAATTATGTTGTATAACGTAAGATAAAAGTAAATACTATGTACGTATTCATATCCTTTATTTAACTCGTATCAATATTATATTCGGTTGGTAGGTAGTAGATAGATAGGGACCTCCATTAGAATAGAATAACATTTAAAATGAATCATTCATTATTGATGATCAGCTATTATTATATCCATTTACTTATTCGTATATTATAATATTCAGTCAGATGTATTCGTTCACAACAAATATTATTATTATTATTATTGTGGAATCAAATTTTATTTATATTCATTTATATATCATCTTACCAAGAAACTTCATGTAATAAGACTATTGACTAAATTATTTTTATTACTTCACTAAGGTATTTAACAACATTAAAAATCTACTACACAATGTGGCCATCTATAAGATAATAGCTTAAAAATAAATCATATTTCACTTTTTTTAAACTATGCAAATAACACGAAATAAAATGAAATGAAATTCTATCTGTCACATAAACGTCTTCTAATTGGTAACAGCTCTGGTGACATCACTAGCTAGTATACTATAGAATTTATTTTATACTCATATTACAAGGATGCCATGACAGGTGGTGTACTGTTTTGATGTATTTATTTGAACTGGCTTCCTAGAATGCTACACGCCACATACCACGTAACAAACGCCCTTACAGAAAATGTGAAAATTAAACTTAAACATTTATTATCATTGGTAATCTATTATATAAATATCATTGACAAAGTCAAGCACACACTGTTCAATTGAAAACTTTCAAATCGAAATTATTTGAAAACCGAATTCGTAATATGGTAGTTAACGTATAAAATGAATGCATCAGTTTATCCAAAAACTCGTATTTTGAAGAGTAACATATTGGTTATAAAATTCATAGTATATGTTTACTTCTACACATTTTATTCATGATTTTTTCATAAATAAAATTTGTACATTTGTTATATACTTATTTGGTATAACAATTGTAACAATTTTCTATAAAATTTCTCTTAAGAATACATACAAATTGTATATATATTCCACATTTTAAAATATCGATTGTGTTTTTTACATTTTGCTTTGAAGATGATTCCAATACTTTTCTCGTTTTATAAAATATATCAATTTTAATGATATCTATATCGGCCGTTTACGAAAAATAAAATATAGTTTTTAATGAAAAAACACACAGGTAAATACTTCTGGAATGAATCTGTCAAAATTGCCACTACGTACGTTTATAAAAAGTATAAAAAAAAAGGTACAATTTAAATGCATTTCCACTTAATAAGCACATTTTAAACAGAGGTAAAGTTTAAATGATGTATTTTTTCTCGAATAGTCAATTTTAATTTTCAAATAACATCATTAACTTTTATAAATGAAGCACAGAATCAACTAACACACATCAAAGACCATGATTTACAACATCAATTAAGTATAAAAACCAATATGGTAAATTAATTTGTTGACTTTTTTTCTACCTATTTATGTACAAATTTATTAGGTATTTATTGTTAATATTTATCGGATTAATAAAATTATACTATTACAGGTAGCTCTCGAATTTATTATAGTGTAGAGAGGGCACTAATTGGAATTGAGTACCTATGTTAAAATAATGATCAATTGAGACGGCCACTTCGTTTACGTAATATAGAACTGATTCCGATGTGAAGGATTTCAAGGAAAATCGTACTTTGATTGATAATATTGAATTTGATATAATAATATTAATTTTTTCTGTGATTAAAATTGAGTTTGATATTGTGGAGCAATGTAAAACATATTTGATCCGAGCATATACGATTTATCGTTTATTTCCTAAATTGAGCATTAGTATATACTTAAGCTCCACTCAATAAATTCATTGCCTGTAACATTGCCTTTCAGGCTAGAAAAAAAGCTTTTTTTTAGTTTAATTCATACATTAAACTCAATTTAAATTACATAAGAAAAACTTGGTTGCCATTTAAAATATTCTGTACAATTTTTTTATTAAATACTTTGAATTTGCTCATCCGATATTACAGATTTAATTCCGCTTAGAGTCTACTCTTAATTTTATTTTGTTGGTTTTTTTATTATGTTTAATGTTTTCAAATAATAAATATAAAAAAAGTATATATACAAAATTATTGTACAACAAATAGAGCTTTATATATTATGCTTGCTATAAAATTTAATATGGGTTTTTAATATTTTATTTAATCCATTTTTAATCCGTTTGTTATTAAATAATATGGAAATGTGTATATACATATTATAAATATCCAAAGTCCTTCATTTAAAGCGTTTACGGATGAAAATTGTTAAGAATTATATATAATAAACAAGCAGTAAACAATATATTACAAGTAACGCTTGTAAAGTTTTTACTAAAGTATTTTAATTTAATTTAATAAGGTCTTATTTAATTTATATATTACAAAATAAGAATCCAATCTGAAATATAGAAGATATTCATCACTGAACCATTTCTGGAACAAAAAACTAGAACAAAATTTCATCCTTTCAGGTGAAAAATACCACTCCGATAAGGTACCAAATCTCTAAAACAAATCTGCAAATCCCTCGTATGATTCTGGTTAACGTTTTCTTTTTCAAAATTATCACTTTGAGGCACAGTTTTCAGAATATAGATTACATTCAACGGAGAATTCAACGTAAATATTGAAATCGATTAAAAATGATGCGTTGAAAATATTTAGACAATTGGATTATTGGTTGGCGTTGAAGGCGATTCAATAAATTTGATTGAATAATTCATATGTTGTGTCTCATAAAGTAATTTCTGATGCTTTGTTGATATAGTAGCATATATGCAAAGTATAAAACGAATTACAAAAATAACTTAGTGATATATCGTTACAACTAGATAAAAAACTTAAATAAAAATTGTCAGAGAAGGCTAGAAATATTTTTTAAACTATCATAATAATTATTATAAGTATGAGACCAGGTCAGAGTCCTAGTCTATATTTCTAATTTTGGTTGTATGTTTATCAAATAACTAAACAGAATAATAATCATAAATCTAAAATTTGAGTATGTTTTTTAAAGTAATTTTAAAACTTCAATTTTTCAGTTTAGTATTTTAATCATTCGTATGACGAATTCTCGATCAAAACTTGAATAGCTTAAAAATTACTTTATCAAACAAAAATAGATATATAAAAGTTTATCGATACAGATCAAAAAATATTTGCTAGAGAAAATTTAAAAATAAAAAAAGAAGCTAATTTTATAATTCTTTGTATATAAGTTGAATAACGTGGTGGAATTTTTTTTTAGAATTTAGTACAATAGCTTTTCATTTCTTTGAATTGTGTGATAAAAAAAATATTATATTACGTATGTGTATAGAAAAGCTTGTGAAAAGTGAATATTTTATTTTTTATTTTAATGACCTTCCAAAGCTTGACATTTTTCTACAATGCACAAAAAACTGTTTACAAAATCATTAACGATTCTATTCATTGCATCAACATCATATTTTCTTTTCTGAATTAAATGTTTTATATTAAAATGAATATATTTGTAAGGTAAATGAATTATTTTACGTCAAATTAACTAACTGGGAATTTTGTTTTGTATTTATTTATTTTTAAATATTCTTTGTCTAAATCTATTTTAAATCTTGGATAATTATCTATATTTTTGGGTATACTAAATTTAGTATAAATTATGTAGCCTACGTTTCTCAGCCAATCACAGCATCAATAATTGTGGTTACCCACAGCATTATTCATAATCTTCATTTATCAAACTACTTCCGATATATTAAATTTATTATGTGGGTGGAGGAAAGGATATTTATTGGTATGATTTGATAGGTGGGTCGTCTGCAGGCATCTCTTAAAAGGAACTATGCTAGTATAAGTCTGGCATTATGGGAGGGAATCTGTTGAAATTTTCTACAAGCATAGCCGGATAATTCTTTCTTCTCCATGCACTGACGACAGTCTAATCAATCAACCACTACGTAAATTATAATTGACAAAACTACCGCTTACGGAATTCTAAATGTTAAATAACAAATTATGATTACTCTGGGATATTTGAATATGGTATTTAATTTAAAATAAATACAATCGTATTTTTCTTCCAAGTCTAAATATATTTTTTGAAATGAAAATTGAAGGTATATGATCATTAGTTTATCCTTTTTTTTCTCTTCCTATAAAGAATGTTTTAACCTAAACATGTTATCGTTATTATTTTCAAACCATAAGGGGATTGAAGTTTTATATATAAATATACTTTTTCATATCAACAATAATATGTGACCTAGGTCCATTTTCTATAGAGAACAAAAAACTTTAACTGAGTGATGTATAGAATTCAAAAATATCTAACCGAATTATTATTTACAGAATTATTATTGGGTGTGACAAAGTAAGAGTAGTGTTTTTAAGCTGAAGGAGTATTAAGGCAATATCATGTCTCAGGGGAAAGGAGTCTGTCTGGCATAGAAAATCAGTGATACTGAAAAAAAGTACGCGATATGAGATTCATCTAGTTAAAAATATCAAATATATTATTATTATTATTTTTTTTTTTTGTAGAATTTTAATACAATTTACTTGAAGATGGACACAGCGTGACAGAATTGACTCAGTGTGAATAAATTTAGAAAAGTATACACCAATTTTCTTCTATGAAAAAATCTCAAGTTTCAGGTGGTACGCTAAACCGATTACTTAATATAATCACCAGGTTAGTTCATTCTAGATTTACCAGTCACACGTGTGTTGTGGCTTCAACTTGTAGGGAATTTTTGTTTTTCCAAACTACAATAAAAAAATGACGGTTACTTGACGAGGATCTATCTTCTTATCTCTGCATAAGTACTCCAAAAATATTTCTTTCGCATACCCAAAACCTATGTGCATTAAAATTACGATACCCAACTTTTTAACACATTTTGTACATGGAAACTTCAAGAATTCAACTAATTGCTGACACGAGTTCAGAATATTTTATTATTGTACACTTTATACCATTGATAACCTTTTACCTTTATTTTTTTTGTCATTGAAAATTATTGGTTCTTATTTGCTTTTATTTTTTTGTCTTTTTTTTTCGTTGTTGAAAAGTTTCGTTATAGTCACATGAGACTATTTTCTAGAACATAAAAATTGATTAAATAAGTGTTTTTTGATAAATAATTTCTTGGATAAAAATGTATTTTAAACTTCATATTATTTATTACAAAAACTAAAATCTTTTAGTTGTATTATTATGTTATAAAGTGCCTGCGATTTATGACTAACGATTACTTCCAGCAAATTATACAATTATTTTGAAATTTTCACTGAATATGAGAATTTAATTCTATTCATTTAGAACTGTACTGAGACCTGTGTAACTGTACAGGTCTGATACACTGCAGTGAGAACGTAACTTCTACCAGCTTCCAGACGCTGAAGAGAGAATAATGAATGATGTATTAAAGAGCCAGATGTCTTTAAATTCATTCTCGAAAATGTTGCTGGCTCTTAGACTATTATTTACCCATTAAAATCTTTCATTGGCTACACTGTGAATACTACCATCTTATAATCTATTCAAAATATAAAATGTAAATTAATTTACTTATCCACATTATTTGACATATAATAGTTTGATATATTTGACTACAATTTCTCATTTTACCATTGCCTCAATAAACATTCAACATTGATATTTCTAGTTATATTTTCCATTTATAGTGCATCACTCTAATGTGGTTTATATCCTAGAGCAGTGGTTCCCAATGCGTACGTACGTGGACAACATTTTTTGGGCGTTATGTTTCTCTCAACAAATTTTCCACTAATCAATATTATTTTCTTTTTGTAGTTGACATTTTTCTTTTTCTTTTTTTTTTAACAGTCAATAAATGTATATAAAAAAGTAATTTATGGATCAACATTACCCTTATAAACAGATTTTTGTGAATTCCGGAAAATTATTTCGATAAAACTATATTTATAACTTATATTGGATATCTAGATTTAGAAATATTTCAAGCAATAACTCGAATCGATTTCATGCAAAAAATTTGGCGAAAAAATAGCGAAACCAATGTTTTTTGGTTTTCTTAGATTTCTTAAAATTACTATAGATAGAAAAAAAAAAACACAAGAAGTTCGAAAATAGTAAAATTCGTTTTAATAAATTTGATTATTTGAGGTATTATTTTAGCCTCCTTCGTCCAAATTTTACAGAAAAAAAAAACAAAAATTTAACGATATGATTATTTTCTGTTACGCGTTCTAAAAAGTTTTGATATCACTGTCCTAGAGAGTTAGTTATATTGAATAGTAAATATTCACCTAATAAATCAATTACCAATACCTAAATATTTACTTTAAACCTTTAATGTAATATCCACACATAAACACATTTAGATTAATATAGGGTTTATGTCACTTATTGTAACTCTAAAATCGATGTACAAGATATCTTGGTTAAGTTATTAATTCACACTTTTTATATCCATCCTCGTATGTGAATTATACGTGAGGTTTTCAGTAATAGGCTTTACCTTATACTTCATTAAGAACCGATTGTGAATACTTTAATTAGTCTCGCTTCATTAAGTCCATACTTGCGGTTTTACATAATACTTAAGTTGTGACTGTAAACTTAGAAATAAGAATCAACAATACAGTTTTAGGTTTATTCACCATTTTGGAAATATACAAAATTTTGATGATTATTGTAATGTTTAATTATTTTAAAATACGGACATCAAAATTAATACCACGATTGAGTATTTTCTGAATTATAGTTATTATTTTCACACTTTTTCATAGTTGCTCTGTTGTCTAGCAAATGCAGGCACTAGCACCTTTAAACGTTTGATTATTTAGACTGGGAAGTTATGAAAACTCGAATCCATGCAGATCAATCAGATCAGGTCAATTATAATTAAAGCGGCGATTAATTGAACACACATTAATTGAACGAATGGAGGTTAAATCCCTATATTATTACTTATTTAATATTGCAGGTTTCTCTAACAACAATGGATTCCACTATCTGTAAATATTTTCTTTTTTTAAATTATTTTTGTATCAAATACAAGTAAGTAGGTAGTCGCTTTTATGTTATCTTATAAAAATATAAAAGTAATTATTTTTGATATAAAATGATTGTTTTCACCTCGAAATAGTACGATTTTTTGATTGAATATTATTCTTAATATCTGTCTAAAGTCTTGTTCGCTTTGATCAAGTAATTTAGTCAAGTAATAAGTAGTTTAGAACTAAACACTAAACACTTGATCAAAAATCGTTCACACTAATAATTTGATAGATTTTTAGCTGTATCTCTATACATGTATAACGTAACTGAGAGTTAATTACGCTGGATAATATTTGTCTTTTAAAGGCTCTCGGTCCTCCATAGAGACTCGATTGATCGATATATAAATAGATAGTCTTATATAGATAATTCAGGATATATAAATAGATAGTCTTATATAGATAAATAATATAATCAAGTCATTGGTTTGATCTTCTATAATAATATACACCAAAGTTTGTTTATTATACATTTTACGTTCATTATTGAATGCAGTCGTTTATTAAAAAAATATGAAAAGGTATAATTAAACCAACAGAACTTTTTACCTGTAATTTGATATATTACTATACAGTAAGTACGACGTTATATGTACCTCATGAACGTCTTACTTGTGAAGGAGGTGCATGCAGCACAGGTACTACTTGAGTAAGCAAAACTCGAGTCTTGAATTAAAAAAATCATTTATTAAATAAAATTACTTGCAGCATTAAATAAGTTATTTTTCTTTAAAATAAAAAAAAAAATATATATATATATAATTTTTTAAGTGAATATTTATTTAATATTAAAATATTAGTAAAAATGAAAAAACAGGCGAACTGCTACTTTCAAGAACCTCTTAAATTGACTTTTTAACACTAACGAATAGAGGATAACAATACTTATGAACTCGGAAGTGAAATAATTATGAGTATTCATTTGAGATTAATTTGGTCTTTCAAAAGATTAAACATTGGTTTGAAACAATTTTCTCGATTCACGGTATTTTTCGAGTTTTTTGTATGTGTCAAGTTAAAGAAAATCAAGCAATACATGTCTAATGATAACATTATTCTATAGTATACTGCCAATATTATGAAAGCGTTGTGAAACTTAACTATCATTATTTTCCCAATTATTTCACCATATTTTGATACACCCAATGTTCACTGTAAAATAAAATCCATTCAGTGATTTAATTTTGAGACACCGTTTATTAAAATTCAGAATAAAATTGTTAGTTTTTGACGCTGTCAATATGTCAGCGTTAAACATACATGATTAAAAAAAAAAAAAAAACTAGACATGAGGGAAGTACAGACATCACCAACTGCTCAACATATCAATCACTACATAAATATACTCTTTATAATTTTGAATATGTTTTGTTTAATTACTATATTTACCGGTACAAATAATCGTTCACAATATTAAATAGTGCCAAATGTTTGCCTTGTATGCTGTCTTGAAATATATGTTATAAATTAATATATATCGAAAATATTTTATTCAGAATATCGAAAAACTAATAATTATAATATACAAAGAGACGCGGTATTGCGATTTTCTATTTCTCTCTTGATATGGAAATGTTTCTTAAATAAATTTTTGAAAATGATCGTATTATAAGAAAATATTTAGTATATTTGTATGCCAAATTTACATGAAAGCTTGACTACTATTCCAGGTCAAAATTAAATATAGAAAACTTAAAAATTATTATACTTTTTCAGCTGTGTCAGATTTGTATAAGCTTTCAGAGTCAATTATTTCATAACATTTTTTGAAATTATTAAAGAATCTTAAAATTAGCATTCTTCAAAAACTTAACAATAAATGTAATAGTTTATTTTCTTTTTGTTTTATTAATGTTTGGATATGCTTTCCGGTTTTCTGGTGAATAATAAATAATATACACAAATAAAATAAGTCGCGGGTTCAAATTTTTAAATTTTCATAATGTAACCAACTTTGTTATCTCGACTAGCTTATAAATTAATGTATTGTAAGTCGAGTTTAGGCTAGGTACTAAATAGTTGTTACGATGAAATCTAATATTATTATTGTAAAACTTACAATGATAATAAACTTATTCTACTTAAAATTAATATGTGAGAATTTTTCAGAGCAAGAACGTGTTTAACTTTTTGAACATTCTGTGTAATAATTCGTCACAATAAAATATGAGATGATAATATCAACCAATGATCTTTCTATACGTTATTTATGTACCAATAAATCCAATCTGTAAAATTTATAGAAATATAAAAATTTATATATACATATTGGATGCAATATCAAATAGTAGTAACAACATAATATAAAAATAGAAATACCTTAGATACATGATTAATGCGAAAATTTGTATGTGAGGATGCAGTAACTCAAGCTAGGTGACCAGTATTTAATATGCCTTAAAGCTCTTAAAAAGGTGAAGATGTAATGGCATGAAAATGGTAAATATATACCATTTACTCTAAATAGCGTAATATTAACAAAAAGCGTAGTACTAACAAGCGTAATCTATTTGGTTTCTGTTTCTTCTGAGTTGTATCTATCGACATACGAATTGTGTTCATGTTTATTAAACCAATAAATTTCTGTTATCAAATCTATTATTTATTCCACATAGTATTTATTAATTCGAACTAATTGCCTTATTAAGACATATTGTTTGTTGTAATTAGTTTTATGCATGCATCTTACAAAAATTATTTAGCATTAATCTTGTTTCAAACAAATTTATTGTATAGAAGATATTATTTAACACAATATATGGTTTATTGACCAATAATGGCTACTACAAAAACAAGTTTGTCTGTAATCAACATTCATTTGTCATACTATAATAATAATTTTGACCATTGTATATTGTATAGATGAATGTGAGCAAATAGCGCATAAGCAAAATTCTTGACAAGAATATGAAGACAAACTTTTGGTACAAATGTTTGCTCAAAAGTTGACCAGCTATTTGTTTTTTTTTTCTTTCAATTTTAAATCACTAAATGTAACCTCAACTTTGTAATACCATATCGTCAGTTTAAAAAAGACACTTTTTATTAAAGTTATTTGAATATTAAAGTTATCGAGAAGGAAATATAAAAACTCTCGGACTTGGAACTCCTCCTACCTAAAAATAACGATGCTTGCTGTACTTTTACGTCACAAGATCAACACCAATGTAACTTGGAGTATTTTCAAAATTTGTTATCATGCCTATTGTGGGTAAAAAATTTTCTGTATATCTATATTACTTTGAGTATCAACCTACTACAAACATAACATAGCCTCCAGTAGCCTTCGGCATGTAGAAATTGTGTGTAAATACCGTGGCAAATAAACACGTAATTCCGATGGTGTTGTTAAGTTGTATTATCGATGTTATCCGTTTCTCAACATCGATGGCATACCCTATTTTAATTATGAAAACACTCAATGTTTATTTAACCTACATTTTGTGTACGTACATTGTTTTTGATTTCGTCAAGGATATATATATTAAAATGAAATCTAACACGCATGGATACCTTTAGTTTTCATATGTTTTTTTTATAGAAATATAATTTACAATATATCTGGAATAAAAATGAAAATCTTTTAAACACAAAAAAGAACTGCCTTCAAAAAAATGAAGGAAAAAGTTAATTTAACATTTTTTCTTGTGACCAATACCGTTCTCAGTCGACGCCAACCAATTAATTTTTTAGCTAAGGATAAGATTAGGACAACTTCGAAAAATAATTGGTCACAAGGAAAAATTTAAAATTATTTTTACTTTTCAATTCATTTCTTTGAAGGCGTTTCTTTTAGATTCAAACTATTCATTTGTATCACTAAAAATTATTTTTACCCCTTCTGCCGTCTTAAGAATATCAGATCTTGGTTTCCTTATCATCGTACCACCCTTATCTCCTTTCTCACAAAAAATAAATCATTGATTTCAGTTGATAAATAACAAAGCTATCTGCGAACACACATATCACTTAAAATTGTTATTGCCCGTTCCCTCCCCTTAGAGACATAAGATTGGATTGGGACCACTAGGGAAGCACCAGCTTTCAAATAAAAAAATAATCATCAAAATGGGCTCACTCAGTCGAAAGTTCTGTAACAAACATAAAAAAAAAAACAATCGAATTGAGAGAACCTCCTTTTTTGAACTCGATTAATCAATAGGTTGGGGTAGACATTGAAAATTAATCGAAAAATTTGTTACATTATATTTTTTTAAATAATATACGTAATATCAAATAGAAAAGAATATTCGAAAAAGAAATTGTCACCAAATAATGTGATATTTTTTTTACATATACAACAGACATTTCTCTTTTTAGATTATCGGATAATACCATTAAAGATTTTATCCTAAAAAAGAAAATTTAATGTATATACAATTTTCTGTTAAATTTTATGTGAAATTTCCAATTTTTCAAACTACCTTCTCTGATTTAAATCCGAGTTATATTTGTCGATATCGGATGTATTGTATTCAAGCTTCTCCTGGCTTCAAGGTTTGCCCGTTTATTAATCACATTCACGCGAACAAGTATAGCTCCAAAGCCACTGAACAAATTGTAGTTCCACTTCTATACATCGAAAATTTCGATTTTTACGTTGAAAGATAATTATTTGTGGCAAATTTTTAATTTTTAATGTGTAATTCGAGCGAGCTATAGTCAATATTTATGAGCTTCTTTTTTTAAATGTGTGAAATATGTAATGTTAAAGGTTTCCTTTTACGTAAGAAAAAAAATAGGTATATAAAGTTTGGCCTTGATGTCAAATGATAAATGATACATAGATATTATATATGACAAAGATATGCAACATTAATAGTGCATATCTCTCAACAATTTAAATCAGAGACACACATCTTATTATAATTATTGTTGCTATAGAATATATAGTACAAAGTAATTATAACAAACGTGGCACATATCTTACATTCCGGGAGATAGCGTTGCATTTTTTATGGTGATTTATATGAAATTGATAATCGAATGGCGGTTCAGCAAGCGCACCGAAGGTGAAGGAATAATAAAATATGTTTCAGGAAGGTTGAAATTTATTATAGAGATAGTTTCAATAATGTAGTAAATAAAAAAAAATAGTCAGCAGAATATTTACGGGTGGAATAATTGTCAACTGAATATGATATTTCATTGCCTTAGATGGCTACTCAGCAGAAATTCGAACCCACCTGCCCAGGTTGCACTCCACAATAATCCCAGCAGATTGCACTCCACAGTAATAGAAAGCTAAAATGTATATAAAAAATTTTCTATAATACTGATTCTAAATAAATTTAAATAAATTTAATGCAAAACTAATTGACAATTCGTACGTAATACTTCGTAAACGTAAAGATTGATTGATTCACAGAATCTCACCATAAAACAAATTGAATTTACCTATATTTATTTATCTTCAATAATAACTAATAAATAACTCCAAAGTTCAATAATGAAGTTTATACTGACCGCCGTATACGTTTTATAAATAAACAAACGTGCTTTGAATTTATATAGTAAAACAAAGCCATTTCGTTCTTTTTTTTTGACATTTTATTGCATATAAATTATTTAATTATTACTCAATACAATTATTTTTTTATTGTTTTTATAAAAATCTACCGACTTACGTATTTTATGCAATAATTATTTTATCGATTTTATTTATGTCTATAAAATAGGTATATTATGATATTTATTTAATTGATTTTTATCAATAAAGTGGTTTAAAATAATCTAGGTACAGTATAATTATAAGCGTTTATATATCTCCATATTAGATTCTTTCAATTATACCGGTGCATATAATCAATTGAACAAAAGTTTCGATAAAAAAGTCATTATGTTATGGCGCTCTATACTTTATTCAGTTTTATTATAAATTTTTATATCAAAAATCGCAGTCGACATCCCCAAGAACTAATTTTGTTGACTCTTTTGGGTTAAAATAAGGATTTATGAAGAAATATCGACTATATTGAATTTCTCATTTTAACTGTTCAATTTTCAAATCAGAATTAAGATCAGTAACATTTTCACGATTGATTCTTTAAACATTTTCACATACTATTCACCAAAATTCGCAAATTTATAATTAAGTATTTTTTTATTAATGATAAAATATGACAAATTTATAAGTTTAAGGCAGAAATGTACATTTTATCTCATAGAAAGTAATTAAAAATTTAATGCAAGCAAAGCCCTAAAATCAAATCGATATTCATTCATGTAAGAGTACTGTATATAATCGCTTCAGTTAATCTCTAAAGAATATGAACAAAGACAACGCGACCAACATCTAATTTGTTTAACAAGAAAATAAATGTGTCAGACATGAAAGATTTATATAAGATTAAAATTTACAAAATTATGTTATTAAAACTACACCCTATTACGATTGTATTATTTTCATTGGATATATAATGTTTACACAATAGCATGAGAACGAATTTCATTCAGACACGTGAAAATGACTCAATTAATCAAGTTTACACCTGAAAAAAGTTGTCAACAAAGTTTCAATTTTTGTGCGGTCATTCGAAAAATTACAAAATTTTTTGTAATTAATTTATATACCCAATAATGTTTGATAAGTAGATGCTAAGATCTTTGGAAACCACCAACCTTCTGGATTTTGATGATCTTTGTTTACAAATGATACAGAATTTGAAGATAGCTTTTTCTAATAAATAGGGAAATTTGAAAATATGTTGAGGCAAATAAAATAAATATAAGATTAGACAATTTGACAACAGAGAACGTTAACGTAAAAAAAGTCTCGCTATCTTGTAAATTAATTTTGTAAAAATCATCAACATGACATGCCAGTTGACTAAAAGTATTTGATTAAATTACAGAACATTTTCATTTTCCTAATTATTTGCCTTTTTCATTTCATCTTAAACATTTTAGAATTTCTTTGTGATGAATTTGTGCGTACAGACTACAATGATGTAATCTCTGTACCATTTTAGAGAATAAGGTAAATAAATATATAAATTTGATTGTGTTTTTATTAATTAATTTATAACTATTCCACATACGTTTTGATTTTAAAATTATAAATTTAATTTGACAATTGTTTCGTCTTCGTTTTCAACATAAATTCATTCATTTGTGATTCAAATTTAAAAAAAATTTAAAGACTTGTTAATCCAAAATAAGCTTAAAACTAAATAAAATACTTTTAAATAAGCACTCAACGCAGTAAACCTATAAATGATCTTGTAGGTCTTAAAATTTCCAGCGAAATATTTTTCAAATCAATTCATTAACTTAAATTATTTTTTTAACACTTAGGCAGTAATTTACTTAGTTTATACTACTCCTGCACCATGAATATTTTTATTTACTTTATGAGAAATAGCTTATTGCGTGTTTAAAAATAATTAAACAAAGGAAAACCACGCAAAAATTTATTTAGTAATAAATAATTGTAACACGTTAAACAGGAATACATTTGAAAATGTTTCTGAAGTTATGGCTAATGATTATTATCTATCTATTGAATAAAATTGAATGTAACATCAATGATATCGCATACCATGCACCAGAACATGAAGCCATTACGATCTTCGTAACGTATTTAGTAAAAAAATACCAAAAAAATACGTTTTTCTTACATTTGAACAACAGAAGTATGTCTGTTCTTGATGATCAATGGGAACCAACATTAATTAATAATGGAATCATAGTACACAATCAAAATTTAATTAAAAAAATACAATTTTCTAGTTCACACCAGCGAAAATATTTACATTTTGTGGTGTTGTCAAATCCATGGGATTTCCAAAGATACTTCAAAAGACACAAATCATCTTGTTACTTAGACATAGTGACATTTTTAATATTTGATGAGGAACTTCTTAATGCAAATATAAAAATCAGTCGTCAAATCCAACGAAATTATACAGGAAGTGAATATGAACGAAATATATTAAATAAAACATTTTGGACACAAAGTGGTGTTGAAAAAGCATCCATGGTATATGTTTTACATTCACATTCAGCCTTCTACGTCTGCTTTTATTGTGGAAATCTAACGGGTCAACTACAAAGAATTACAGATTTTAAATCTGTTCCGAGTTATTATAATTTTAAAAATTTTAATGGACATACGTTTTATGTTGGTTATAATAAAGTGAAACCATATTTCTACTGTGAATCAAATAATATTTGTTTAAACAAACAGAGCATTGAAGTACGAGCATTAGTCGCATTGAGCACAATGTTTAACTTTAAATTTAAATTGACTGATGGCAGAAAGCTCAATGTATCGCTTAAGAAAAAATGGCCATTGCTATTAAACCTTGTGAAAAACAATAAAATTGATATGGCAATTGGAGCAATTTCTTTGACACCAGAACGGTTACATCAAATTGATTACGTTGGATTAATTTCGCATGAAAATTACATAGCTATTTTTGCTACAACAAAAAAATTACGGTTTGGTTCAATTTGGACAATATTATTGCCATTTAATTCCAATTTATGGCTTCTATTCGCATTTTCGAGTGTTTCAATCACTTTTATTATTTATCGCTTTGAAAAGTTCCATAACAATTATAATTGCAAATTTATATCAATTTGGCAGAATATTGTAAAATTAATATTGGAACAAACGGAAACTTATTGGACAACATTTAAATTCCAATCAATATCTGTACGTTTTGTAATATTTGTTTGGTTTGCATTAATTTTAATTGTAAACACTGCATATAAAACACAATTATTTAATATTATATTAAATGGTTTTCAAAGAGATCCGAATTACATTGATGATTTACTCAAAAACAATTATACGTTTGCATTTTTAAAGGATTTGTCGGTAATTGAAACTACAATACTTTATGCACAAGTAAAGAATCGGTCTGAATTGAGCCCAGATTCATGCATGGCGTTAAAATCTACCTTAAATAATAAAGTTGTCGTTATGGGTGAAAAGACGATATTACTGTTTGATTTAATTTTTGAATGTCGACATGTTTTATTTAATTCATATCATAATTTACGGATCACCCATGACGTCAATTTTATTCCATCATCGTACGCATGGTTCTTGCAACACCAAACACCGTATGGAAATTCGTTTAATGAACGTTTATTTGAATTATTTGATTATGGATTTTTCCATAAATGGCATCGAGATGCATTTATGGACCGTAATGGAATTTATATTCAAAGAAGTAATATGGAAGAATTCTTAACACACAATTTATTAAATGTAGAAAACATTTATTCGCCATTATTCTTCTGGATGTGTGGATTAATTGTCTCTTTTTTTGTGTTTTTATGTGAAATTTATTATTATACTTGATGAGATGGCCAAAATATAAACACAGCTTAAGATCAAAGAGTTTTTTACAAAGAAAAAAAAGCAACATCAACATTTTTATTATAAAAAGAAACAATATCAAAATTATAATGTCCTTTTTTTCAATTCCTTACAGTCATTTTTCATTGGAAATAAATTTAAAAAAATATATATTATTTTAGATTCAAATAATATATATCTGCTCATTATTCTTCAAAATTATCATGTTATGTATGTACTAGCAGACGATTCTAATATTTTCGATAATTTAATAAAAATTAAATTTCCAGCAGTTTAAACTGTAAGTTACTTTTTTGGTAACGATTTTCCACACTATAATTTTTTTCAACATAGCAACGGACTTGAAATTGACGTACGTTTCAGCTTTCCATTGAGTTGGAATGGAGGCTGCCACACTAGAGTTTGTTTTCAACGTGCGTTGAAGTAAACAGACGTCAGTTTTATTGAAATTCAATATAGCCTGACACACCAGGATTTGAATGTATTTGATACTTAGATATTTTTAATTTATTTACAGTTATATTTATTTATAATTACAATTGTATTAGTTTCATCTTGTTAAATTTTTGTATTGCGTAAACTTTCATTCCCGGTTTGGTTGTATGTAGGTAAGCTCAGGTATATTAATATAATTTTTTTTTTTTTTTTTTTTTAATATTTTACAAATAGATGGTGTTCCACCATGCATTAAACATAAGGAATTTTAACCACTTTATCGGCAATCAAATCGGACGAACCGTTCAAAAGTTATAAGCGGTTTACGTACTTTCACACGCACGCACATACATACAGACATAGTGACAACCTCGTAGGGATAGTCAGGGAAGCTTTCTGTAACCTCAAAACGTCGAGATCTGATGAAAACTCGCTATTTTCATAACGAGGTAAAACCAATATCTTCCCGATTTTCTGAAAATCTTCGATTTTCTAAGCGGGAAGTTAAAAATCGCAAATCAGAACGAATGAACGGGAAAAAAATTAAGTTAGGATCCTGTCACACAGAATTTTATGTTGTTTTATGTAAAAATATGATTTTTTTACTCTAAATTACATCGCAATCGGTCAGGTCGATTTAGAAATATAGCAATTAAAATATATACGATAATGGATTTTTTCATAGAAATGCCAATATATCGTCAACAATTTATCTTATTTTGGTCAAATTTTGTATGGATGCATGATGTTGGCTTACATTAGTGTTTTAAATTTTGTTAAAAGGGATTAATCTTGATATTGTGGGTAAAAAGTTTAACAAAAATCGCAAAAGGAAAAAAACATTCCTTAATGGTAATTAAATACAGTAAATTTTGTATGATTGAAAAGTATAAAATACATTTGTTCATCTCATATTCAAATTGTAAGTCATTGGTTAAAACCGTACCGGACATTTAGATATTTAAATGATCATATTCGTACATCACGAGGAAGCTTTCTGTCCATCGCATGGGCAGTGGAATTTTTAAATATGACATACGCTATCGTCGTTAATTACTATATTTAATTTTTAAGTATATTGTTTAATTTTCACAAATAAATAGTTAACACACTTAATTTACATAGTCTCTAATGTTAATACATTGTTTATTTTTATTATATTTATATAATGTTATTATTATTTGCCATATTGCATGTGAATAATATAAATATTGGAAATAAAAAACGCGAAAAATTACTTGATTAGTAATAACTCATTTCCAAAGTTGATGCATTCCAGAATGTTTCATAAACTGGTATTAATGTTATTTATCCTATTATTAAATAAAATTGAATGTCACATGAATGACATTAAAGTAACACGAAACACTAAAAACTTATTAAACAATATGGAACAGTTGGAACAAAAATATTTAAAAAACACGTTTTTTTTTCATCTGAACAATTTAAGCGTTAAGGATTTAGATGATAATTGGGAGCCAAAATTACTTAATAATGGAATATTAATACAAAATTATCATGGAAGGAAAAGAGTACACTTTCATAATTCAACCCAACAAAAATACTTGCATTTCATTGCGTTAACAAATCCATGGAATTTCCAAAGATACTTCAAAAGACACAAATCATCTTGTTACTTAGACATAGTGACATTTTTAATATTTGATGAGGAACTTCTTAATGCAAATATAAAAATCAGTCGTCAAATCCAACGAAATTATACAGGAAGTGAATATGAACGAAATATATTAAATAAAACATTTTGGACACAAAGTGGTGTTGAAAAAGCGTCCGTGGTATATGTTTTATATGAACATTTGGCATTTTATGTATGTTTTTATTGTGGAAACCTAACAGGGCAGTTACAAGAAACTTCGGATCTTGGTTCAGTTCCAACGTATAATAATTTTCAAAATTTCAATGGGCATACATTATATATTGGTTATAATACAGTGAAACCTTATTTTTACTGTAAGCCAAATCAAGTTTGTGAGAACGAGTACAGCCTCGAAGTTCGGGCATTAGTTATGTTGAGTAAAATGTTCAACTTTAAATTTGAATTAATTGATGGGCAAACTTTTAATAAATCGATTAATAAGTGGCCATTGTTATTAAATCTTGTGAAAGAAAAGAAAATTGATGTGGCAATTGGAGCAATTTCATTGACACCAGAGCGTTCACATGATATTGACTATGTTGGAGGATTTTCTCATGAAAAATACATAGCTGTTTTTGCTACAACAAAAAAACTACGGTTTGGTTCAATTTGGACAATATTATTGCCATTTAATTCCAATTTATGGCTTCTATTCGGATTTTCGAGTGTTTCAATCGCTTTTCTTATTTATCGCTTTGAAAAATTCCATAACAATTATAATTGCAAATTTATGTCAGTTGGGCTGAATATTATAAAATTAATATTAGAACAAACGGACACTTATTGGACAACATTTAAATTCCAATCAATATCTGTACGTTTTGTAATATTTGTTTGGTTTGCATTAATTTTAATTGTAAATACTGCATATAAAACACAATTATTTAATATTATATTAAATGGTTTTCAAAGAGATCCGAATTACATTGATGATTTACTCAAAAACAATTATACGTTTGCATTTTTAAAGGATTTGTCGGTAATTGAAACTACAATACTTTATGCACAAGTAAAGAATCGGTCTGAATTGAGCCCAGATTCATGTATGGCGTTAAAATCTGCCTTAAATAATAAAGTTGTCGTTATGGGTGAAAAGAACATATTAATGTTTGATTTAATTTTTGAATGTCGACATGTTTTATTTAATTTATATCATAAATTACGGATCACCCATGATGTAAATTGTATACCATCACCGCATGTATGGTTCTTGCAACACCAAACACCTTATACATACCTGTTTAATAAACGTTTATTTGAATTATATGATTATGGATTTTTCCATAAATGGCATCGAGATGCATTTATGAACAGTAATGGAATTAAAATTCAGAGAAGTAATATGGAAAAATATTTAACATATCATTTATTAAACGTGGAAAACATTTATTCGCCATTATTCTTTTGGATGTGTGGATTAATTGTCTCTTTTGCTGTTTTCTTAAATGAAATTTATTATTATTATTAACTTGTATAGCCAATATATAAAAATGCACTCAAATGAGTAAACCTAATATTTTATTTAAAATATTTAAAACTATATTTAATTGTTTGAACATTGCAATATCAATTGTGCCACTCTCTTTGTAACTTCAACTTCTTGCACTAAACATAATGATTAAAATTAGTACCAATAAAATGATATCTAACCATATTACATCTAGTATCTAATAAATTAACACCGTTAGTTGGTAGTATTATTATTTTTATTTTATTAATAACTTTCAAATATTTTCCTTGTCTATCAAACAACCAAGTATATCGTATAACCACAACATGATAACCACTACATAAAGTTAAATAACCACCGAATTTTATACAACTTCTTAAAGTATTTTCTTCATAAATTTAGCCACATACGTAGTATATCACTTCAAAAGCTTTTGGTGTATCTCACTATTCTGTTTCTATATATTATTGATTTCCTACTAGAAAGCTTTTGCTTTCAAAATTCGGTAAAATGTACATAAACATTAATATCACTTTCAAAATGAAAAAAAAAAATGGTATGTAAACAATTTAGGCTGGGTGCCGATAAACATATCATATAAGTTATAATTATAAATCTAAAATCTGAAAATTTCTTTAGGTATAGCTTAATTTATGTAACAAAATTTTTCTCTTAGCAAAAACTATTTTCTCGAATATGTGACAAAGAGGAGTATCCCTTCTCCAAAAACTTAAAAAATGCTATTATTCATAAATAGCAGGTTGTTGGACACCGGACACCTGGTTTTATCACGTGCTGGACAAAATGGACTCTGGGTTCCTACTACAATAACATTTACTGGCCGTCAATTTGAAGCTTGCGAAGACACTTAAAAATTGTACGTGCTCTGAATATGGAAATGTCTTAGCCTGATGGGTATTTATGGATTTGATATGCTTATGGACACCGGGGCTATATGTTAACTGATCACTCTCTCAATTTTAGTATACCTGGTTACAGATCACTCCATGTCAAAAGAACGTATATTTTGAGATGGGCGACTTTTGAATTCGCATAGAATAAGAACTTTTTCCGTTTTTTCCGCTTCATTACTGAAACGGCATACATCATTCTTTGTGACACTGATTTTGTAGAGATTACAATGACCAGTGAATATCCCTAACTGATTTTGTTTATTTGGTGGTTGGTTGCTTAAACTGAAATTCTCTCGAACCGAAGTCTTCGAACCCATAAACTCCAAAGTTATAAACACCAAATCTATAAACCACGAATTTATAATTCCGAAAGTTAGCTCAAAAAAATATGACTAACTTTTTTTTGAAGCATCAAAAAAAAACTTATTTGAATATCTTTAAAAATGTATTCAATTATAAGAAGAAAAAAAAGAGAAATGACGTCAAAAATCAATAATGCCTAAGGGAGTATAGATGATAGAAAACAGATGAATAAATCAAATATTCCATAACTAATTCATTTCCTTATCATAAATTTTAATATTTTTCTTTTATAAGATTATTCTAATATTCCATTAGTAAAAGAATATCGTAGTCAAAAATAGATTTCTTCAACGCAAGGTCATGTAAGTATTAACTTTGGAAAACGATGTTTAACCCCAAAATTGTTATTAACTTGTTAATTTTAATAAATTTATAAACATTAGTTGTCTCAAGTCCCGGACCTTCCGGTTTGTCGAAATTGTTACGTTATTTTTTATTTTCAAATAATTAAAGGAGCCTATCACAAAACAGCAAAGAAAATCTAATTAAGGCGTTAGTTGATTATTTAAAAGTCTGATTGATTGATTGATTTATAAGTCTGTTTTATTATTTATATTTAGATTATTTAATTATGAAATAAATCTGCGATTATAAGAATTAACAGTATTATGATTGTAACCAAAGATTAGATACTAGAATTACCAGATAAATAGTAAAGTTATTAAGAATGAGTATAATTTTTAACTAAGTTCATTTTATAACAATAGGATTTAACTGCTTAAAAGTGAATTTAATCTTCTGTTTAATAAATGTTGATTTTTGTAAAAAAATAGGCATTTTTAGGTTCCACCAGAAATTAACTCAATGAAAATTCTACAAAAAAGACTCAACTCTCTCTCAAATAATAATAATAATAATAATAATAATAATAATAATAATAATAATAATAATAATAGTTTTATTCTTAAAATTCGCGAAGCTTCGAAAATTCCTGGGACTTTGATTGTAAACTGCCTGGTGTCCCGAGACTATGAAATTGTTGGCAACTCCCAAACGATACCAATTGCAAATCCAATAACAATTAAACATAAATAAATCGTCTGCATATGCTAGTCTTATATCAAAATCTTGAATTAATATTATACTATTTATATTTTAATATTTGATTATTTTAAAAACTATTGGTCAAGTTAGGTATCATTAATTAATATGTGTAATTATTATTAACGAAAAAATGTAAAATCATGTGTAAAAACTTTAACTGATAATGCTACAGGTAATATCGAATGAAATGAAATTAAAACAAGTATCAATAATTAACAAATTTGTAATGTTCATATATGTGTGTATATGTAACAAAATTAAACCAATGGAATGGAACAATTTAAATTTTGAATTTAACAACTATGTCTACATTATGTTTCAGATATAATCGTAATACTAACATCCAACGAGCATAAACGTTTAGAAATAGGCCATTCTCACAAAAATATAGGCCACACCATATAAGAAATATTTGCTATAGTTTCATAAAATTTAATTGAAAAATAATTATTACAAAACATCTAAATGCTACTAGGGCCTATGCTTTACCTATAATACATTATCATAAATAGTCAAATTCAATATAAAAACACTCTGACCAGAATCACATGCTGTTTTTATGGATGACCACCTAGCAGTACTGTGTACTGTTGTTGTATAAAAAATAATAATATCCTTTGGATAATGGCTATATGGCTGAAGTAACTGAAGCCAGAAAAAAAAATAAATAAATAAAAATAAAAAAACTTAATGAATATAACAAAACCGTAAATTTGTAATCTTTCCCATACACTTTTCAAAATCTTTTCTATTTATTACTTTTACAATTCACACACAATTCTGACATAGTTTTCTGCGGTTTTCCAATATAATAGGTAAAAAAAATACCGAAATAGTTGACCGTAAACGCACATACCACATTGATTATTATTATTATTACAATAGTATGCCTTTTTTGAAGTCGGTCAATAAGATCTCAGTTTTAAAATTTACATAACTTCTTGGTTCGGTATTCGTTTTGTAGTTGGTGTACATTTACACGATATAAAGGTTTCTGTAACATACTGTACATTGACTATAAAGTCATTGAAATGAGATAGATATTAAATGGTTATTAATTATTGATTCAATATAATTAAATTTGTTAGTTTTGATCGTTGTGTATTAGCTCCTTAAAATTTAATGATAATCCTTCATCAAAATTAAATGGTACATATAAACCGTATCAAGTATGGTGAATATAAAGTGCGTAATTTTATAAGGCTGAATAATTACCAAAACTTTAAACAAATATTATAACAGTAAATTTTTTTTCCCATTTTAGCCCATTCTAAATATCGGTACAGTTTCCCAAAGCAATTTAATTTTAGATTTGTGAAGTAGAATATATTAAGATAGTAAATGCAGACGCGTCCCTTGTACCTTTTGGTCCTCTATAAAGATCCCATGAATATTTAATAATAAAAATATCATGACATCTATGTCTGTAAGACCAGCGTTATTTTATTTTCCTTCATTTTTTAGACACTGTATAACTAATTTTAAAGATTATTCTCAATATTAGCATTTATAATGGCTTTCAATTGACTGTCACATTTGAAATGTTTTAATAATAGAATTATTGTTTATTAGATTAATTTATATTAATTTTAAGGAGATTAAGCTGTACAAAATAATTAACTAATTTTCGTTTAAGTATTCGGTTTCTAATATCAGGAAAAACATTACGCTAGTACAATCATAAATTATAAAAGGAATTTTGTTCAGTCTTAAACATTGAAAATGCAAGACAAAAACTTGTTGATTTGAAAAATCAAATTTGGATAATTTATATCTGATAATTTATATCTATTATCTTATAATTTAAATTAATAATAAAAAGTAACCAATCTAAATAATTTTATTACGAAGTGCTTCTTTAAATTTTAAATTTAAATTTATGCCATTACTGATATGGAATGTAAAATAATTTTCAGGGGAATCAGTGAGATAGTGGAGTAATTTGACAAAATGAGACAAAAATGATTTACCGAAATGAGACAAAAATGATTTAATGAGCAGAAATGGACTAGATAAAAATATTTACTAACTTGGTCATAAAAATATTTGAAGATTGAGGGTGAAATTTTGTGTAAAAATTTATGTATATTTTCGATATTAAACATAGTATACGAATAAGGAAAACAGAGGGTTAAATTCATCTTTTTTTTGTTTTATTAGGATAAAAAAATTTTTTATATATCTCAATCTTACGTTGAATTATGTGTCGACATATTCTTATAAAATATGTACTACGTTTGGCGAGTGATAAACGGGAATAAACACTTTAGCCACTATACTAAAACAAAACACTTATTAAACTTAGTTTATTTATTCCATAAATCCATATTGTATTATATATAGTTATATATGATCTTATAGAACAACCACTGGAGGCTTAAGTCTAGAGAAATTTTATATATGACTAGCAATACCCGCCCCGACATCGCAACGGTTTAATTAAATAATAGACAGCCAATACATTGTAGTTTTTGATGAAATAATTTATCTTGATAATATATGGATTAATGTATAGTTCCTTAATATATACACTTAAATATAACCTTAAGGTAAGAAATGCAAAATACAAATTTATAATTTGTTGTGTACCTATTTGTACATATTTGAAATATACTTTTAGATTAAAATTCTATGTAGATAAGATTTACGACTTTTTGTCGGGGAAAAATCCGAAGAAAATACATATACGTCAATTTTGTGCCAAATTTGACCAAATTTTGGAAGAGAATTAGCTTCTACAACAATAGGTAGAATTTTAAATGCACTTGTATAGTCATATACAAGTGCATTTTAAAATTACAATAATAGGCTACCGAATTGTGGCTTATTACTCTGTACAATCTAAAAATCTAGAAATCTAACAAATGCAAAGCTATAATTATTAAAAAATCAGCACAAGCTTTACAATACGATTGATTATTTATTGTATCCCTAAGGACATTTTAAAGGTGATAAGTAACCATATTAAAAAGTATTCAATTCTATTCTCAAACCGTAATATGAAACAATTACTTTCTAATTACTTTGTGGATTTGCAATAATAATAATAATAATATATTGTGGTTTATAATAAATTATTATATGAAATGTTATTTCATAATACTCCAGAGACATCCATTGGGGTATTGAAGACGATTGTTTTGTTTTATAAGTTTTACAGGCTGGACAGAAAGTAGGACACAATTCAGTAGAAAAATATTATTGAGCATTTTCCATGGCATAAATAATTCTTTTTTTGAAATATATCCCATAAAAAGGATTATCAACAGCTGTTCTTTCCTTTGTATGGGGAGTGTGCTTCTAACAGGTGTTGATGTAAATTAGTCATGTAATATCCATAATATTTCTTTCAATTTTTTATCACAAGTAACTCGAAAATTGTAGAAACTACTTATTCAAATGTTTTGAAATTTGACGTACATAATATTAACGAAGGGTATGTCAATGATTTTGTCTCGAAACAAAAACGCACACTCGGTATATATTTTAAATTATTTTCAATAGAAGAAAAACAAATTGTTTCATTCAATTTTCCATCACCAAACAGTGTTTTGTTTTGTTTTATTATTCTTTATTTTCAATAATTTGTTTTATAGCTTCTTATTAGGTAGGCTTTACCCTAGAGTCTGCCGTGAACAAATAACGATTATTAACTCTGTCTTGTACAAAATTAGAGGTTTCATCTCGAAAATATGTTAATGAATGAAATTAGTAAGAAAGAATTGTTCTCTGATAAAATCTTTGATAAGAGTAGTTTTAGCAGGAGTCCCAGTCCATTTTCCTAGCTTAAAATCGGTCATTCACATGTTCAAACTGTTTTCATGTGAATATTGTGCATACCAAATTTCATAACATTTGAATGAGTATCTTTTGAATTATTTGAGCTGGAAAATTCAATGTATATTACATGCTATTTAAGTCAACAGCTGTTAAGAAGCACACTCCTTTATGTCAAGACAACAGCTCAATAAACCACCTTAAGTAGAGGTACAATATTTTTTATTAGTTCATTAGAGTTTAAAATTTCATTTCAAATATTGATTATGTCATCCAGCCTGCCTTGTTTATTTAAAAATGATTGCTAATACTCGATACAACTTGAATATGGTGTATAAATAATTAACTCAATTAGTTGTTCAATTTCCACATGTTTATTTTTATAATTCGCTTTCTATCTCTAAAAATATAAAAATGCTGAATTTTAAATAAGTAAACATTTAAACAATTTTATAATTAAGATTTTCGCGTAAGTGAATTATAATGAGACTAATTAAAAAAACAATGCGTATAATTATAATTACAATTTGAAAACATCATTGTAAAATGTTATAGTTCAGTTACGTTCATTTAATTCTGTACGAATTCGTCCGTAATTTACAATAATTATGTATGTAAAAGATATGAATTTGTAATGTCAACGCATTATGTAGAATAAAAAAATATATTTGCACTTTCAAAGTGTGTTCATTGTTAGCCAAGCGTTTGGAAGTATAATAAAGAGTTTTTTATCCAGTACAAATATTTTACACGTTAAATAAATTTTGTGTGAATTTTTCAATCAATTTTCTCTCATATTTTTTTATTCATATGCATTGTAAACTGGAGAGATAAAAATACAATTTTTTGTCATTATTTTGTTTACAATTTTAAGGGATTAAAGTATGGTGCTGAAGCTACGAGCATCGTACGCCTAAATATCAACTTGATACAAATGAAGACATCAGATGATTTTTTTACTAATGGAATAAAAAAAATGTAACACTTTTATCTATTTTCATTTTTTTACCTATTTAAAAACATTAAATACTCGATTGTTAAATTGTGTTGAATTGTTTATCATTATTAATTTTGTTTATCTATTTAAACCATTCACTTTTTTTTTAAATTATAACATATACCTTAAAATTTGTGTATTTTTTAATTTTAAGTACGCGAGAACGAGTTTGTCTAGGTGTATAATGAAATTAAAAAATTAAGATTTTTTGTATAATTATTTTACAATTTTGAACCATAGATATAAAATATTTTGAACCAAATTATTATATAGAAAAATGATTTTAAATAAATTTTCCACACATAAATTTTACGGAAATAAATCGAATGACAATAAATTGCAAAGTGCCCTTGAATCTTGAAACAACATCTAATAAACTATTCAATTGCATGTTTCAAATCATATATAAAATAAACAAATACGTAACTTTATGCAAAAAAATAACTACAATGTACATATAATTGCCTAAGCTCATAACATATATTCATATAACAATGAACTTGATTAAAGTTAAATAAAATATTTAAAGTTAAATAATAATAATAATCATGAACATTATTAAAAACTTTTATAAATATTTTTTATTCTCACCTCTGCAATAAAAAAGAATTCTTTTTTTTTTTAATGAATGTAAATTCTATGAAAAATAAATTATCTAATAAAAAAACTTTATCACTACTTTAACACCAAGTAAAAACCAATATTGATAACACTTTTTGATGCTCTCGCTACTTATCAAAGACGAATTGTGTATATAAACTACTATTGAAGGAAGCCGTAACGCAACTGTGAACGAGGGAGCTCCCATATTTTCAACATGCTTTTCCCAACAAACAGAGTAAAAGCCCTGTTGAATGTGTCGGTATATATCTATATACAACAATAATGCATACTATATAATGTAAAAAAATTATATATCCATATCTCTTTATTTAATTTCAGTATGCTTTTTATTAGATAAAATGAAATAGAAATAAATTTTCATTCAAACATATACGAAATAGTATTTATTATATTCAACATGCTATTTATATTTTCACCCACCTGTTAACCCAAGTTTCAAACCTATAGATATATACTTTGCTTTATATAGTTATCTGTACTTTGCAACAGGTGGAAAGAGATGTTGCAACTGGTATATAACGAACATATCATGGGCAATCTTCTTCAATTGTCTTATTTTATGATAACAAATGGTGTAGAATAACATTCTAACTATGTGTAGAATAAAGTTTTTCTTTTATTATATCAAACATGCTCGTCTTTTATATGCTAGAATTGTGGGATAATATATTAGACTTTATTTCCTTACTATAGTCTTCAAAGGTCAACAAAAAAATTATTATCTACCTCCAATATCAATGGATGTGAGCTGATTAGAAATGTATTGCGATGATTTTTGCATCACTATAAATACCAACTAGAAGCCTTGTTTGTCTTGTTATGTTTTCTCCATTATCACAATATATTTTCTTCGAAAATTTATTTAGAACTCAAACATCTATGCATTCCTAATATTTATTACACATTTCAAAGAAGAACAACTTTAGGAATAAATTCGTGTAAAATAAATAATAATTAACTTTTTTCTTTTATTTCTTTTAAAGTCTGTTTGTCTCTGAACTGGAATTGTTATTATTACTAGTACCGCCTCAGATGGAAATTCGATCATCTCCGAAAAATAGGAACAATTTTAATTCTTGTTTGAACATTAATATATACATTGAGTAATTTTAGTCTTTAGATTTTTGAAACTTCAATTATTTATTCCATTATCGATGAAAAATAATTTTAAAAATAGGGAACAAATATATTCCTGACCTGCGTATATGCTTTAATAAATTGGTCGGTGTAGAAGAAGTAAGTTTCAAATACAAATTATTCAAACATTCGTACTGCGTCCTTCTAGCGCTTGCGCAGGTCAGACATATATTTGTGCTATTGAAGCAAAGGAGAGATGAAAATGAATAAGAAAATTATAAATAAAAAAATAAATATATTGCATAATAGTTTTATTTTTCACTTTTTTTATAAGAATTATTTACATTTTAAATCAAAATAAAAATATTTTAATGAATAAAAATTATAAACAAAGTTATTCAAAGAAACAAAATAGAAACAAAGATTTTAGAATAAAATTTTTGTTGAAAATAATAAAAATTTTTATTTAATAATTTTTCGTTTGGTTTTTTTTTTTGATTTTTTTTTCTGGATTTCTTGAATAACTTTGTAGAGAAAAAAAATCACACATATAGGTCAAATATAATAGAGATAGTAAATAGCTTCTTTTTTGTTTTTTTAATATACATTCATGATAGAACTATTTTTATAACTAGAACGTCTCCTAACTAAAATCTTATAGATATAAGGAATTGAGAGATTGTTTCAATTAATTTTATTTTTATTTTTTTTTTTAAAGATATGCTAAGGAACTAAAATGCTATATGATAGGGAATAAATTTTTTTTTGTTTTTTAATCCAATATTATTAATCTGTTCATATATTAAATATTTCTTTTGTAAAATAGTATTCAACTTAGAATTAGTTAGTAAATTAAGTATTTCGAATTTCACATTCTCGATATTATTGTGAATATATAATTGAGATCGCAATCAAATCGTGACTATTCGGATATTTTCGACCTTATCCCAAATCAAATATCGCTAGATAAAATTTAATAACCTGCTTTAATTAATGCCACCACAGTGTCGATTTTGAACATCTAGATAGCCAAATTTAAATAGAGACTCTGATTATTATCAGACCTGTTACGAGAAGATCGGTTTTTTAAGAAAAAACGGAATAATAGTCAGTATTGAATCTAAATGTCAACAAATCAAAGGCTGATTATGAAAAGTACCAAATACTTCTGAGCAAAAACAGAAAATTTTACCACTGCTATAGAGGCTCTACCAAGTGGGAAGAAAGGCAACAAGCATCAAAGGTGTTTCTGTATTTGTTATAGCGTTCACGTATGTGTCCCTATATTTTTTATTCGTTATAGCGTTCGTTTCCCTTCGAACCTTATGGCCGAGTTTCATGTATTGCCTACTCTCTCTCTGTATAAACTAAATATCTTTGTGAATAAAACATTGGATATAACCTGAAAAAAATTGACATTTAGTACCACGGATTTGGAATTTTATTGTAATATGTTGAAATTTACTAACTAATCTGAGTTTAAAATTACTTCGAACTGTTGAACAACATCATTTATTCAATTATTTTTCGTTTCTCCCTGAGGTTTTACACAAAACATTTTTTATTTTTTTATTTTTAAATGTGACATATTCGGGTTTGTAATAATGAACACGAAATAGTTTTTTTTTTATTGAAATGTAATTTAAAATATTATTTTCCATACAGAAAATTTTTGGAAAAAAATTACATAAAAATTTGTATAAGAGTAAAATTTCTTATTATTGTGAATCAAAGTTACAAATTTCAAAATCAGTGTTTTTCAACACCTCTTGAAACACACTTCTTTCGACAAAAAAAGGAAAACTTTTTTTTGTGGATCTAAGCGTAAATAAATTTCACTTGAAATTCAATTAAGTAGATACAATTTTCCGACGTTAAGCTTCCTCAATGAGACATTGCGCATGTCTATACTACAAATGATTTATAATTTTACATTTATGGCATTATAAATATACAGCAAAGTTTTTTACTTATTTATTTATAATAATTAATTATAATAGTCTTCAATATTTTTTTTGATATTTCATTTAAGATATTGATTGATTTTTGTTTTCATGAATAATCTTAATCCTAACAGCTAATATTGCTACACTCATAAATAACATCTAAAATAACTAATAAATAAAACAAAAATATTTAATAGTTTCATTTTTTGTGTGGATTATCAAAATAAAACAATAATTTGACAATTATTCAAACATAACCTAAATATAAACAGTCTTTTAGAAATTTAAAATAAAGTTTTTTTTTTTGTTTACGCATCCTAAAAAAATTATAGACGAATACTGCAATATTTTTTTTTTATTTACAATATGATTACTATGATTATATTTTATTTTAAGTAGGTCATTAAACTGGCCTTATGAATTAGGAGCAAGAAAACTTTTTTATTCTTGCTAAAATTGCAAATAATTTAAAAATAATATGTATAAAAAAAAAAGCTTAGTATAAGAGTTGGCAATATTAATTGGTATGTGATGGGTTTCTAGCGAGACCAGATTCAAATAAAATAGAACTAGAAAAGTTGCCTCAATTCTGGAGGATCTCAAATTTGGTGGATAGATTTTTGATATTTTCTTTGATAATTTATAAGCGAAATTCATCACCGTCACCTTTAAGAAACTGAAATTTTATATCAAATTCTTAAAGCTGAGAGTCCAATGAAGACGAAGATATAAAAAATAATTAATTAAAAGAATATTATTAAAAGAATTTGAAAATACTAGAATTCCAAAGTTTAAAAATGTCGGAAATTGAATCCAGTACCTTCTTTTTAATGCAAAATGGTCTCTTGGTTAGAACCCATCATATACCCATTGGTGTTGCTGACTCGCCTACTAAAAAACTAGACCAAAGAATAGAGATGTGCTATTGTTTGGCCAGACCGATCTGGACTACCAAGAATCAATTTGGCAGTAAGATATTTGTGAAAGAAGAAATATGTAAATGCTTCACATGAATTTCTTAAATAAAAAAAACGTGCATAATTAAATAAACTCAAAAAATCTTTCAAAATCTTAATTAGATATAAAAATCAGGAGAGGTCACATTTGTTGTAAATCCAAACACACCTGTGACATCTCTATGATCCCAATTATTGTAATACACATTTAATTAAGATTGTGGAAGAAGTCAAATAGTTAAAAATACAAATTTTCCATTGTATAAAAAAAAAAATATAAATAAAATTTTGTAGTTTCTTCAATTATGCTACTTGTACACAGTTTTCACCATTTTTTTTTGTTTTGGCGATGGTTTTGATAAAATCGAATGAATATTTGTATAATATATTTTTATGAGATAAAAAATAATTTATTTTTATTTTTATTTAATTTATTCACGTTGAGATCCTGGCATTACGATTTCCACTTTGCAATTGTTGAGCAAATAATACACCTTGATACATAACACCATTCAATTCCATACTTACAACTAATGAATTATCACCATTACGTGCATCACCTAAAAATAAAAAGTGCAATTAATATTATTTGAGTTATTAATTTTTATTTTAAATAAATTTTCAAATATATGAATTCGAATGCAAACATTGTAATAAGTACGTAGTTCCATCTATTTATTGAGATTTTAAACATACTATGATGTAACG
This sequence comes from Chrysopa pallens, assembly GCA_020423425.1. Taxonomy (NCBI): domain Eukaryota; kingdom Metazoa; phylum Arthropoda; class Insecta; order Neuroptera; family Chrysopidae; genus Chrysopa; species Chrysopa pallens. The sequence continues at coordinate 71,066,742 of CM035594.1, read as the reverse complement.
AATACTTATCGACCAATGCCTACTACTGTAGTCGAAAGCATGTTTGTTCTTTAACTGTTTAATAGAGTTCTATGCAATCACGTATTTTGTCGAATATAAAAAATGGGTTTTATTTTCTAGTTGTTTGAAAAAAATTATACAACAGAAAATATACAATTTTTTACAGTTTTTTTGTAGTGAAATTTCCAGCAAGGTTGCGTTAAACGTTTAACGCTACCATGGAGGGGGTATGAAAGCACTGTTGCGTTAAATGTTCAACGCTCCTGGGGAGAGTGAATATAAAGAGACAGAGTGAGAGTGAATGCGTGGCACTCGAACGTATGTGTGTACTATACCTGTTACAGGCCAGCGCGAGCGTTCGTAATGAGTAATGTCCAATATTCTAACGCAAGAGAGAAAGAAAGATACCCAAAAGTAGAAAGTAGGAGGGAGAAAGAGTGAGTCGGTAGATCCCAAGCACACGCAGCGCAGTAATGCCACTATCCACTGCAGGTTCACAAGCTCTGGCAGACGTTAGTGGTGAAAAAATTGACTATTGTGAGCTGCCTGTGATCCTTGCAGGAGATTTTAATGTGAATTTCTCGTTCCCTGAAGCAGAAACATTAATAACCTTCCTTAAATTTGGATTGGAAATGATAAATGGTAGGAATGATCCAACAACCAAAGACGGAACTCCCATTGATGCAGTTTTTACAAGAAATATTGAATAGAACATCTTACTTAAGTAATTTTACCTTAACCCTTGCATTATCAACATCTGAAGTATTTTGCCTCGTAATTTATTCTCATACTCTAATTCGACAATGCCGCCGCACTAGATGAAAGAAAAGATTAGATGTTTATTTAGCTGGGAAGTAAAATATTCGCCGCTATGGGTTATGTTCATAAATATATACAGCCTTGTGTGTGGCTTGGTGTTTTTGATTATGGTTTACATTTGAATTCATACAAACAACTTCTTTGGGATAAAAATGGTAAATTGACGAATAAAATAATATATTACCTCTGTTAGTGATTTTAATATTTGTACTAAGTCCACCAATTGTAGGTGTCTGTGGATGTGACGGTGATAATTCTGATGGTGCTGGTGAATTTGGTGGACTCATATCATCATCTTGTAAATGTCGTTTAGCTGGTGGTTGTTCTTCATGTTCTGGTTCACGTTTCATTGCTGGTATGGGTGTGGATAATGAATTATTTTGCATTGGACTATTATTTATATCAGCTAAATTTAATGCTTCCCGTTGTGGCTCCAATACGGGTGGTGGATTCAATATGGGTGGTGGTTGCGGTGGATTGTTATTATATAAATTCCATAATGTTAATCGTGACATTTCTAATGGATTTATTGGTGATGTATTATTTGGTGGGGACGATGAACCATGTCGGGCAGCTGTTGGTGATGCTGTATTACGTAATTCCTTATTCAATAATTTCACATATTCAACCATACGTGCCTCGAATTCGGATGGTGCTAGACCAGGAATGGGACCACCGAGAGGTGGTTGACCCAATGGCGGCGGATGACTAGGATGATGTGCACCATTTGGTAGTCCACCCGTCATACGTGACATCATTGTTTGCTGTTGTGTTACTAACGATAACGGTGACATCTGTGATGTAGGTATTGGACTACGTTGAACCATTTCATTGTATGTACCGTAACTGCTACGTCTACCTTCACGACGATTTCCATCTATTGCAGCTTGTAATTCAGCTGGTGTACTTAAACGACGTTTTTCACATTCATATGGGTACAAATATTTCATATATCTGAAAAATAAAAAACATATCATGATTTTGCACAATCAATTTAATAAACATGTATCGAAGAGAATGACATAGGAAAATTTATCTTTTTATATATTCGGAAAATTGCATTCTTTCGTTTTATTTCAATATTGTTTTGATTAAAAAAAATACTTCTATTTTTTAGTTTGTGTTCTGTAAAAATTCTCTAAGCAACTTTAAGTTTGATTTAACTATATTTAAAAATTTTACATCTAAAAGAAAAGTTATATCACACTAATTTTATAGCATTGAAACTTCAAAAATTAATTTGTATCAACCGGAAGAATGAAACTAAATTATTTCAAAAGCAACAAACATGTCTTTCCTTAATCAATCATTTTTTTTCGAAACTTTGTCCAAAAATACTACTATTAATAATTTATAAATTTTTTTATTATTTTTAATTTTTGAATGTGTTTTATATTAAAAGCTTCACGACATCATAGTACACAATATGTTGCTTATAAAATAAGAGTAAACGCGGGCGTCTGTTGTGACTTGATACCTGACAGCAGATCACATTTAAATAAATGATTCGTAGACATCTAAATTAAGACACACATCATTGTCAATCTGATGATATTAATGTGAATTTATTCTACTTAACAAAAACAAAAAAAAAAAAATTGTTTAGTATGTCGCCATCATTACAATGTTCTAATAATATATTGGGTGTACTCTAATTTTAATTTTCGAAATACGTAGACCAAACGTTAGTTGTATAAATCCAACTGAAATCGTTCGTTTCTCGTTTTCTTTTACAAGATTTTATCTAGTTTCAACTTTCTTGGTGTCTGGAATATTCCAGATTAAATTTCTACAATTTCTGGGTGTTCGATTCGTGTATAAATTTAATTTTCTTCATTTTTCGCACGCATCCAACAAATTTTGATAAAAATTTCGATTTTTTCGCCCCAATTTCCTAGATCAAATTATTTTGTAATTTATAAATACGTATATCGACTACAAAGTAATCATCATCAGTATGAATTAGCTAGTTGTAATGATTCTTTGAGGAGATGTTACTCGTTGCTAATTGTGCAAACCGTCCTAAATAAAATTTTTTTCGAAAATAATGGAACCTTCTTCAAAAAAAAATTAATAATATTTTTCAAATACAGGCTTTCTATATTTTTAAGAAGTAAAACAGCTATTATAAAAAGAATATTTCTTGAATTTTAAATATAAAAATTAAGAGCTTATTTATATATCAAATGGTGGAAGCGAAATGAAATACCAAAAAAACAAAGCTTTATCATATTATTTTTGTATTATATTTTATCATAATTATTGTATTGTCATCCGATTTACATAGTTCACCTCAATCGGCAAACGGGAAGTACATCAAATTTATCTAGCAAGATTTATTACAGATGAAACTAAATAAAAAACTTAATTCGAAAATAAAATGCGGTGGGGCCACACTATATTATATTTTTAATTCAAAAAAATAAAAAACATTAGAAGCTGTGACGGTGATATTCGAATATGAAAAATGATTATTAAAATATGTTATTTGTTACATCTTTTTTTTTTGTTTTTATAAAACATCTATTATATATATTAAATCATTTCCTCTTCCTTTTTGACATAATTATCGAATTGTATTATTTTTATAAGATTGATTTCAAATATTATTCAATTTATATAACTATAAAAATATTACTCTCGTGTGGTCGGTCATCCGGTCACATTCACTAATCGTTCAAAACATTATTTGATTTTCATCCAAATTATTGAATGTAATTTTACAAAAAATTTATGAAATAAGTAGTATATGGCTTTCAATTCAATTAGATATTATAAGAAAATATTTTGATGAATATCAATTTTACTTCTTTAGGCTGCTTATGAAAAAAAATTATGAAATTTTAAGCATCACCATCATCACACAAAATTCACAGGTTCAAAGTGAATTAGTTTAAGAAAATAATAAATATTTAAAAAAATGAATAATGTAAGAAAATATTTATTTATTTAATTTTTCTAATTTAAACTGAGCTTTAATGACTGTGTTGACTATCCTTCTCTAGTCCTGTTATTTATTTTTTATTAATTAATTATTTGCATTAAAAATTGTTTTTTAATGATGCCCAAGAAGTATAACTTCTGACACGCGTACATATAAGTACACGCACCCATTTTTGCCCACATTAATTCAGCCAATAAACAGCATATTATTATATATTTCTTCATAACTGTACGTGCTACGTATTTTATGTAACTTATTAATGTTAATAATTATAAATAGTTCAAAAATCGATATTCAACAGAATATTCAAACAATTAACACTGTTAATTATTATCTGTTTAAAGTTTTATTAACCAAATGGTAATAATTATTAGTTTTTTCAATTTGTGGTGTTGTGTAGATATATCTGACCAAAATAATGAAATTATCCAAGCGACCCGACCCCGTTTGTATATTTTTATACGTTTCTGAGAGAGATGATGAATTTGAATCGTAAAATAAATAAAAAATATATATTTTTTTTTATTATATTCTTAACACCACACATACAACTTATTATAATTCGTTTATATTTCATTTTAACGCTATTATTTTCGGGTGGGTATTAAATACGTTACGATATATTTACTATAACAAAAAAATTATTATAACTTTTAATAGTTCAAAGAAATCAGTTTTATATTCCGTTTTTTTTTTTGAATTTAAACTTTTTTAATATATATTAAATATATATTTTAGAGTAGCATCTGGAAGTACTTGTCAAATCGATTAATAAAGCACTGAAATAGTAAATCAATTTTTATTGTAATGTAAAATTCAATTTTAAAAATATTATGGTGTTCAGCGGCAGTTAGACAGAGTTTACATTTTGATCTAACACCAAAGCTTTTTAGCATTGAATTTTACATTACAATAAAAATTGATTTACTTTTTCAGTGCCTTATTACAGAAATAATTTTATAGTTTTTTTAAAAACTACACTTAAATATTTGTTTAAAAATTAGTTTAATCAATATAAACAGAAAATTTATTTGTTTGCCAAGAATAATTTCGATTTAATGCAATAGAGCTTGATTGTAAATATCGTCCATGAAAAAAATTAATAGAAATAATTTTGATAATCGCAACTTTTGTATAAAAAAACAAATTTCTTTTATTCCTAGCCAGTGAAAATTTTGAAGTTTTCATACCAATTTTTTTCTAAAACAACACTCAATTCATTTGATATACATTTGAGATTTTATCCCAAAAAATCAGAATGTTGGACAATTTACGTCCAATTTTTAAATAACAAGGAAGGACAATTTTCAATAGTTTTAAAAATATGACCCACTTAAATAAAAAATAAGACTTGAAACGTGTTTAATGTGTGATCACTTCTTGGACTATAAAAAATAAATTACTAATTTATAAATAAAATATTTTTTTTTGAGTCCTCGCTTATATTAATAAAATTTTTTATTCAATCTTAAAAGATTTTTAAATGTTAAAAAGAAACCAATAAATCAAAACTGGACAGCAGTTCTTTGATTCTTCATTGAGTGAGTGACTAGTGCCGATTTAAATTTTATTAGTATTATTATTTTTCAACAAAATCGTTTACTTAATATGGGCGGTCGAAATATTAAAATTAAAAAATGAAATGTTTTTTGTTATAATAATAATAATGCCTTTTTTTTAGATCATCAAAATTTTAATATTTTTAATAACCATAATATTATATTCTTTTGTTATTATTATAATGAATCGTATAATAATATTTAGAGAAAAATTATATTATTTTTTTTACTAGGATATAAAATGATTTTTTATGTTATTTGAAATAAAAAAAATTTTTGTTTTTAATTGTATTACAAACTTCGTGTTAGCCAATGTATTTATTGAACATTGGAAACATAGCGGCTTGTAAGTTTGTCTTACAGTAATTAAATGAACGCTGTCACTGATATGAACTAAGCAGTGCAGAGCTGGGATACTGTATATATGAGTACTGGCAGTGTGTAGACTTGAACACACAACCTTTGGTATAAGAATACAACACCTTAACTGACTGAGCCACTGAGTGACTGAAAATTATGTTGATTTTAAAATATAGGTATTTAAGTGAAATCGGCACATTCTTTTGATTTTGATGTTTTAGCTTGATGTTTTATGATTTTTAGCTTTTATCATATAAATTTAAACTTTATTTTTAATAGTTATACATTTTTTTTGGATAACTTTAAATGGTTAAACTAAACACAAAATTTTTTACTTTTGTAAAACGCTTAATATTAGCTTCAGTCGTGAGATTGTGGGAAAACTTACTTAAAAATATTTTTATTATTGTTCTTCTGTAATTTTAATACCAATATTGAAATATGAACCTTGGGGAAAGTGATGGAAGGAAATATATTGACTAATTTTGTAATAAATTACAAAATTTTTCATTTGAAATGCTACGAAAATGTTCATCTATATTTCTTAATGTAATGAAAAAATTTAAACAAAGTACGAGATTTTTTTAAATCATAAAATTTTGAAATGCAACATTTTTACCTATTTTCATTTTTTTTTACCTATTTTAAAACATTAAATACTCAATTTTTCCATGTGTTGAGTTTAGTTTATCAAAATATACAAAAACATAAATAAGCGTGGTAAGATTAAGGTTGTTGCGTTTTTTTATTCTGTGATTATACGCTTGTACTTACTGTGTGCGAAGTGTAAAAGCAGCTGATGTTATTGATGATGGTAAATGTAAACCTTTAATAATTTCTTGCCATAATTTTTTATTAATAACATCCACAAGACCACCACGTGCAATTACTAAATTATATAATTCATATAGGTCTAATACTGATTTTGCCATTATGGGTAAACGATTTATTGGTGTGCCTGTAACAAAAAGAAAATTGCATTTAATAATTATGTAAAAAAAAAAAAATAAATAATTCTTGATTTAAATGGATAAATTCTCAAACTAAATGGTAAAATTTTTGTTAGAACATGAAGTAGCCTATTTTTATATACACATGGAATCCCAAATTGGGAAAAATGGAGCCTGGAAAACAATATTTTCAACAGGGAAACACTTTAATGGTATTTTAAGTTCAATTCAAAGTTTGTAGTAGTCAAAAATTTTTATAAAACATCCCTAAATTGTCCCTAATTCGTGAAGTATGAATATATTTTTATGTATAAGCCATTGTTATTTTAACCATGTCTGCTTTTGGTAAAAGTCAAATTCGTTAATAAGCAAAATCAAAGCAAAAACAGGAGTCACAAAAAGTATAAACTCAATGAGGATCCGTTTTTGACAAACTCGACGCAGATGGCAGCATCATAGATTGACTCATAGGTAGTGCCGAATATCTAGATATAAAATTTGTTAAATTTATATTTTTTTAATTATCTTTTTCAAATAAAATATTCACATTTTGAATACTATGGTATTCATTTGTGCTATTGATTCAAAGATTATTTTTATCTGTATGTATTTTAACATGGTCCCACAAAGACTTAAATACAAAGTACTGTATAGAATGATTTTAATTTGTAAACAAACCATTATAAAATGTATTAATTTTCAAGAAAAACACAAACAATATTCATAGTAAACAGTTATTAGTTATTTGGTATGTGCATGTACAAGTTTTATGCATACTTAATTGAAAATTGTAATTGTAACTCACTCATGTCAGACAAAATAAAATTAGTAAAATAATTCAAGTATGTGAAATTTACGATGTGGTAACGTTGATGTGTACACCATTACTTCTATAGCAACTACTACAGATATGTGGTATATTATGTTTTTTATTTATTTATTTATTTTTTTATTCTTATTAATGTCGCGTTATACTCTTTATATTTTATAACTGAGATGGCATATGATCAAAGTTCTTTGAATTTAAAATGCACATCAAATTTAATCTTATTTTGTCATTCAAAATATGTCTTTTTAATTCATGTTTTTAACATTTTGTTGTTTTTGTTTGGGATTTATTTTTAAACATTTGGTGACTTTGTTTGCGGTAAATTACTAATTTATCAATTTTGTTAAAATTATATACCCTCTACATGTATTGTGCATAACTGTGTACAGGTGTTTATTAAACTATCAATTTTGGTTTCCCCATTCTTGACTCAAAGTTCTTGAACTAATAAATTGATTAATTCATTCATGGATCAATAGGGAAGATGCACAAATTTTTTTTTATCACTCCAATTGAAACGTTTATCCTCCACGAACATTTGGACGTTGAAAATGCTTAATTAAACAGTGAAAGAGATTTGCATACATGACGTCATACATATATAAGGGTCATTCTACGGTAAGAGGTCCATGGCACTTGATTCTCTTACTGGCATTTGACCAATTATAAATTTATGGATTAAACGATATTAACTTCGTGTTGCATATTCCGCGTTGAATTTTGCAATAACTTCATAATAGTGGATATACATATTAGTACGATAGACAGGCGTAAATCTACGATCAATACATGGATTTTATTTTAATGCCCTTAATCCAAGTATCTATCATTTTATACAAAAAAAAGAGTTAATAATAAAAGAATTATACATCTGATACAATTCCACATTAATTAATCAAAACTCAAAATTACAATGTTTGATCAATGTGCAAAGATTGCTATTAAATACATTTTTACGTAAATTTTCACGTTGTCTTGGCATCCGTACCGAATCTAAATTAAATTAATATCAAATCTGTATTTTAAAAATATTTTAGTAAACTTTTAATGTGTGGTAATTTCGTAATTAAAAGCTAAAACCAAAACTTAAAAAAATCGTTAAAAAAAATTTTATTATGGCGGAGTTAAATTATATGAATTTTTTGAATGGTATAGACGAGCACAAATTTATATATATATGATTATTACAATATGGATGGATACACGTCGCCATATCCATATCTGATGGGTATTATTAAATTAGTTGTATTGATAATGGGTGTATAGAGCAGTGCAAAACAACTGAATGTATAGTAGAAGGTAGTTAAGTTGTAGCTGCTATATTATTATTATTATTATTATTTCAGATCTATACGAAACAAAATTATAATGGCGCGGTTATTATAATAATCGTATGATTTTTAAGAAATATGTATATGGTTGCAGTATGAACGATTTTATTTCATAGTGTTTTAATAGTTGTTAGCGGCTATTTAAATGCTTAGACATTGTTGCATTATCGAGTTGCTTTGTAATTTGAAGAGAAAAATTGCTTATTAGACCAAGAAATATAAAAAAAAAACAACATGAAAGATTAGCAAGACCTTCCTAGATTGCATTAAAGAAAAAAAAAACAAGTGAAGAAAATAATTAACATAGTTAATTGTTTAGATACTCGACATATGACTGAATTTCATTGTTTGGTCAATTTTTAATTAGCATTAAAAATAGTCGATGTTCATTTTTGAACTACAATTGCGGTGAGCTCCAACATTTTATGAAAAAATGTTTACAACAAAATTTATCTGTTTATTATAAAATTCCTAGAATTTGTTTTAGGGAGGGGTTGGGGGTGTTGATTTAAGCGGAATCTTATAAAAAGTGAATTTTATTTCTCAAATATAATGAATTATTTTAAAAAATATATATTAAATATTTTATACTCATTTTAGTCACAATATTATATTTTTACAATAATATATAAGTATATAAATTATTTTTGATATATAATCAACTTATATATATAAATATAAATAATTATATTGAATATCCTCCTGTTTGAAATCTATTCATATTTCATTAAAGGTAAAGAATATTTATTCTATATAAAGAGTAATGTAAATTTAAGAAATCGTAGTTTTTTGTAACCCCTGCCCTTGCCTTAGTTATTGTAACTTTGGCTATTAATGATTAGGTATTTTTGTGTTATTTGCAGGATCTTCTCAACAGAGACAGCGCATTTGATATTGGTCTCATCAAAATAGGTTTAAGGATAGTCAAAAATGATATTTTTGTAGAAATCTGAGAATTGAACATTTTCGATAATAGTACTACAAGAATTTTATAACAAAATTTAAATATCATTGTCACAATTGATTCACAGATGCTCAAAATATAAATTGGTTCGTATGAGAAGTGAAAGAACATCAAAATTTTGTTATGCTTGCGAAATATATTTTAAAATAATTCTCAAGGCTGTGTTTTCACCCCATTTTCCTATTTCCTGTCTTTAATTTATTAGGCAGTCCGGCGGTTTTTTCTTAATAAATAACCCATTAACCCATTATTCCTCAAATCGTCCTATTGCCCTACTTTTAAAAAACATAATCAATAATCTATTGAAGTTATACTTCTTTAGGCACGAGAGTGTAATTTTAAGATGCGCACGCATCACCGTCACACAAAATTCACAGGTTGAAGCTGTTGTTATGATTTATTGTTAATGTTAGAATTTATATATTTATTTATTAAATTTAATCAAATTTAAACAGAGCTTTATTGACTGTGTTGACTGATCCTTCTCCAGTCCTTTTTGCTACTTTATTGTAATCAATTATTTGCATGCAATTAAAAATCGGTTTTTAATGATGTCAGAGAAGTATAACTTCTGACACCCATTTTTGGTTGAAAATGAACTGTCCCCCTGTTGAGTTTTTAACAGGTTTTCCGAGTCTCGTACAACAAAATAATAGCATATAATAATAATAATAATCAATAATAATCATAATTTTATTAACAAAATAAAAACGAATGAAATGAAATGAAATGAATATATACAATATAGCATTGCTTTCTGTAAAGACTTATAAGAGGGTTTTATAAAACATAAATGTCATACGGTGGCCGTAAGTTATGGTCGTATAGTAATACTGTGCAACACATTTCCAAACACTTTCTTGCAAAAAAAACAGTTTTATGACCGTATAATGTTTGTCGGAATGTGTATCGAAAAAGAAACATATTATTTTTAAGTATCACAAATAATCGCGTACGAAAGATTCATTCGTCTGGCATCAAACATATATTGGTGTTTGGTGTATCTACACTATGTATGTGCATGATTCAGCTCATCATATTTTTCATATAAATAATATTGTTTAAAATATTAATAATTTATTAACAACAACAAAAATTATTTTTATTATTAAGGTGTATTTATTTAAAATGGTTATCAACATTATAGACCAGAGTAGAAGCCATAAAAAATGATAAAAAGTGGAAAAAAATTACAGTAGGATGAAACCCCCATTGGAAACGCAAGATATTATGATAAAAATAAATTACGGGCGATCTGAGTTCGGGATGTAGGAGGGGGGGGTGAGTTTTTAAGGATAAAACACGATTTATCTCGATTTCCGGCCAAACTAAAAGTCGTATGGAAAAAAGTTAAATGACAAACTTGTAGGTAATAAAAAGATCTACAACTTTTGTATTTACACTTTTTTCATATAATCTCATAATTTTCCAATTGAAAATTAGAGTGCTTTTTCGATATTTATTCAAAATAAAATGAAAAAACCAATATTTTAAATAAAAAAAAATTATAATGTATTTGGAACATAAAAAGGGTAAGTTTTCACCAAATTTCGGAGAAAAAAAATAAAAAAACCAAAAACTCGGTTATTTTAATTTTTCACATAAATTTTCAGGTTATGTGAAAAAAGTTTAAATACAAATGTTGTAGATCTGTTTCTTACCTACAACTTTGCCATTTAATTTTTTTCCATAGGACTTGTAGTTTTGAGGGAAATTCAGATAAACCGAATTTTAGCCTTATACCTCCCCCCCCTTACTTTCCGAACTCAGATTGCCCGTAATTTATTTTTCCTTTCATTTTTATCATATTATCTTCCGTTTCCAATTGGTTTCACTACCCTAGAATATTATGTATTTCAACAAATATACTGCCATTTTCGACTGAAATTATATTGAATATGGAACATATCTAGGATACAAGTAACAAAGCTCAATGTATGCTTAAAGTTAGCCTTCAATGAAAACAATAGTTTAGTGTCTCCAAAATATTTTCTAAGACATTTCCTCTTTTGAGTTAAAATATCTAAACATCATATTCGACACGGCGCTTGTAAGTACAATGCTTTCATTACAAAACGATAAAAATATTAAATGACGTATATAAATTAATTAAATTCATAAACAAATCACAAAACAATGTTTCTTTCTCATCTGATATTTAATTCACAAACAAGAAATATCACTCAACATGATAATTTAAAATATTTTTCTTCTTGAATGAAGAAAATTATGATAATAAATTTGATGTTAGATGTAAATATACATATATATTTACATTGTATACTGAATATATATTTATTAATATTTAAGTAAAAAGAGTGACATATGGTTAAATAATTGGAATACAAAATTATTTGAATATTTAATGTGAAATATACGGGGTGTAACATTTCAATTATATATTACGTACGATAATTAATATTTATAGTATATATATTAGACATGTTTTTATATATTTTTAACTGTAGTCTTTACTGTGCATAGCATGTGAATTGATCCCAGGGCTACAAGTGGCTCATTGGATTTCGAAAAGAATCAATAACATTCACAAAATTGACTGTCTCTAGGACACATCAACTCATCAAAGTTTGCGTACATTCCTATTCGCCACAAAATTTTGTGGTCTCTGTAGCGGCAAAATATTGACCAAAAAAAGTATATATGGGTATATATTTTTCTTGAAGTGATTGATACCTCAAAAGTTTCAGGGTGACTATAAAAGTTTCCAATATGAAAACTTAAAAAAAGCACGTGGTGATATGATGATTATTCTTAGATATAAAAAAAAATGTTGTTAAATCGTGTAATGGGACCAATCAAATATTAAAAAAAACAACTATATATATAAAGTACATGCAGAAAGGTACACAAGCATAAAATAATTTGATGGTATTGAAAGCATAAAACATAATAAAATAAATCGTTCAAGCATATAGGTATATATAATGAACTTTATTATAATATCATTCTTTTATGATCTCTCAGTATATGTGCATTGCGTTGTTGTTTGAATGAATTTAATATATGATATTGGGGGATCTCTCTTACTTTGATCCGACGGCCCACACACCGATACAGAATATTTGAACAGTGCAGCCAGCCAGTCAGCCAGCGCACACGATGTTTTAGAACGCATATGAATATATCTATACGTATTTTATATTAAGTCTTTTTATAGTGCGAGAATGACTATAATTAATTACCCTCGGAAAATAATGTATGTCTTTGTTATTTTCATCTAATTAAGATATTATGCGTGGCTATTTTGGGAATAATTATGATGCAGAATTTGAAAAATTCTATTAGAATTCGATGTATTTTGATATAATGAATACAAATGTGTTTAGTTTTTAGAGAAAGTGAATATATTCTATTTACGATGGGTTTAATTTAACGTTGTTTGCAACGTCCATTTTAGTATAGAGCTTGTTATATGAGTGTTTAATTGAACATGACATCGGTTAGGAAAAGCGTCTGCTTATAGTAGTTCTTTTTCCAATTATTGGAAACAAAAAATTATTTTTTGTTTAAACAATCGAATCCTGTGTTGACCGTGAAAAACCGTTTTTTAATCTATTTTCATCAATGAATTCAAAGTATTAATACTAGTGTTTAAGATCCGAAAATGTGCTATAGTTCCAAAGTGATTCTTTAGGAAATTTTATGCACTTTAAGAATCTTTTTTTGTATTTCGAATATCTTTAACAATTTTTGAGATATCCGTTTAAACTAAAACACTTACAAATTTACAGTACTCAACCATTTTTCAAATTTCTTCTCAGCCTTGACACAACTCAATATCATTCTGATAATTCAGTTCAAATTCAGAAAAGTTATTTCTTAAGGTTCCATTACACAAACAACTGAATATAAAGCATGCAAATAAATTGTATAAAAATCCAAGCTTGAGTAATAAAAATGATAAATAATTTTTCGAATAAATGGTATTTTTTTTTTGAGTGTTAAATTATATTTATAGTATAAATTTAATAGATTTTTTGAATTAGCCATTAAAATCCATCTAAAATATAATAATGTTAAAAAAGAACACATGTTCCAATAAGTATGTATGTATTTATACGTTATATAAATATTTTATTGAAAAAAAAATATAATTAAAATTTTTAAAAAATAATGAAAATAACACGTCTGTGTATTTATTTGACGTGTACAGATTTCTTTCATATCTTTAAGATTGAATTCAATACGAAAATTGAAGTATTTAAGGATAAATCTCGATTGGGAAATAATAATTCTACTTGTTATTTTTTTATTCAATTTCTGTTCAGGTAAAAATTTCATTTCTATGTTTGTGCAAACTGACAACGTTTTGATATAACGAAAATTGTTAAAAATTTGGTGTAAAAAAGTTGTAGAATCTGACAATCGCACACAAAAATTTACATTTCAAAATAGTACAAATTTAAGTTACACAGAAAATATATATTATTGACTACCAAGCATATGTGGTGTAATTGGAGGCAATTCCGACCACATTTAATTCCAGCCAAATATGTTATGTTTTTAAATTACATATAGAAAAGAATTATGATTATTTTAAGTGTTAGGTAAATTCTGTCAATAAAATAATATGAAAATCAATTTTGTTATTTGCTCTTAAAAGCGTGTGCTACGCCACTGAGAAGAAATTATGGCTAAGCACACATCTACAATGAACATTTAACTAAAGACATATTTTCAAATTGGATAAAAAGTTTTTGCCAAAGTTATATATAAGAGAATTTTAAGTGTCTATGAAATTTATGATTCACACAAAATTAACTAGAGACATGCCTTCCTTCACTTTATAAATACTCAAACAAAATTTTTGAAAATTTATAAATAAAGCAATAAAATATTTATACGTGTCAATATATACACGTCTCGTTTTTTTTTTTTTTGCTACTGTCATAAATTAAAATCTGTCTCCTTGTTGTTTTTGGTGTAGTCTCATAAATTTTTAAGCTATTTGTTTCGTATTGGCATAACATAATGTGTAAAACCAATCTTTTAAATATGGTCCAATAGAAAATTTCACTTTTATTGATATATATAAAATGATTTTTTGAACATCTGCTGTCTTTCTCAAGTCATCTTTTTGTTGTAAAATTGTCATAAAGTAATTTGGTTTTTTTTTTTAGAAATATCTATAAAATTATCATTACCATGAAATATATTTTAAAGGTGTTTAAAATTACTGAATTAGTATTACAGAATTTTATTTGAAAATTAGTAAAGTCTTTGAACTATTAACGTTCAGAAAATGATACCATTAATTATATGATTAATTAATTATAAAATTATTTTTCATTCAATTAAATTATACTAAATTTTGCCACACAATTTTTCATAATGTAATTTTATACCAGGGTAGATAATTTTTGAAAACAAACAAAAATTATAGTTGGATGAAACCAATTAAAAATGCAAGATAATATGATAGAAATGAGAGGAAACAAAAAATTACGGGCGATCTGAGTTCGATGAGGGGTGAGTTTTTAAGGGTAAAATTCGGTTTATCTGAATTTCCGGTAAAACTACAAGTCCTATGGAAAAAAGTTAAATGGCAAAGTTGTAGGTAAGAAAAATATCTACAACATTTGTATTTAAACTTTTTTTTAAATAACTTCAAAATTTATGTGAAAAATTGAAATAACCAAGTTTTTTTCATACGCACTTTTATTATGGCCGAAAATCGAGATAAATCGTATTTTACCCTTAAAAACTCATCCCCTCCTACTTCCCGAACACAGATCGCCCCCAATTTATTTTTCCTATCATTTTTATAATATTATCTTCCGTTTTCAATGGCTTTCATCCTACTGTAATTTTCTTCCTTTTTTTATCATTTTTAAGGCTTCTACTCTGGTTTAAATATAGTTAAAAGTAATTAAATACTAAAGGCATCGTTTTCAGGAAAAATTTACCAAACAAATGTCGGAAAACTCAGATATTTTATTATTCACTTATCAAATCATTTATAAAAAAATTTTAATTAAAATGATTCATTTTATCAATTTTTATTTATAATATATCTTATAAATAATTATTTCTGCAAATATTAATAATTAAAATTTGTATCCAATACAAGAAAAAAGAAAATTAATTATCAAATGAAAATTATTTAAAACACAGAAAACATAAATTAACATAATTAAATATATTTTTTATTATTTTTTGTTCTTTTATTACTTATTACATAAATAATAATAATAAAATCAAGGCCTTTTTTACTTTAAATATATATTAAAAATTTTTAGTTATTATCTAATCAATTCATTATGAATATATATAAGTTGCGCATGCCCAAATTTATATTTTATTGTGTATAAATTTAATGAATTTTACCTTGATTTTTATTTAATATCTATAAAAACAAACGTTTTTTTAATATATTAAAATATATATTTAAAAAAATTAATTCCTTACACCACGTACCAAATGAACTTACCTGAAATATCTACCAACAAAAGTAGTTTTTAGGATGTCAATTTATTGATAATCAAAATGATTTCTTTATTAAAATCTGCTAAATGTTTATTTATATTTATTTATTATTATTACTTTTTTTTTTTTTTTTTTGGAAAAACACAAAATGAGAAGAAAAACTTACTAAATAGAATGAAAAAAATAATAAATAGGGAAATTAAAGTATGTTCAAGTAGTATTATGGTTAAAGTATGTTCAAGTAGTCTTATGATTATCTAAAATATGAGCGATTGAATTTTTCTTCTTTATTTAAATTTTCCCGGAAAAATATTTCATATAAAATTTTTGATAAACTCAGTAAGTCGATTTTGACGTAATGCTTGTCGTCCTTGGATCATCAATAATTTTGTGATTGTAACTGTTTTGAATTGGAAGATATCTTTGACCATAGGCACAAAGACAGACCAATTTTAAATAACAAATTTTTCAGACTTTTTCTTAGGCCTTAAAAAAAAATCGACACCAAAAATTGGACCCGAAATATTATTTCCTAAAGGGTTTTAAAACAACATAGATTTTGATTTTATTAATAAACCTGGGGGAGGCTGATTAACTAGGAGTATTAGCTAGTTTACGCATCGTAAAATAATGGAATTTCTATTTTTTCAAAACAGAATTTGTTTTTTAAATTTCTTTAAAAAATACATATGAATGAATGAATTTATTTTATTTGAACAACATAAGAAAAAAAGATGATTAATTATTATTTGTTATTTGATAATAACTGTCTCTTACATACACTAAAATGAATTCTTTCATTTTTTTTAATACATGTGGAATCTGAACTTTTGTATCAATTAATTTTGCATAAATTATTTTTACTTCCTCGAAACTTCATTTTAAGTAGATACTTTGAAAAAAATGGTGTGTAAAATATTATGTATAAAAATTTTTATTAGATCAAATTTATCGTATCTCAATTTAGAATCTCAAAATCATGATGTATATAGAATCTAAGGTTCTAAAGTTCTTTAACTTCTCCGTGAATAGTACATGTAATAATGCCGCTTTGATGAATCTCAAATTTGGATATATCTTTACGTTTTAAGGACACTAGATCTTAAATTCATCGTTAACAGCTTTGTATTCTGCTTATTAGTTCGTCATGTGGACCTTAATATTTATGTATCACTATTGCGCCAACGATTGAGCTGTACTTATAAAACTTAAGAAAAGAAATAAATTACATTTTCAAAATTACCACTGCCTCGATTGATGGCGTACTTAATTTTTATGGTTCCTTTACTAAAAGACATATTTTTTGAATTTTATAGTCAATCCCCAAGATGATTAAATTAAATTGGTTGGGGGGTTCAATTTAGACAAGATTGTAGTTGTTTGGTTTGTTTAATTTTCAAAAATCAATTTTGTATTAGAATTTCTGGTTTAATTTTTTGAGAATTATTTTTTGAAAGATTGAATATTGCCATTTTATACAATGTGATAAATACAACAAAAGTTGTTAAAAATATTATAGTTTGTGGATGAATCTCAACACAATAAATAATATTATCCATTTTAAAATTAAAATATAATATCTAATGTTGTTTGTGCTAGAAATTTTTGTTCTTATGTAAGGAAAGCAAATTTGTCCTTGTATTTTAGCATAAAGAATCTTTAAGTATATTTAGCATAAAGAATTTTTAAAAAGCATTAAATTAAATTGAATATAAAAGAAAATAAAACTATGACATGGCATCATAGTCCACAATACATTTAATAATAGTTTTAATTAATTAAAACTTTAAAAACTTCATAGGAGACTTCATTTTGGCAAGCCTGATAACAATTTCAGGCTTGCCAAATTGATGAATTATTTTCCGTTTAATTTATAAGAGGCTTAATTTTGGCAAGCCTGATAACAATTTCAGGCATTCAGGCAATGATGAATTATTTTGTATTAAATTTAATCCGTTTAATTCCACTACTTACAAAACAGATTTTTGGGAAACCGTTAAAAATAACACGCGTGATTTACCAAAATAAACATATTTCAGTCACAACAGAACCGAATCCCATGAAAATATAAAAGTATTATTAAAACATACTGTGGTGTAATACGCGAATGGTTCAGATGAATATTGAATAAGATTTGAGAAATAAGAAATAATATTATTAAAGCGGTTTTAAAAGTTGTAACATAGTGGTGATGTATGCGGTTGCTATTATTAATTGATTTCAAAATAAAATAAAAAACGATAATAATAATAATAATAATGTAATAATACCACAAAAAACATAATAATGTGAGGTTAAGTCTGTTTGTCAGTTGAAGTCAACTCAACTGTCATTTAAGGGAGCAACATCATCTTATTCACATCACACACACAAGTTGAACATCTCGCGTATATGAATCAAGTTAATGTTATTATATTCTTGGCTGTAGATCACATATTACAACGTGGATAATCATCACGTTTTATTAATTTGATGGGGATTTTTGGTGAATGTTGAATGACATAAAAATTAAAGTAGCGACACTTTTATAGCAAGAAATTGTTACGTCTTTTCCTGATTCTACACAGCACAGTGTCTTAGTTTGAATATCTTAAAATAATACAATAGTTTAAATGTAATTTATTTGCGATAAAGGTTTCGAAAACACTGTATTGTTTTTCAAACGAAATGATAGTTACAGCTTCTTGAAAAAAAAGCTAGGATAAGAGTAAGAAACAGATACTTTTGCCAAGTCTGAAGTCTGTCGAGCTACCAAAATAACAATTTATAAAACTATTATAAAGTCTTTGAAGTATGATTTTTAAAGTTGCTGTTTCGTACAGTCTAAAATAAAAGAACTTGAAAGTTTGGGAACGCAAAATATATGCAATAATATGGGGCAATGCCTCATCAAGGATAAAAATTTAAGTCGATTTCCAAAACCTATTTAGAGATTCAGATATTGCCATATAAACTTGAAAAGTAAGAAAGAGTTAATTGATATCTTGAAAGAATTAAGGACCTTCATTGAATTGGAACATAAGGATAATTTTGTATATTCTGACGCAGATCTTGGGATAAGATTGGAGAGGGAGGGGGATGCGCAGAGACCGCAGTATGTCACACACTGTTAATCAAATACATTAGCAATAATAGCTTAGACAAAAGAAATAGATATTTATTAAAATTTTATATTAAATGATAAATTATAATATTCGGTTTTCACTTAAGTCAGAAGTAACTTAGGGTGGATTTAAGACATCCATTTCTCCCCCAAGATCCATGCTTGTGTTGTTTACTTCTATCCAGTCTTTTCATAAAAAATTTCCTAAATTGTCAACGTGATAATATTCAATATATACAAACATTGTACAATATTAAAGTAATCATAATATAATGTATAAATGTTTTATATATGTATATGTTAATGTTTATGACATCTAAAGTTAAGTTTTTTAAAGTATAAAGTCTCTAAAGTTGATGATAGAAGTGTGCGCTGCGCATCTTAAACATGTTTGCCAACTTAAACAAGTAAATTAACATTATAATATTTTATATAGGTAGAGGTAGTAAAGAAATATTATTATTATAATAATAATATTAAATCTGTATGTATGTATTATATTTATAAATTAAGTGTCACACATATGTAGGAATAGAACAAGTATTATGTTTTCTTTAAAAATTTTACTTTAATATTATTATTTTATATTTCATTACTATCTAGACATATTACTATAAGATTTAATATACAGGCTGAGATTATTAAAATAGATTCAGTTTTAATATTTATGAAATGATCTATAAATATATATGCATACTTTATGTACGAATAATATCTGTAGAAAAAATTATAGTTGTGTTGTAAATATGTGTGCGTGTACGTTATGTACGCGCGTCAGACGTTATACTTCTTTGGCATCATTAAAAAAACAATTTTTATTTGCATGCAAATAATTAATTACAATAAAATAATAAAGGAACTGGAGTAGGATAGTCAACACAGTCAATAAAGCTCTGTTTAAATTTGATTAAATTCAATAAATATTTATTTTCTTACATTAAGTGTAACATAAATCATAACAATAGCTTCTACCTGTGAATTTTGTGTGACGGTGATGCGGGCGCATCCTAAAATTTCACTTTCTTTTTTTGCATAACCCGACTAAAGAAGTATAAATTCAAAAAAATAGCTTCATTGGTAAAGCTTGAATGAATTTTTCTGTAAACATAAGCTTTTTTTTCCAAATATAAATTATTATATAGTCTGGACTTAAATTATTTTTGCACAATATAAACATTTTTAGAACCTTAAAACAAATGATAGATCAATTTTTATTTTCAGAATTTTTCATTTGTCAAGACTTCATAAGCTACTAAAATTACTTGATTTTGTTGAATAAATTTTTGTTTTGAAACGAAATGAAATTTATTATAAAATTCTCAACCGGTATTCATATTTATCTTTACTTAATGACATTACTTATATTTTTGTATTTATTATAATATGAATATCGTTAGTAAGGTAATTTATTTAAAATTTAGAACGGTAGCAAACAACAAATGGCATTTTAAGTTTTAATGCCATAATTAAATCAATTAAAAGCAGCTTTAAAAACTGGTAGGAAATAGATTAAATAATGTTTTAATTCCAAAACGAGATTTTTTATCATTTTAATATGCTAGAGAGTTAATTGAGAATTCAATTCATAATCATAATGATAAACTTTATAAAAATGTATATATCCATCAATGTTTATCTCGCTGTAACTTTCGAACGCCTTATTCGATTTTGATGAAATTTGGTAGGCACATTAATCACACGCTAAGTATCTCTTTTTATTTTTAAGTTATCGTGATGACGGATGTGTGGATAGTTGGTAAGTTGGAAATAGACTATACACATAATTTTCTTTGTGCGGTCAATATTAGAAAGCGTTACAAACTTTAGACTAAAATTAATATACTTTATGTCGAGTATAACACAACCAATGGCATCTATCTTATCACATACCTTTATGATGAAATACGTAAAAGAATTCTTTTAAAAAAAATAAATTTTTACATAAATTCCTACACAGAAATAAAATAAAATTGAAGCAGAATAACCAAAGAACCATTGTTTGAGTATAACTGTAATATTTATTAATAACAATAATAATAATAATAATAATAATAATGATAATATAAAAACATATTTAAGAAAAGAAATAAATATAATTTACCGTTTATACATACATACAAACATATATAAATACCATACAGAAGTTTTCCAACTCTTTGCCAAATCAACTGATGATTGATCTCTCGGATACAAATCTCAATTATGACAGGTCATACACACACATGTATGTGTCTGTCTGTATGTAATAATATATATATATATATAATATATGTACGATGATGCTACCGTAAGAATACGACATTGGTAAATGAACGAAATTAACAATCAATGATTTTATATGGTTGGGTATTTTTTTGAAGTTATACTTCTTTAGACGCGTTTTGAAAAAAATAATGAGAGTGAAATTTGAAAGATGGTCGCGCATCATCGTCACACACAATTGACAGGTAGAAGCTGTCTGCAAAACCGCTCAATAAATATTATATTTTAGATATAAGCCACTGAGATGATAAACTGATCCGATTCAATCATTATCGGAAACATTTACATTATATTGATAATGAATGGCGAGTATTTAAACAATTAACTAGTTGTTATTTTCAGTTGTTTCTGTCTACTTTTCTGATGAAAATTCAGTTAAAAGTAAAATGGAAATGTTTTCATTCCATCGTCAAACTTCCTAATGAACCGTTTGGATTATGAACACACACCATCAATTATCCTTTTGCCCAATTAAAGATCGAATTATACTTTTGGCGTGGAAAAGAAATTACAAACCGCTTTTATATTTTAAATTAAAATATTTATATATAAAATAGAATATGCATAATTTTTAACTAAGAATAATGCATAATTTTACCGATTTCGTACTTGTATCGTAACAATTTCGATAATGTATTTACAACAAGACTACTACTAGTATTTAACCTTAATATTTATAATTAGTTGGCCTGTGCCTGGTCACACCACATATGTCTTGAAAAAAGTCATTCATTTTTGTTTTATTACAATACCAAACAAAAAAAAAAAGTGTTTAAAACACCACCGGTCTAAGTTTGAATTTTGTCAATGATTATGGTGAGAATTATTTAAATCAAATAGTTTAAATTTATGATTTACTAAGACTTTGTAATTGATTCCGTATTTTGAATGACCCAGTCAAATATTGCAACAAAGCACATTGCTGAAGAAAATACTGACATCTGACTTCTGAAGATTCTTTTGAAATTTCGAAAAAAAATTTTTATTTCTATTTTCGAAATATTTTTTCAAAAAATCAAAAAGGTGTTTTATTAATTTTGTAATAGTTTTAAAATTTCGGACATTCAAGAAGTGTGCACGTTATTCCAATTTCTCATAAATATTAAAATTCTAAATAGATACTCATAAATTACTTAAGTTTTAATCAAGATATAAAATATGAGATTTTATTTGTCTCATAGAACTATTTTAATGTCAACATACAAAATATTTTACATTATTTTATTTCTACAGGGTTTCACCTGAAAATATAACACGTGTTTCATTTTTAAAATATTAACAGAGTAATATTATGTCAATGAACAATTTTTAAATTGTTAAATACTCGACATATGGTAAAGAATTTAAATGAAAGTTTTATGTTTCTAAGAAAGAAACATTTTATTATTTGTATTTTTCATCTATGTCATACGGTTTAAAATTTGGCGCATGGATTCATTGCACCCAATTAACCGATTTTTCTCATTCAAGGGACTAAACGGCCCTTGTTAGGTTTGGAATGTGCCACCCAAATTTAAATTCGCTATCACTTTTCTTGACAGATATGCAAAAACGAACTAATTAATTTGTTCTATGAATACCTGAACCAAACTATTGTTAGTGCCTTCAATATATTCTGGCGTTACAAGCTTTATACTGCCAAAGCCGGAGTAATTTCTCGAATTAAATGAATATTTTTCGCATAGTAAACAGTAGGTATGAAAGCTTGTAAAAGTTTCTAAGATCGCTATAAAACAAAATAAAGGCAAAATAAAATAAAAAAAATTATGAATATATTAAATCCGTCGTTGGTTTTGGGTGGGGACATCCTATCCATATATGTATCGGTATATAAATTATATATTATTTGAAAATTTTATAAAAGAACAAGAAAACTTTTTTAAAATCACCGTGCATTGAGCGTAGTAGTTAGTGCTTATGCTAGTGATTTATCACATATTATGAAATTATAAAATTTATGACTCAAAAAATTTTCAACATTCAAATGATTTGTTTTGATGTTCTCTAACAAGAATATAATAATCATATTTAAATTTATTGTGCAACTACTCGGTGTATTGAAAATTTTTTAATTACATTTTAGCAATTTAATCATTAAATATTATTAAGGATGTACCCACCAATTAAATAACAAGGTTTCATAGAAGCAGGCATATTTATAAGAGTCCTTTTAAGAAATAGCCTACCGGACTAAATTGATGCGTCTTTATTTCTAAGACACGAGAATATAATTTTTGACCTCACAAACCTAATCAGTCCATGTCCGTCATCAAGATAACTCAAAAAAGGCTATCGAGTTGCAATTTAGGAGACTATTTAAGACATAAAGACTACATTTAAGTTCGTGAATGAGATAAATGGGTCCAGTGGATCGAAAACCAAACTTTTTTATGATAAAAGAAAGAAGTTAGTTTTTATAAAATAAACAACTTTTGTTTGAAACATTTTTTGCAAAATTTAGCTCTTAAATACATATATAAATAAAATACATATATATTTAAAGCTGTATAGACTGGATATTTAGATTATTTAATGATTTTTAATGTTTAAAAATAGTTCAAACATTGATACTCAATCAAATATCTAAACACTTAACTCTGTTAGTTGTTATATTCATTTTAATTTTTTATATATTAAAAAATAGGCAAAATATGTACAGTTCCTGATTAAACAAATACTGTCTTGTGACGTCACTTATTAGTTTTTCCATATGAATTTCATTTAATAATGCTTTTTCAAGCTTAAAATTTTTCTTAAGCTTGTCTTATATAATAAAGTCTAGAATTAACCGAAAGTTGTAAGTCAAAATTTGATTTGATGATTTGGAAAGTCTAGTTTGGAGCTTCGGTAATTCTTCTGGAGCCCCAGGCCGGTCCTGTGCGTACTATAAACGACTTTTTTCTTACTATATTATCAAAGTCAGTTGACTTGATTTCTAAAAACAGTATTTTCTTAAATTTAACATAAAAAATTTTTGATGAAATGAAACATATTGAATTGATTAAAAAAAAACCATTTATAAAAATTTTCATATACACCATCATAAAAAAATAATTTTTATTTGTATGTACTTAAAATAAAATCGTTTGAATATGCCTTTATAATCAATTATAAATATACTTTATTAATATAAAACCAATATATTGTAGTCATATATATATATCTGTCAAAATAAATTCATTTTTATAATATTTACATAAAAAATTAACGTTAATTGTTTTAAAAATACTTAAGTTCTTTTTGAAAAGAAAAATTAATATCACTCTAAATATATTTTTTTTATACTTAAAAAAACAATTTCTTGTTTCAATAAATTTGTTGACATATAAAATACACATCTTTAACCAAAATATCCAATCACAAACTTAAAAAAGTTCCCAAAAGTGCAGAAAATATTAAGCCTTAGCTTCGACCAGAATAAAAAAATATGGTTAAAATCAAAGGGTGAGAATGAACTCTTTTTTAGTAAAGTGTAATTTGTGTTTCATGACTGATTTCAACGTTTTTATTTATAAATTAAATGAAAAATAAAATATGATTGAGAAATGATACACAGAAGGGGGAATATTATGTATAGCTACTCATAATCCTTTCTCTATCGGGCGGTCTCATTTCGAATTGAAGCGGCTATATTTAGCCGCATTCCTGCTGTAATAACTGGAAGATACTTTTATAATTTTATATAAATGAAATCAAGGCCACAGTTGGAGACATATTAAGAGGACACATATTATTTTGAAAAATTCATGGAAAAAAATTTTTCCAATATCGTGTCAGATAAAATATACAATTAGTTTATGAATTCTCAGAAATATATCGTTGAAATTTCTTTGATAAAGTAAGAATTGTAAGTTAGTTGAATAGTTTTATATGACTATAGCGGTACATTTAACAAAGTTATGAAATATTTAAATATCATTTTTTTTCTTAAATATACAATAATTTCTTTTAGAATATCTGTGCTAGTTTAAATATTGTTTAAGAATTATACCAAATATTATTGACATGACAAAAAAAAAAACAATTAAATAAACCATTGAAATTTCTCAGAAAACAAATAAAAAAATCAATTACATAAAATTATCTGAAAGATATTATTTTTTAAATAGTAGTAAACAATTTTTTATTCATAATTATTAGTTTGAGTAAAAAAAAATCGGAATACAAACCAATGCAAAATTTTTGAGAAAATAAATCGTATTACAGTTTATGGTAGAGAACTTTAATTTGTGGTATACTATAGTATTAATTATGTTATGTAATACTGCAGTTGAATATGGAGTAACATCCGAAACATGTCGCAAAATTAGAATATAATAAAGTGGTAAATCAAAAAATGTGAAGTGTGTAAATTTATTTATTCACATAACACATAATTAATCGTATTACAGTCTTTAAAAAATCGATTTCTGCGTGATATCGAATCAAACTTATTGTGAATTAATGAGTTATAATATTTTTTAAATTAGAGAGATGTAAAAAGACTACTTGAAATCGTTTTTTTAATGTCCCAAAATGATTTTCTATTTTAAATTTGATTTCCAATGACTATTAAAAAAATGTTCATCCATTATTTATATACACAAATTCTTTTGTCATCCGACAATTTTTTAATATCCACAACGTGTTCTACATATAAAAATCTTTTTTTTTTCAATTAAAAGTTATTGATCTTGCAAACAACACACACATTTTAAGATATACAACAACAACAACAAAAAATGATTTATGTATGTTTAAATTAAATAATATCGACTCATAAAAATTGAAGAAAAAAGAACATTATTATAATTCTGTTTTTTGTTTGTATTCAAGATAGAATTTTAAAAAAGAAACTAATTAATTCAATATGTAATAAAAAAATGGTTATAAAAATATTAAATAATATATTTACATTAGTTTTTTTTGTTATGAGATGTGTAATAAAATTGTTTTAATTATTTTTGAAGAAGTGTTACTTGATTTGAATTAATCAATGAAAATAATAAATATACTTTTCATTGCAGACATTTTTCACAATTTTTTATTAAATCACAGAGTTAATTTGAGTGGAACCTAATAAAAAGTATCAAACCATTTAGTTCGTATTACTATTATCGATATAATAAACTTCCACAAAGTTAAGCTCAACATTGAAATTGATGAGCTAAAAATGAAACATTGAAAATATTAATAAAATAATAATTAGAGTTATAAGAATTGCGACATAAATTTATATGCATACAAAATTTTCTTTCATCAACATTAAATTTGATAAATACTTTTTAATAAAAAAAAAAATAAAAATTTTAAAATTAATTGAAAATATATTTTTATACAAAATAAAAATATTTTAGTGACACTAATAGTCAGTCAGTTTGTCTGTGCTTCAAGAATTTATTATATCATCATCATATGAAGAAGTTTAATAAAATAAAATAAATGGTTAATTAAATTAAAAAACAAATTATTAATTTATATATATATATATTTTTTTATATTTTATTAATATTTATTTTATACAAAATGGATCATTAATTTATTCCTCTTTGATACATTTGATCTAATAGTAATATTGTAGCCAAAAATTATTTATTTAAATTTTTATTTTATTTTTTTAATTTGTGTTTTGAAATTAGATTCATTTATTTTAATATAAACAGTGCTATTCAAAATTGTATATTTTCGTTAAATTTTAAAATAATCAACTTTGATAATCAAAATTTTAATGTAGATTTACAAAAATTTGTCTGATTACTTTGTAGTCGAAATAAGTCTTTATAAAATATAATAAATTCACTTCTTTCAACCATTGAATATTTTGGGAAATTTATTAGAAACTGCTTTCCAATTGTCAAATAAATACAATGTGTTTCATTGAAATTAGAAAAACAAGTAGTTCCTTGAATTTTCCTCAAATTTTTAAACGGTTTTTCCGAAAAATCCGAAAAAAAAAGCATTTAAATTGTATTATTTTTGTTAATTTCTGCAGGTTTTTTGTTATAAAAAAATAAATATTGTATAGAAATCACAAACTAGGTTCATTATTACCCACAAAGCCAATTTAACCAATTTCATAACCATTTAAGGCTCTGTTTGAACAAAATTGTTGACAAAAAAACGTATTTTGCTTGAAGTTGTGTTCAATTTTTACAAAAACTTTAAGCGCATCTCTTCAAATTCAAGAGAAAACTTATAATTTTCCACGAAAAGAACCTTTTTTGAATGTAAATAAAAATTAAATAATTCTTCCATCAATTCTATATTCTCGAAATCAAATGCAAGTAGTATAATTTTGATAATCGCTGTATTATTATTTTTAGCAAAGTATAGAATGTTTCAATTGTAATTAATTTTATTTCCATGATGTTTGTATGTACGTTTGCATGTATGCTGGTGGTATATTTTTAGATAATTAAAAACATTTGTTGTCTACATAAATTTTATCAAGTTAAATTAAAATATTTAATCGAAAATTTAAAAGCCAACTGTATATATTATATATATATTGAGTCAGAATTAATAGAATTAATATCAATACAAATTAGATAGACAAGTCAATTTATTGCATGGTAATTTGATATATAAAACTTCCGTTTATTACTCAAACGAATTAATATTCAAACGTGAATAAATTAAATTGATTACATTTTAATCAACAAGTTTATTTAAATACAGGCTTTTATGATATTAGAAGGTAAAAGCGCTATTTAAAGGTGTTTTTTTTTTGAATTTTTCTTTAAAACATTGGATCAAGGGTGACACGACACATAGCCTAAATCTGTATCCGCCACGGAGAACTCCCACTCCATTAACTATGCAGCTGTTTAAGAATAAGATCTTTCACAGATTTCAACTCCAAAATAACGTAAAGAAATTGTTGATCCAAGACTATCAATCTTTGCACAGGTAAGAAAACAAGAAATTGATAAACTCGTCGGACGACATTATAAAAATGAAAAATCACTCTGTGGTTTTCTTGCATACTCAATTTCAATCACTTTCTATATTATTTTGTACATATGAATGTGATTAAACAAACTTACATGAATATACTACATTTTGTATTTATAATAATAATAATAATATTTTGAGTTTATTTATAAAATGGAAATGATATTAAAACGAATGAGTCTCTCTTTTTAAAACTGATATATTTTTATTTGTCAGCTGATCACGTGACTGTAATCAGTCATGGCGTCTGTCACTCATGAACATCTTGTTTGTTATTTTCAACTTAATTTATTTATATCAACGCTTATATATATTATATTCATTTTATTTCTTTATTACTTTATTTTATTTTTATTTTTATTTCATTTTGGTTTTTTTATTATAATTTTCTATTTTTGACTACAACTTTTCTGGCTTAATTAAATTTGTTAATATTTGTTTTTTTTTTGCAAATCTGTGATTCTGTCAGCTCTCTGTCTGCTACAAGATTATGGAAGATAATAAATAGATTTTGGGTGCCAGAGATGGGATTAAAATTATGGTTACAAAAAGTAAAGATAACAACTAACAGAGTCAATTGTTTAGATAGTCGACACATATATTTGAATTTCATTGGATTATTTTTAATAAGCATTCATTAAATACTATTAATATCCAGTCTATACAATTATACATGTATATTAATAATTATTGATATTACCAATAAAATTTAATTAGCCAAATTTCAACTAAAATTGTGGAAAACTCAAACATTTTACGAAAAAAATGTTTCAAACAAAAGTTGTTTGTTAAAAAAAAACCATTTTTCTGTATTTGAATCCTTTGGACCCAATGGATCGATTTTGTTCATTCATGAACTTAAATTTACTTTTTATGTTTAGAATATGTCATGAAAGTTTCAGCTCGCTATCTCTTTTTGTTTCTTTGTTTCTGAGTTATCGTTATGACGGACGGGCGGGCATAGACTAACATGGTGTTATTATGAACACCTATACCAAAATTTTGTGCGGTTAATATTAGATAGCGTTACAAACTTTAGACTTAAATTAATATACTCTCTGACTTTAAATACTGACGTTTAAGTAATAAGCCAATTTTGTGTGATTAACATAATTTACAGCTTAATAAATGGATAATTAATGTTCTTAGGTGACAATATTTAAAAGACAAACCATTTAAAACGAATTTTTGAATTGAAATCCATCTAAACACACAAAATAAGTAAATCTTTACACAAAATAATAAGAATTATGAAAAATGCAATAATAATAAAAACGAAATGGCCAAAACAATAATAATAATAATAATAATTTGTTCAATTATAAAATATATTTTATTTGTTCTTGTTGTTTGGGTGGAAATAAATGTCGAATTTAATATAATAAACAACATTGAAAATTGGTTCTTCTCTATAGAGACACTGTTAGACATCATAAAGAATATTATAATAAAACTAAAGAGATGTACCAATTAAACCATGTTCGAGAATATATATGTGAAGAATTTCCTTAAATATCCTATGTTCAATGTATTCTGCATTTGGATAGAAGCAGAATCAGATCTGTTCTTATCATGAAACTCAAAAAATGAAAGAGATGTAGACAGAAATTTGGATACTACACCCAAAGCAGTGGCTTCTAGTTTAAATAATAACAGATAGAAGAAAATTATGTAGCTTGCCTTTTCATCGCACTTTTCTCTCCATATTGCTGTGTAGAAGCTAATTAATTTCCCCCCTTTTTCCTTGAGCCGCTAATTTTGTATTATATAAATATGTGAATAGATAATAAACAATTAAATATTAATTGCAATTAAGTTAATTCTATTTTAAATAATTCACTGAAATATGTAATAAGGTTTGGTAAATATTTGAAACAATCAAAAAGTATTAGAACTCAACAGGTTTTCGGCGACAAGTACCTGTATATAAATATTTTATGTGAAGGTGTTATTATAACATATTATAACCGCACAGACCAAATAAATATACTAACCAGGCTCTTCTTATACAGATAGAGCCTAGCGAACGTTTGCTTTCTACTACAATCACCATCAACATACAAATAATTTTATTTTATTTTATTTCTTTCAAATTATCCTTTAGGCAATTTTAATAAATATATTTTATAATAATTCATTTTATTATTTTAAAATATTTTTATTTATAATTTATATATTAGTATTCAGTATATTTTGAGTTTTGTTTCATTTCAAATTAATTTTTTTTTGTTTTAAATCGAATTGTATGTAAATGACATATTTAAATATTTATTATTGATTTATTGGAATTTTATTTATTTAAAATTAATTGAGCTTTATACATTTTTTTTCTTTCTATTATACCTATAGCAATATTCGTTTTATTAAAATTGTGCTTTAAGGTTGTTAAAATATTTTTATATTTGATATATGTCGGATGTATTAACTTTAGTCTAGATTTTGGTACAGGTATTGATAAAACCATCTATTTAGTCCACTTTTGTCTGTCATTTCGTTTGCCTGGTCCGCCTGTCGTATTATAATACGCATTCTAAGTTTCAGCTTGCTTTATCAGACAGGTGGCGAACTGATGGACGGACCAAATGAACAAGCTCAAAGACAAAAGTGGACCCTAATTGGTAGTTTTATCGAAACCTGTACGAATATTTAAACAATTTACACTTTGAGTTGTTTTTATGAACTATTATAATGAATACAAGCGAATTGTTTCATTTTTCTGTGCGACTGTCAGATGATAGATGATAGTGTTTTTAAAAACTTTTGTTATATTTACACCTGATATCAAATTTTATTGGATTTAGAATGACACTGAAACCTCAAAAGGTTTATTACGCTATTATATTGAACGATATAAATAAAAATTGTACAAATCTGGTGGGAATCGAACCCAGAACCTTCCAAAAGTTCTAGCACGAACCCATCATAAACAATTTTGAACAGTTTTAAAATAAATATGTATTATCTCATTAACGTTTGATATTTTTGTGAACCGTTTCCAGACTTTTGTATCGCACTGTATATATGTAAATAACATAATATATAATGTGTGATATGTTCAATTAGTAAAATAACGCCTAACCATCACAACACAAATCGAATAATGAACACCATACACATCCATAAAAATTAGTACCAATAATATAGTTTTTGGTTATAGATAATATGGATATATGGACATAGTCCAGAGAGTCAGTGTCTATATGCATACCTAATATATCATTTCACATGTTAGTTTATTGTAATAAATAAAAGGAGGATATAAATATGTCACCTTCTATCTTTCATAAATATTTTTTATAATAATAATAATAATATATGAGTGAGAGAGAAAAGATGATTTTATTATAAATTAAATTGTATTTTTTTTTTAAATATGATGAACAATGTTGTTATTATTGTAGTTATATTATGACTATTGTGGTGTAAACAATGTTCTTCTTGTACCGAAAGATACGTTATGAAATGTTTGATTCAAGACATAAAAAAGTTTTCAATTTAATTTCAAATTACTAGTAGTTCTATGACCTGTAGTTATAACTCTCATTTTTACCGGTATAAAATAAAACATGACTTTTCTCATTTCCCCTGCTGATCATGGTATTTTATTTTATATAGATTTCAAAAAACCACGTTCTCGTAACTTGTTATTTTGTACGAAATAAAAAGCAGGAAATATTTGCTACATAGAAGCGAAGGGGATTGTAAATTTTACTATTTTCTCTACTAATTTTATAATAAATTCAATAAACCGTTTTTTTGTAAACTTATTCGTGAAACTCATCGAAATCGGAGTTTCTCAAGTTTGGCGGATGTTGATTTATATTAATTTGAATTTTTGCAATTTGTAATAAGGTGTTTTCGGACAGCCCTGGATTAGAGATTGATCAAATTTCTAATAAAGATCAATTTCGGTGAATATATTACGTTCAAATGTGAGTTTTAATATGTTTAATATAATATTATTAAAAAAAAAAATACATTAATTGATAAAAGAAGTGGACTTTTATCAAAATATTGGTCAAATTTCAGAACTTAGATTCAAATTTTATCACTTTCCTAGTACATTAAAAACTATGAATTTCGAAAATGAATTTTGAACAATATAGTAAAAAAATGGTGGAAGCGCAATTAAGTTGTCTATATATTGTACTTGTATATAGTATTAAACACTTATTTACGCTTCCACCATATTTATTAAACTGATTTTTAAAGATTCATTTAATAGTAATTTTGAAACATTTTATATTATATTTTAATCGAAATTTTGAGCTCAACATGAAAAGTCACATAAACTGGAAAATTTTTTGAGTACTTTGTGCGCATATTTTGAATAATTATCATGAATAAAAATAAAAATAAAAATATTATTATGATATATAAATAATATTAAATACAAAATGTCAATTATCTAATAAATATGGTTATTATTAATAGATATTATTATTATATTCTGTTAAATAAATTATTATATATTAAATAATATAATATAATATTCATATTTATATTACATATTATCAAAGATGACCATCTTTATGTATGCATGCATTGTATATTAATATATTGACATGTCCAATATTAATATAAAATACCACCTATTATATCAATATCAATAGATGAATACCGACATATTATCAACATTTATATATATATATATATATATATATATATATATATATATATATATATATATATATATATATATATATATATATATATATATAAATTTTAATTTAAAATCATATTTATGAATGTAATTACTATTACTTTATTATTTGATATTGAAAAATTCGAAAATGCAATCGTAATTCGAAATCGCAAAACAAAAAAGCTGATGTTTACCAATTTCACACTGGCAACGTAGTTAACGATAGTTAGTAAGTTAACGTAGTTATCGTCACAATTGACAGTATTACTCAAGTAGCGTTCGAGAAAGAAGACAATCTTTGGATATTGGAGTTAATCAGAAGTTTTTGAGTATTAATACAATTGTTTACAAACATTGATATAAATTTGATTAAATAATTTGAACAAACAATAAAAATTGTGCTAATAATTAGAAAAACAAAAAAAAAAGATTTTTGAATTTGTGTTTGATTAATCGTTTTATTAAAACAAAACAGCGGATATTCATCAATTTCACGCTGGCAACACAGTTAACGAGGCTATCGTCACAGGACATGCTTGTTAGATAAATTAAAATTACTTATTATAGCCAAAAGAATCATATGAAACAAAAAAATGTCGAACAAACACCCATCGTATTTAAATACTTGTTATACGCATTATTTAAATACACAACCAACCAGCCAGGCAATCGTAAATATACGGATTTTATTCGGAAGTCTTAAATCATTTTTAAATTCATTAAATCACATTAATTTGATTTAATATATGAACTAATTATATTGCGGTGTTTTATTTTACAACTTTTCATATCAAACACATACACAAAAAAACACTATGAAACATCCGGTAACGTTTTTTTTTATAGTAATAAAAATTTATTTATGAAAAAAACTCAATTAAAAAACTAAAAGGTCCGATTGCAACATCATTGGTTGTATCTTTAATTATTAATTAACAAATCAATTATTTTAAAACGCGATTGACGATAATTTATCTATGGTTTCAGTTAATAATAGTAAAACCAGAATTAACAAAATTATTAATAAAAAAAATACAAAATTGTAATTAATTTTGCTTCGTGAATAAGTAATTGAACGCCAACGCCTTAGAGTCAATTTTTTTTTATAGAAAACAAAAATATTATGAAAAAAAAAATGATAATAAATCTTTTTTGGAAACGAATGAAATAAAAAATATATTGAATTACTAATTTAATAAAAGTTTGGTACCATATGTTTGCATAGCGGTATAAAAAAAACTATTAAACTTTATTAAGATATTGGGCAGATTTGGATGAATGAAAACTTCATAATTGGAAAATTTCTACTAGTAAGAGTCATGTTTCAACATTTGGACTTGCAACGCAGGTTTCATTAATTTGCTCAATAATAAAAACTCACGGTAAAAATTGTACAATGAGATATGATGTACTCCAAACATAGCTAATTTTACATGGCACCAGTTTAGTTGGGTTGAGCTAGCACAGGTTAGCTCTGTTTAATAGATATGTGATTAAGAAAGCATTTGTAACTTTTCGATTAATAAGCCTTTTTCATAATTAATAAACACCCTAATTTTATCAGAATTTTTTTTTACTACTGAATTTTTCTCTTACCAACGTTTGATGAACAAAATGTAGAAATAATTTTGGAAACTTACCTGAAATTAAAAAAGAAAATTCGATTAGTTTAAAGTTATTGAATTTCTTATATCTAAAAATACTTTCATTTTAAATTTTTTTTTTGATTAATTATATCCTGAAATTAAAGTGCAATCATTAAGAAAATATCTTGCAAATAACTACTTAAGTATGAGAAAAATGGCTTTGATATTCAAAAATTTTGTTTTTGGGAACCTCAATAAAATATGCATTATCCGATTAATAAAAATTGTGTATATATACTATTATATTGTAAGCCATAAACTAAGTGTTGACAAGCCGACTAATCGGCCATCGAAAGACAATTACATGAACTGTGGGAGATCGGACCAATATGCTTCATCATACAATATATTTTATAATATTATTATATTATTTATTAAAAAACGAATATATATATAATATACACACATATGTATATAAATAAATAATATAATTTAAAAAAATAATACCTGTTGAAAAATCAACTATGTATATACTTGCAGTGAACAACGTACTAACAATTCCCACAGGAAATATTTAATACATTTTGGTTAATAATTAGCTTTGTTATGTATCAGTTCGCATAATTTTGATATAAAACTTACTTTTAGATTAGCTTCAGCCTTGAAATTTTAAACAAAGTATAGAATTGAATGCGAATTCAATATTATCACATAATATATAATAGAACTAATATTGATAAATCCCAGTTTTAGTTTTAATCCACTTAAAAGTACAAAATCGTTTATATTCGCTTCATCAAGATTAAAATTCCATAATTTTTTTAAATTTGTTAATATTAATATTAAATAGAAAATTTAGTAATTTTTAATTTTTTCAATCTAAAATGAATATTTAACAAATAAAATTCTAATTAATAAACAACTCAACACAACATTACAATCGAGTATTTAATGTTTAAAAATAGGTATGTGTTGCATTTTTTTATTCTACGACTATACATATACAATTTCATCCCAATCGAATGAACGATTCACGGGGTATCGAGATATGAATGAAAAAAAAGATTTCCAGCGCTATATCTCTGGAACCGTAAAAGATGGGAAAGCAGTTCCAAAAATGGTAGTATAAAATATAATTATTTTAACTTATTAGTTCCAAAAATACAATCCGGAACATCCCAAATATAATTGTTTACCACAAATTCGTTCAGGAAGTTCCAAAACGTCGGCATATATAAATATTAATAAAATTATAGCAAATAATTTTTTATTGTTAAATTAGGACCACAACATTTTCAAACTTGAAAGTAAAAAAGGTAGGATAGGACTTCCAGGCTAGAGTTTTGAAGTTTGGCATGATCTTAAACATGCGAACATTCAATAAAATTATCTATATGAACAGATAAACAGACAGACAACAACATTCAGATATAAAATGTAGAAATGTACAAATGAAAATATATATATTTTTTAACACTTCTCAAATGGTGTTTAATTATTATTGTATGGTGGTATATGAAATTGGTAGGATTTGAAGAACTGGATTTGTTGCATTCAAAAAAACAAAAAAAATTCAGCAGTATGCGTTTGTTGTTCGTTCATTCACAATGAATGGAGCAATAATAATAATAATAATATATAATATAAATTATCATATAAATATAAATTGTAAATTTTATAATAAATATGTATACGATTAATGATTGCTTCGCAGCGCTGTGAGTGCAATATGCGTAGGTACTACTTGCAATTTTATTTATTGCGTTCAATAAGTTTTTTTTAAAACTTATATCTATATATATATAATTGGTAGTAAGGGAGACTAGGGTAAAAGTAGTTTGAATTGATTATGATATGTTACAATCTTTGCTGCTTTATTATGACGGTTTATAGTAGAAATGTGTTGTGTTGATCTAAGCCCTTAGTGGCTGAGCAGATTTCCATCCGAGTTGAACATATATTATATATAAAAGCTTCATTTTTAATCCGTTGCGGTCACATTGGACCCCAGTCAAACTTTGGAACTATTATTTGAAAATAAAGTTTTTTCAAAATTTCAGTCTGTGAAAATTGTTTTCCAAGTGGCGTTTAAAATGACGTTTTTTAATTTTTTTTTTTTTTTTTTTAATATTACTAAAATTAAATAAAATTAAAACGATTTTTTTTTTTTTTTTTAAAACTGTCGAATTTTGCGAGTCAATATGTAAAAACAATATTGGGTTACTTAGAGGAAATGTTAAATTAAAGTCTGGCACAAGATTTAAATAAAATAGAATGTGGGAGGCTTACAAGGTCCACACGACAAACTTCTCAATGACCAGAATAAAAAAACAATAACTTGATTATTATTATAATTAAGGATTTTTTTGTTAAAAATAACTGGACCGATTTTACTAAAAGCCGATTTTTTTTACGTTAGGAATGAAAAAATTATAACGTTGATATCAATATTTGTATTGAAGAAGACGAAAAATTATTATGGCATTTCTCATTTCTCTTAAAACGTTGAATTTGAGTGCTAGAAATCTTGAAACGTTCTTATAATTGATCCAATTACATCAACTTAAAAATATGACCCATCTTGACAACATTCCCCTATTGAAAACAATACAGAAATCAACATAAAATTTGTGTTGTATATAGACAGAATTCAGATGAAAACTATTGAATACTCAAATTCCTAAATAAATTTTTGTTTTTAATTACATATTAAAGAAAATTCACAAAATTTAATCAATCAAAAAATGATTTACTTGTGTCAAATAGTTGCCAACAAATTTTATTTTTATCATCATTAGACAAAAGAGACAAGGTTATGTTATATTTTGTGAAAATTTTGTAGAAATAAGTGTGAAAATATTTCCTAATCAGTACGGCACGATCAAACACAATTTTATTATTAATAAAATGTAGACGTAAAAAATATTTTGTTTTATGCACATTAATAGTTTAAAAACATTATTAATTTGGAATGGTCCTTAGAATAAAATATAGTCCTATAGAAACTACGAAATTTTTGTGCAATATACAAGAATTAATTTAAAGTTTTTTAGCTAATTTTGTTGATTCGATTACCTGGATAGTGGTTTTTATACGTAAAAGAATTTCTATACATATAATTTTACTATTTCAACGAAGCTAGGTAGCCACTGTCAAAGTTATTATAGAAAAATAGAAAAAAACAATTAATTTAATTAATATGACAGCTGACAGGTATTTTATTTTACATATTTTATTTATAATATATAAAAAATATTCATACATTATTCGACAAATTTCCTTTTTAAGGCAATGAAGTTATTGGTCAAGCCCACAAACATACAAAAAGAGTATATGTTCATATTAATCAAGTAATTTAGTCAAATAATTTATGAAATCTATGTAAACAATCACTTGTAATATAGTTTCATATCACAAAACTGTCTATATTATATGACTGTGACTGGAACAACATTCGTGGTACAAGAATGCTGGAGGAACTACTTGCACACAAAAAATTTCACCAAACTACTTTACTAAACAACTTTACTAAACACTTTTCTAAAATGTTGCTGTTCACACACACAAGTCCAGTAACTAAACTACTTGCTACTTGAATAAATTACTTGATCAACGTGAACAAAACTTAAGACTAGAAAATAAACCATCTCCTATTCCGTTGTCAGACATTAGAAAAAACTCGCATTATAGAACGTTACGGCAAACTTCGCTTAAGAAAAAACAAACTGCCTTGCTTACAAGCTAATATTAGTTCTGTAGACCAAAACCAAATCTAGACTTATATGAACTTTCGTTTACTATTCTTAAAAGAGACACTTCTTTTAGTTTACGCAGCTCTTTTATAATGATATTAAAACAAAAACAATACAATACGAATACTTGAGAATATATAAAGATTATTAATATTAATAATAATTATTTTCAAATATAATAATAATAAAAATACATTGAATATATATTATTTATTATTTGTGTTGAGAATATGTTGTAACGATCATCAGGCACGTATTTTAATTTTAGCTTATTATTATTAATTAAATATTAGCGCTCTTTTATTATGTAGATCTATATATTATTTATAAAATTTATATTTTTATACATATATAATATATTTATTTAGTTTAGCTTAGCTGTAATGTTCAATAATTATTAATTTGAATATGACATTTATAAATACTTATTAATAAGTATTATATATATATTTTATTATTTTTGAAAATTTATAATATATAATAATATTATATTGTTTCAAAGTTATTAATAAATAAACGTATTACAATAATTATTTGTGAAAGTGTCAATTGATTTACCTTACCTATGAAATATGAAAATATGAAAATATGACGTGAAATTATTTATATGATCAAATAAATGATGTTTTTTGTAGCATACAGTACGTGTTTGGAAAAATATATTTAATCTAACAATATTAAAAGAATTGATGAAAAGTTAAATGTACGTGCCTTGCTATACTTTACCTCAATTGAAAGGCATTGAGTCTCTGAGTGCTCTTCGAACCCTCAATGTTGAGAAAATCCCATAAAGAGTTGAATGTTGAGTCCTATATCATAATTATAATTGAAAGAAAAAATATCAGTGTACTTGAAGAATAAATAGATTCATAAGAAATGCTTATAATATAATTTGACCTAAGAACACTCAGTGACTCAATAATTGAGCAATTAAACACTCAACTTGGATGAATTGGAGATTGTTGAGAGCATAACAAACACTGTCATCACCTTGTTTTGAGTGATTTAAATGATTAAAATAGTATCAAGTATGTTTGGAAAACGAAGTTCTTTAGTTATAATTCATAAACATTAGACATCCCACGATCTTTCATGCACTTTTTTAACAAGTTCTACTAATTATTACAATTGATAATAATTGTTTTCAATGAAACACTATGTATATTATGGTGATGATATTAAATTGAGTTATTCTTTAAAGGTGTGTTCATTTTATTTTAAACATTTGTTTAATCAATTCATTTTTATTCAAAAAAAAACAATTTTATTTTTAATGGTATTTAAATAAATACTAAATATGTGAATATATAAAAATTTTTCAGAATCTAAAATGGGACATATTTCAATTTTTTTTTGCAATCTTAGATTGAAAAAACTAATCTAATCGATCTTTTTTTAGATACTTAAAACAATAATTAAATAACAAATTGAAAAATTGATCGTAAATTTGAAAAAAATAAAAGTCATTTATAATTCTATATTACAATTTTTGGCTTGTCAGGTTAATTGAGAAGCCACCAAAAATGGAAAATAAAGCACACGATTTCTTGTTAGAATGCATATTTGAATCCAAGGACAGCG
The DNA here is from genome assembly GCA_020423425.1 of Chrysopa pallens. Classification (NCBI taxonomy): domain Eukaryota; kingdom Metazoa; phylum Arthropoda; class Insecta; order Neuroptera; family Chrysopidae; genus Chrysopa; species Chrysopa pallens. Next base: position 71,026,677 of record CM035594.1, on the reverse strand, counting down.
CGTATCACCGCTTCTCCAAGATTTAAGAGAATTACAAACTGAACACTTTATCGCGAAAGATTACATTTTGTTTTTAAGATGTTGGACCTAAACGTTAAAGATAATTTATCTATCATACTTTGTTGAAAATTATTTCTAAAATTACAAAATATAATTTACAAAATACCAGATTCGTGATAATACTAATAAATTATATATTTTTTGAAATATTTACTTAAATTGAAAATTACTATCTATGTATGTATAGATTTACTGATGAAATATTATGTATTCATTTTAATACGTATAGTATATGAAATTATAATACAGTTTTTACTCCATATTTGAAAGATAAACAATATTATATATTGAATTTAATAAGAATAATAAGCAAAAATAACAAAATTAAAATTGAAAAAAAAAGAATTTATACACAATACTTTGAAAATTATTTCATATATATATAATAATAATCTATATTTGTATCGGCCCCGCTAGTAATGCGTGACAATGTATCTATTTCTATCTGTGAATTATAAAATTGTATATCTATTATTGTTTTTATTGAAATATCTGATACAGAGTGAGCGAATATCGTCATAGGATATTTTGAAATAAATAAAACATTTCATGTTAAACATCGTAAAATTCAGGGCAATCTTATAATATTTTAAATTAATAATAAAGGTTTCTTGAATACAAAAATTCCAATACACACGAAAAAGACCTAAGCATTCACATTTTTCAAAAACAATTTGGTAAACAATTTACCAAAAATAGATACATAGATACACAAATTTAAAAAAAAATGTTTCATCTTATGAAATATTTTTAATGCACCAGTTGTGATTAAACTATAACAGATCAACTAGTATATAAAATTAATTTAATAAATATATATATATACTAAATCTGTTATTTTCAGGTAAGGTTTTTATTATACAGTTAATAGTTAATAAATAATAAGTACCTAATATTGTTTGTTAATAATATTATTGATACGTATAAAATACGATGTTAGTTAGATAGATACCTCTCCCACAATCGCGTGATATCAGTTTTTACTGATTTCTAGGAAATATCATAACTGAAATATTTAATAAATATTTGTATTTATATATATAGATAGTTTCATTATAATTACAATATTAGATATTTATAAATAATAATTATTTCAACAATGTATTCGATAAGGTAAGTCCGTCCGTACGAGAGAAATGGTCAGCCAAATTATTTTCGGGATCAATAGGTAAATTAAATTATAGGTAATAGGTAAGCAGTAAGCGTAAAGTGAAATTGGAATTAAATCAAAAAGTAAGTAAACATCAGCTAATAGGTTTTCCAAAGGAAACAGTATTATGTGTCCACATTTAGTTTCCCGGTGATAAAATTAGAATAGGAATTCATACTTTTATGTTTTACCCCGATTAATATTGTAGATGTGTTGCATTCAAAATTGATTGATTTTTTTAAGACCGCCTTTAAGAAATATTTATGAAAAAAAAAAATTGTTAATGAATTCAATAAAATTCGATTTATAATCCAGTCTCGATATCTTAAAAATTGTTTGTTGATTAGAGTTTGATATTTTTAAAAGTACTTACAATATTTTTATTTTGTATATTTTTATTACCCCTGATGTAATTCGTTAAATTATATAGAAACAAAAATATGCCTTTCCTTAGTCGTTAATTCTTCAATTTTACCTCGTCCATCATTTAATTAGACATTAAGGACATATATACAAAGTAAAGTGCTATTTACTTATAATTCTTATCAAGTTATTAAATTTTTTATTGAAATTATTCATCATATTTATGCTATCAATCTTATATAGCTAATATATTTGGTTGAAAAGACTCACTGTACCTCTGTGTAAATAAGTTTACTTCTTATCTGAATTTTATTGTGAATGGCCAGAATAGAAATAGTCCATTAAGACCGTCTATTATATTATTAAGAGTTTTATCGTGAGCATTAAATATTATTAAAGATGTCTATCGATGAAAGCAGAAGACTTGGAAGAGTTAGAGAGATTTAATTTCTGCTTCAAATAATCAAACATAATTGAAATGCGAACGATCAATTTGAGATAAATTCAATAAGATTGTGACACAATTTGAAATGTTTGAGATTCTGAGAAAGAAAGGCCAGTATACTATCTTAGTAAAAATTAATAATAAAATCAACTGTTGTGTCTACATAGAGGTTATATTAATTATTTTTAAAAAAATTTGCAAAATAATCATATAAAAATTAAAATTTTTTTTGGTTGATTAACAAATTTTAAACATCAATTTAAAAATTCATGATCAAATCATTCATATATGCCGTGATATATGTGTGTGTGACCACACCTTTTTTTACATAAAAAAATAAAACAACCAACACACCTTACCTTACATTATACCTTACCTTACCTTACCTTACCTTGTTGTTATAATAATAACTTTAAATTAAAGATGTGTTAAATAATGATCATAATGTTAATAAAATATTTTAATAACTTTAAATACAGTGTCTATCATACAGCGGGAACTGAATTTATTTGAAACTGTGTATATAAATATCTAAGTAATATTACAATAAACTATTACCAAAATAATTAAGTATAAATAATTATGCATTTAGCATAGGAACATTTTTCATAATTTAATTTTCAATAAAATTCTTATATGATGTTTTGTTGAGTATTCTATGCCATCTCATTTGGTTAAAGTTAATAATTTTTGTTTAAACATTCATGAGAAATGAGGCAGAAATCTAGCAACTGGGCGAAATACTAAATACGTTTGTTTTTTAAGGTTAACTTTAAATGCTTATAACTATGGAATAAATTTTATTTGAAATAAAGAATAATAGTTTCTTTTAAGTGAAAAGAAAACTTTTGATTTTGTAGTTAAATATATCTGACAATAGATTGGTTCAATTATTTTTAATTACATTGTACATAAGAATAAATTGTTTTAAAATTATTAAGTATTGATTTTAAAGGCGGAGTATTAAACATTGTACTATGTCTTGTTATAAACTATGTTTTTTAATAATAAAATATTTTTTTTTTTTGTATTTATCAATTTCTTATTAATTTGTTAATAGAGATATTTTAACTGTTAATTAATGACGTTTAATATTGAAATAACTTTAATATATATTGTATGTTGAAATCATTGTTAACCTGCTAATTAAAGGTGTTGATTTTTTTTATTTTTTGGAGAATTTAATAAACAATACAATGTTTTAATTACATTAACTTTCATTAATCTAAAACTTCAATTAGACAAGGTTGAATTATTTATGATTATAAGAAATTTTTCAAACTAAATATCGATGGTTAAACATTGATTACAAAATATATAATTTTTGACTAGGCTTTTTAAAAGGTATTTTTATAAATTCGAATTAATTCAACATCTCGTTGATTTAAAGAATTAAAATTTCAAACTAAGAATTGAATGACAGCGCAATGGTATGACATAATATAATAAAAATTAAGCATTGAAAATCTTAATTCTTTCTCTTTTCTCAAAGCTCTATATTTTGGTACACAGGATTTCAAATTTCATACACATACTTTCGGCTAATTAAATCAAAGCTAATAAAGCGCATTTTGTTCGTAGGACCATAAACTATCAAATTAAATATAAAATTTTTGTTTCCGCAATAACGGTACCTTTCAGTGTCACAATCTCCCCGTCATATAGTACTAACCATGTATTCAAATTCCACATACTCATATCTAAAAATACCATAGACTTTTACCTCATACTGTACATCTTTCATTCATCCTTAATAACAAATGAAATAATGAATTAAAAATTAATATATTATTTTCAAAGCGGATATAAATATATCAATATCAATATCTTCCGCTACATTATTCTTATAATATTATAATTTATTCAATATAATTAATAATTATGTAATTATTATTATTTGTGAACAAAACAAGACCTACTCTTTTTTTTCTTAATAAATATAATTTTAATATAAATAAATACCTTTATAGATGTGTATAGAGAGAGAGACTCTCTCACTCAACAAATGTCATTGTATTCAAATTCATAAAATTATATTTATAAAACATTTTACAGTTATTACAAGTGTAACGACTTTCAAATAATATATATATATATATATATATATATATATATATATATATATATATATATATATATATATATATATATATATATATATATATATATATATATATATATATATATATATATATATATATATATATATATATATATATATATATATTTGTATTACTTACAAGTAATATATTTATGTGTGCATATTTATTATTGGTGTAGTATTTGTAATACCAAAATTACCTCAACAAATATTTTAATAAGAATAATATATATATATTTATACTTTACTTTAAAATGGCTGCCAATATAACTATTAAATTTATATTTATACAGAGTATTTACTGAAAAATATTATTTTATATCAAATTCATCATTGACAATTTTTTATTATATTCAACGACATTAATATTACGATACTTGAAATTACAAGTCAAAAAGTGTAGGCTAAGAAATTTCCACATAAACAAATACAATATTTTTATATTTTTATATAAAAATCAAAATCGATATTAAAAACACCAAGCTTTAACGGAGTTATCGAGATATCATGTATAATACTTTTATTTCCCGTGTAGAATAGTTTTAGAAGTGTATATACAAAAGTTGTAGATCTTTTTATACCCTACAACTTTGCAAACTATTTCCATAGGACTTGTTTTTCCGGAAATCGCAGTAAACCGTGTTTTACCCTTAAAAATGCACCCCCTCCTACTTCCCAAACTCAGTAATCTATTTTTCTTTTCAATGTTTATCATATTATCTTGCGTTTCCAATTGGTTTCACCCTACTATAATTTTCTTCCACTTTTTATCAAATTTTTAAGGTTTCTACCCTGGTCTTACTACGTATTCTGCATTAACAACTGACCATGATTATCAGGTATCAACTATTTAAAAACATTCTGTATATTATTAATTCATTATATTTACATTATTCATTTATTTATTTGCTGAAATTCTATTTTCTTTTATTAAATTTTCTATATAATAATTTTATTGTGAATATAAATTATTTTACAATGCATGTTAAAAATAATATATTGAATTATAATTATCTTATTAATAGAAATACCTAATTAATTTTGGAAATTTAATGTCGTTTAACTTGTTAATAAAACGTTTAGACTTTATTTTTATTTATTTATAAATAAAAACATAAATTGATGATGAAGAGTTGGTCGCGCCACTTTTCTCGCAGTTGATTGATTTTTATCGATGCAAGATTACCAACAAATATTGTCCTACATAAAAACATTTCGCTTAAAAATTTTTTATTGAATTTTTTATTTAATTGACTAATAATTGTTTATTTTTGTGTAAAATTTTGATTTTCATATCAATAAAGACTAATAATAATACTTTAAAATTGTAATACTAACGAATGCACAAAAAGGATTGTTCGAGCAAAGATAAATGTGTTGTAGTAAACATAAGACATAGTGTTTTTTATGAATACTCGAACATGAATGAATACAACAAGTTAAAATAATAGGTATATATATTACTTTGATTATGAATGTGTCAGTTAAAAGATAGATCAGTTTTGATCATGATGTTTGTTGCTTGCTTGCTTGCTTGGTTGGTTGATGCCACCTCATCTTTATAAATATCTATTTTTGTAAATATTTTATTTGTGATTTGTGTAATTAATAGTTTTTCACATATGTCAACATTCAAAATTTACTTACGACATAAAAATTACAAAATATATATACATCATATACCAACTACAACCTTAAAATAATATTATATTCGTTTACAATATGATATTTATTTTCTCGTGCATTTCACAAACTAGGCATTTCACGTGAAGCGGACAGTGAAAATAATGTGAAGTTCTGCGAATGATTCATATTAGGTCTATTTGTAGGTCTACTTCTTTTTTAGCCTATTTTACAAAAATGTTGTTCTAAATAAGACGGTTTTCTTCTCAATTATACCTTTGAAAGTATAGTGAAGGAAAAAGGTCTCTTTTCAATATTTTTCTGACAAGTAGGTACCCATTTGCCCAAAAAATAGACTAATTTGAGCAAAAATAGGAAAAAGTATTTTGTGTAATAAAAATAGCTTTTGAAAGAAAGCTTTAATATGTTTGCTTTTAACGAAATATTTAATTCAAGGATCAAAAAGAATCTTTGTGACACGTTTCTTGAAATATCCAATAAAATGTCTTATATTTTAATTCGAATTTATATTTTTTTTAATACGCATTTTAATGATAAATTTCATTTCGATTTACGATGGTTCCATACAAAATAAAGAAACCAATATATAAATTTATATAATTCTTATATAGTCTATTTCTTTTTAATAAATAAAATAATTTTATTTTTTTTAAATAATAAATTATATATTTATATCATTGACTAATTTCATCAGTACTAAATGTGTGATTTGACATGTGTTGTCAGTTTTTGAGCTGCCAGTTGGATGCGGCACGGTTTTTGAGCTGTAGGAGGTAAATATTATTATTTTATAACATTATGTACATATACATAGTGTCTAGTGTTAGTCCGTTCGGCTGTGTCTGTCCTTACATTTCTTTTTTTTGAAACTGAATGTGTGTTCTATCACATTATTTTATTACTATATGTATATTATAATAATTACAGTCAAACACAAAATTATCAAAACTCATTCCTTATCATTGTACAGAAAATTTAATAGTCTTTATTACATAATGAATTTGAACATAGAAGTCAAGAGAGGATTTGAAATTCTGTAAGTAATAATATACAGAAAAAAAGTCACAGAAAACTACGTTAGGCTACATGAGGGGAGGAAGGGGTCTAAGAAGGGCTAATATATGGTTTATGGACGCTCCCTTATTAAATAATAAGAAAAATAGTATATAAATACATAATATAGTAGTCTAATGGTGAGAGAGCTTGCTTTCCAATAAGTTTATTATTTAGAAAAAAATGATTTTTCCGAAGGGGGAAATGAAAATTTTCCAAAAAAACTATATAGTGAATTTTCTGAGTATGCTCAACGTGCCTACTAAATTTTGTCAAAATTGAACTAGACGTTCGAAAAATACAGCGGAATAAACACAGCTGGATCCAGAAAAACGAAATGCAGATTGTTGTTTTACCATAGACCACTAGGTATCTGTATGGTATCGTATGTACCATAGATCTCACTGCGTTCTGTAAAAAATTTGATAAACTATGCAAATAGAATTCCAAAAAAGGCCTTTTTCAAGTATCAGTTTCAGATTGAAGTTTTTTGAAAACTTGCGATGGAAGAAGATATACAACTAAATTTTTCATAGGTAAAGGAATTTTTTGAAAGGTTGTATTTTTCAAAGACATGTTTCAAGAACCTATTTCCTAAAGATTTTCAGTTTCATTTTGTCCATATATTGTTGTACCGTACTGTATTAGATAATGATTTTTTATGTAAAAAAAAAATTTCAAATAAAAGCCAAATTAAATACGACATAATTTTTGTTTAAATGTGAACATTGAACACAAATTAAGGTAGATAAATGAATATAAAATAAACCTACATGTATATAAAGTACATTTCGTCGCACAACCATATAGTTTTGCAATGACTCGTTATACAGTATACTATGACAGTTAAAATATTGTGCGATGAGTAATTAGGAAATATACTGTATGTAATTCTGAATTGACTATATATTCAAATAAAATATGTTTTTTTTGCTCAAGGTTTTGTTTTATTATAATAATAATTATTGTTATAATAAAAATATAACATGAATCATCAATTACTAATAAATAATAATAAATAAAATATTTTTATTATAATATAACGAATAAAAATATTTTTATTTTTGTGTTAAAAATTATTATTTATTCACATTAATTTTTTTTTTTTGTGTAATTGAAGTAAAAAAAAAATGAATTATTACTTGAAATAAATTATTAATTTAATATATTATATTAATTTTTTTAAATTTATTGCATATTTAGAAAAATAATGGTCATGACATTACGAAAGCGTTATTATAATAAATACAAAATAATATTGCTATTTAATATCTTAGTTTACAGTAGAACATGTGATTTTTTTTAATGGTTAATAAGCTAAAATTTGAATAAACTATAAGATTTATCAAATAAATTTCAATTTTTTGTCACCAAGCAGTTACGTTTTACGTAGATCAACTTATATACAAATACAAAAGGAAAATTATTATTTGTGAACACCTGAATTAAAATTCAAATAAATAATTTTATATGATGTGGGTAAAAAAACTGCAACAATGTGTTCATAAAAATATAAAATAATGTCGACAGGTCAATCACTAAAATATATATATATATATATATATATATATATATATATATTATATATATATATATATATATATATATATATATATATAATAACTGGTAAATGTCACGTAATACTATGCTTACTACATTGTAAAAGTACAATAAATACAAGATGATTCATTTGACTATATATTAGATATTTATAGTTGCATTTTATCCGTAATGAAATTTAAATTCTTTCATGTAAAATTCGACATACATTCGAATCCGTTATTGACAACACGTCTATTTTAAAGCTTTTTGTTATAATTTTTCCAAGTACACTTTCATGAAAATCTAAAAACTATTAAATTTAATATCATTAATTAAAAAAAGCATAAATTAGTATTCATAATTCTGTAGTTTATGCTATTTAATTTTTGGAATTGTATATTGAATTTGAAATCAATACACATGTAAATAAATATATAAATGTACAAAATTTAATTTTTTCGGTGTTTTGATTTACTTGATTCTTGTTTGAGGTAAAAAAAAATTAATGGTCTATCTATAAAATAAAAATGAAGAAACATTCAGATTCCAAGATATATACGTTAGCTTCATACTAGACTTTTAAACGTTTTTAAACAGTGTTGTAAAATTGTCAAAACATGAAATTAAAATTAGTGTAAAAGTTTGTTTGCATTGAATAAATCACATTGTACATACTTGAAGTTTTTTATAAATCTTATAATTTTGTATTCATTAATATTTCAGCGAAATAAAAAAAAAAAAAATATTTATTAAATTTGAACCGAACTGCCAATAAGAATTTTTTAATTAATTTGTTTTCAAATTCTCACACGACTTCTATATATATGGTGGTATTTAACAGATTTTGGTATTAATTCAATCTCAATCAAAATGAGTATTCAAAAACAATACAAATACATTTGTTATATTTTGAGGTAGGTACTTTTCATTTGGCTAAAATATGAAAATCGGAAGTTTCAATACTAATTATTCTATTTTTAAATAATATTTTCTTATAATTATATTCAATTTATTAATTTAGTTAAATTAAATATCATAGTGTTAATAATTTAATTTATTTTCATAAAATTAGTTAAACAAAATTAATGAATATGAAATTCTTGGCCAAATAGTTATAATTATATCATTCTCCAATTTCATAAATATTCATTTTAATTAACTTAAACACAGATCAACGTCAATGATATTTTAATGCAAACATATATTTTTAAACAAAAAAATTATAATTGGAAATTTATAAACAATTTCAAAATATCGATTAATTTTATCGTAATTTACTTCTGTTTTTGCCTTAAATAGTAAACTTTACGATAAAATAAAAAATTTTGAAGTCAATTTATTTATTTTTTTGAAATGATAAATTAAAAAACCTCAAAACAATCATATATGTTCAATGCCATATTATTTATTTATTTCGTGATGCAAATTATATTTCTGGTTTTGTTTACCCAAAAAAACAATATGAAATAAATATTTTTAAAAAAAATCTAATACTTTGTATTTTTGTGGCCGGATATACTTTATAATAAGTTAATAATAACTTTTGGAGAGTCTTTATTCAAGCAAACAACTTAAAAAGTAGTTTTTATGAATTTTTATATTACATAGACTAGATGGTATGGATCCAGTGTGGCTTCGACTTTTGCACTTTGAAATCGATGAGTAATCGGGGACTGTTAACTTGTACATTCTAAAACTTGTAATTTTCACAGTTTTGGATTTGGTAATTATGTCTGGTGACTCATATTTTATCTTTCGGATACAATGTACTTAAGTAATTTTCTAACTTCAACACAATGTTTTGACTTTTAACTACTTTCTGCCGAATTGATTGAATTGCACTGCCAATAATAAGAACAGAACTTCATAGTAACGTATGCATATGATTACTTAAACGTCTTTACCGAATGCATGGGAAATTTTAATTTTGGAGCTAAATGTAATTTTTTGGAGCTAAAAGTTTTCTGTAGTCGTAAACTGATTAAGTTAACGTCAAATAAAACAAAAATGTTATAAAAATCTGACAAATAGTTCTCGATATAGCTGCATTTCACTGAAAAAACCCATAGATATGCATGTGCATGGTAGTGTATGTAATATAAGCCACAACCATTCTATATGGATGTGTGTCAACTAGTATATATGAAAGTGTGCGTAGTATTTTTAAATTATTGTATTTTGTATTCAGAATTTAAATTAATATAATCATTTTCTCCAGTCCTTCTCTATATAAACTTTAAGTGTGCCCAATTTCATACTCCTTCGTCTGCCCAATTTTCGTAAAAAAGTGGTACACATTTATTGCTTTACGTATTAATTTGACTAATTGAATCCTATATTACGCATCTACATGCAAAATTTCATTAATATCGGAAGTCAAAGTACAATTAAATATGAATTGAGGTAATTTAAATATAGTGCCCATATCACCTATTCTAATATATATATATATATATATATATATAAGTGGTCTCGATTGAAAAACAGTCTGCAACTCTTGTTGAATATGTGTACTGCATTAGCCTTAAGGTAGCTATCAAACAAAACAATACAACAAAATAACACCTCAATAAGTAATATTATTATTTACGTGTGCATTTACTTTAAGTCAATTTGCTTTACTTCTTATAGTTTTCAAGTCAGTTTTATTATTTTAATATTATCGATATAGAAATATGCATTCGTTCAATTCATTTAACCACATGTTATTTTTATGTAAAAACTGTCTTCATCAAAAATAAATTGTGAAACATGCAATCAAATTTACCTATATTTAATAATATTTATTTAATTTGTAATATTCATATTTTTGAAGACACAATTTACATTGTTGAATTGTTAAATATTGAATTAAAAATTTAACAAAATTTATTAGACCTAAGTAGAAGCCTTAAAAAATGATAAAAAGTGGAGGAAAATTATAGTAGGATGAAACCTCCATTGGAAACGCAAGATAGTATGATAAAAATGAAAGTTAGGGGTTTTAGAATTAAGGTTAAATTTACGAATAGACCAATTTATGTATTGCGTTAATCTACATAAATAATTAAAGAAATTTTTAGAAAAACAAAAATAATTTTATTCAACTTTAACTTGTACAGCATGCGTTTGAGTCTTGTAATAATTATAAAATCCAAATGTCAATGCTCGACAGATCCACTGTTTATTGACGTATGATTATTATATTATAATACATTATTTTACATAACACCTTTGTTTTAAACAAGAAAAAGGCAGGTGGGAATGAAAATCGTGCCACGTAAACTTATAGACGCTAATTGATCTACCAATTAACTTTTTTTTCAATGTTAAAAATACAAATCCATGGTTTTTTTATTAAAGACATTGAAATTGCCAAAATGACATTTTTGTCAAAATCATCGTATAAAGTGTATTAAATATAGTCTAAAGTTTACGATAATCAAGGAAGTAAGAAAATTTTACTAGCTGTTTTCAGAAAATCATTTAGGCAGTGCAGTTGTCACGGTTGTGATTCCGACAGGCATAATGCCCTTGGAAATAAGTTTTAAAAATTTTCCTTCGTATCAATTCATTTAATAATTTTATTTCTGTACATATTTCCCAAAATTCTTTGGTTCAAATAAAAATTATCATTCATATTGTAGCCTATACAGGAAGCCCCAGTGTTGAACGACAGGGCCATGCCTGGGACATTATTGGGAAGCTCATCTTGGCAAACCTATACTGTCCCATGTCCGGGATTACCCATGGCTTACCGATGATTACCCAGGCTTGGGCCACGATTGGATAACGTAGCCTTGGCCAAGCCTAGAGTCACTCTAACTTGGGCCAAGTTAGCGTAACCTAAACTCGGCCCTAGAACACAAGTAAAAACATTCAGTTGATTTTGGTGCGACATTTTAATAAAATGAAATAATAAATATATTTTAAATAATAATTTTGCTAATGAGATTGTCAGCAATATTACGACAGTAATTATTTGCAGGTGACATATTATATTGATACGATCTAACCAATTTATAATTTTCAATGTCCGACAAAAGTAGTGTGTATTGAAAAGTATATTTTTTGCCAAAAATAATTTATCTTACCTAAAATGTTTAAGTAAAGATTTAAAATTTTGATCTCAGACAGTATTATTATTATTATTATTATTAGTAGTATTAGTTTTTATCCTTTAAAAAAAAAAATAATAATAATAAATAAATTTAATATTTTTGAGTGCGTGATTTTGTATAGACTGTGATAGTGAACATGCAATTACATACATACTCATATTTTATATATTTTATGGCAGAATAAAACCCGTTAAGAATCGATGTTTTATAATAGTTTTTACGATTTTTAACGATTTTCACGATTAATAGCTAGTAAAGTATATACAGAGCACATGATTACTTTCTCTATTTGTATAACAATATCTATCAATTTTACTAGCATTTCAATTTATAAACTAATAACAGTTTTCAAGGCAATGGCAAATGTTTTGCCACTAATAAAATTAAAGGAATATAATTATAGGTAATTTTGTTCACACTAAGAAGACAGTGGCAAACATATTGTCACCAGATTTGCCGATACATTTCCGTTAAATTTTATAAAATAACATAAATTAAGAAAAGGATCTTAGGTAAAACAGTCTTTTATAGTGTTTAAGTATAACATATTCTTTGGACAAATGATCATGCACAGATGATATTTCAGAAAAGAACTTTTATAACTATAAGTATACAATAAAAACTATTTTAGTCTTGTAGTGTTCATTATACTACCAGTTAATATACTTGACTAGGTACAAATTTTATAGATACAATTCTCAGACACAGTTCAAGAATACTAAAAATTTCTGATTAAAAATAAAAATAATATTATTGCAAATTTTATACACATTTAAATTTCTTATTAAATAAAAATATAATTTAATAAATTTGAAATGCTTCAATTCATGAATCTGTGTTTTTTATTTAAAATAATTTTGTTTGAAGTTTTGAGAAATGATTGTCTTACTTCAAATTATTTCTTCGTCATATATTTATTCCTTTCAGTGGTAATTTTGCGTATAGAAGATATTCTTCAGTGCCTTATTAGAAATTTCAAATTTTATTTAAAAAAAGAGAGATACAATACAGTTCCTAGCGGTTATGTAATGGTTTTACTTTTTTGCGAACATTTCGATAATAAGAGTGCCGTTTATCGACGGAGAATCATATCTTATTTCGATGTTTGTAGTACCTGACAACAGCACACAAAATCGTAGTAGCAAATAATAAATATTATGTATTAGAATAAAGATTGAAAACCTTTTATAGATGTCTGATATCAACAATTCATTAGCTAGATGTCTAAGTGAAAATATAAAATACTACTTTATTATATAGCAAACATTATATAATATAATGCGGTAAATTAAATTTACTTTATATATAATATATAGGTATATTGACTGGGTGTAAAAAAAGGAACAGGCACAGAAAAATAACTCGAAAAATAATAATTTAGGAAATGCTAACCAATGATAAGCTCTATAGGATCAAGGAGCTTATAGAAGCAAAAGTTTAAGAAGCAATTGAAAAAGAATTGATGTCTACTGTTACTCTATTTGGGGAAGATAAATCTAGGCTGTAAATATGTAAAAGGCAAAGCTTTAAAATATTTTTATTAAATAGTACTGCTTTTCCATCTAGTACTGAAATTAAACGTGTTTTTTCTACCCATAAACAAACTAATGAAGGCCAATGTGCAATTTGTGTAAAAATATGATAATCAATGATATTTTATCTTTCTTAAAACTAAGTAAATATTCACTTTTATTATTTATTAATAATAATTAATTTACCCACTTGGTTTTGTTAATCTATGTATCCTAATCAAAACAGAAGCAATTTAAATTTTGCAAACGTTAAAGATTTTTGAAGTGAACTTTCTAATAAACAAATTAACGAACTGAATTTTTGGATTAACCGTACACACCTATGGTTCCAGTACAGTTTTTTAAACACCCAATAGAAAATAATATTATTATATATACTGTATTATGGGGGTATTAACATTGTATTACACAGTTAACAGTACCCAGTCAAGTCAAGTCGTTACTTACTTTACTCAATTCTAAGAATTGATTGTAAATTATATTAAATACAACAACCTATATTTTAAATCAAATTTAAAATTATTGATGTTTTGTAGCACGTTTTTCTTATTCTAAAACTCAAAAAAAAAAAATGAAGAAAAAAACGATATATTTTTTTATTTTATTTTTTTTTGTAATTATTTGTAAAGTACCTATAATATATTTTTTAATATTATATATCGTAAAAAATAATATAATATTTTTATTTCGTTTTAAATTTATTTATTTATATATTTTAGTAGCTATTAGTAGCTTATCAAAAATATAATTTAATTATTTTTTGTTCTAAAATTAAAAATTTAATTATTCGACACCCTTAATGTAGTGAACTACGGGTTTATTTTTAGTTTTGTACGTTCAATTTTTAATTTGAGATTTTTTAACTGACAAAACCAGGTGGTCCAATACTTCAATATCATTGGCCGAACACTAAACACATGATCGATGCTGTTGAACAATTTGATAGATACTTGGAAACTTTAAATTGCGCAAACACCAACAAACAAGCGTGCAAACCGTCACCAAATTAGCAACGAGTAACATCTCCTCAGAGATGTCATTACAACTAGCTAATTCATACTGATGATGACTACTTTGTAGTCGAAATACGCATTTATAAAAACTTAAATAATTTGATCTAGGAATGTCAGGCACTTTTCAAAGAGATTATAACACACTATTTTTCGATTTTCTTGAGGCTTCTTTCTATCATTAGTTTCAGTTGTAAATTAACATAAAATTTTCAATTTATCACGATTTTACAATAAACATAAAATCATATAGATATGATATCAAATATAATTTATATAAGCCTAATAATTTAAAACAGCAGTTCATTTTTTCAATGTCCTATAAAAATAGTTTTGTAAATGTTTTGATTATGAATTTTCAATAGCAAAGAAATTATTTATAAGATTTCACTTAAGAATATTTTTGTGTAATAATAAAATTGATGAAAATCTTTTGTTACATTTTAAAAATAATAATAAGAACAGTTAAATGTAAAAATAAACAAATTAAAAAATGTGCTTTGATCTATTTAACAATTTTTTGTTTTTGTTCAATACAAGATAATAATCTACAATCGTAAATATATTTGAATTTAGTATTTTTAACTAATATTTAATTTTGTTTTTAATAGAATTACGAACACTACAACGTAAATTGATGCAATATCTATTTACACAAATATTTTTTTAAAATTTCTACAATATGTTACGGTACTATTGTTTGCAATGTATTAATTCTCGTGCATCAAATTGTTTTCTTCTGTTTCTATGGTTATTTGGTGCATCAAAAGAAATTTAACTCTGTGCATGGTGTATGATTTAACATTGAAAATTTGTCACAATTTATTAACAAATGAATTATTCATCTTTATACTTACATTTTGAATAAATTTGTAAGGATATTTCTTTGACAATTGTTACAATTTTTAAACCCAATAATAAAAATATTCCTTTAAATCGATAAATATATATTTAAAAAAAATATAGTAAAATTAATACGTGATAATTTACTCCCTGTTTGATACAATGATCGTACTGATTTAAATTTATTAAAAACACAAAAAATGCAAACTTGTAAAAACCATTGCTGATAAATTATGATTTATTTTATTTTTATAAGTAAATGATTTTTTGAATCTGTTCCAACAACAGATCACAAGAGGTAAAAATATTAATTTTTTTACACAAAAAACATTTATAGAAATAAAATAATAATAATAATAATAAAAAAATGAAAACGTTAATTAACAAAGATCATAAAACGCATATCCAGTTGTAAGAAAATTCTTGTTTTTATTTGCTAAAAAATTTCCGTTGTGCCAAACTTCTGCCCCATTTAAATAATTTTTTTTAATTATAATAATGTTTTTTAAATTATTTTTCCAGATGTTATAATCAGGAAATATGAGGGCTATAATAAAAATTGTTTTAGTATTTTTGCAATATTTAAATTTGCCATGACTGAAAATACAAGATTTTTATTTTAAAATTTCTTAAAACATTTCTACAAAATTCAAGTTTAGATATTTTTAACCAAATCAAGAGGAAACACTATTTAAACCCAAAGCCTGTGTTAGGCGAAGTTTCATATAAAGTTATAACAAAACTTTCAGCAGGAATATGTCACAGTATATTAATTGTAATCTAAGATTTTTAACATTATCTAATATTGACCGCAAAAACAAATCAATTATGGTATAGGTATCCATTGAAACACCTTCTTAGTTAATTCCCGACTGTCTGTTCGCCTGTCATCATGATAACTCAAAAATTGAAGGAGATAGCGAACTGAAATTTTAGTGACGTATTCTTAACATAAAAAATGAGTTTCAGTTTGTGAATGAGCAAAATTGGTCCATCGGGTCCAATAGATCCTTGACCCAACTTTTAAACCATAAAAGATAGAAAAAAAGTTTAAATACAAAAAGTGTTTATTTTGTTGAAACAAACAACTTTTGTTTGAAACATTTTCTCGTAAAATGTTTGAGTACTTCACAGTTTTGCTCAAATTTAAGTAATAACAATACAAATTATTATTATACATGTCATATACAATGATATCCAATCTTATATTGAATATC
This sequence comes from Chrysopa pallens, assembly GCA_020423425.1. NCBI lineage: Eukaryota > Metazoa > Arthropoda > Insecta > Neuroptera > Chrysopidae > Chrysopa > Chrysopa pallens. The sequence goes on along the minus strand of CM035594.1, from coordinate 71,009,617 downwards.
TAAACAATTAACTCTACTAATTGTTATCTACACTTGTGCAATAATATTTATCCAGGCCCCAGAAGCTATTCAAGAAGATACAAATTTTTACTTAATTTTCAAAATAATTATTTATGTGGGTTTATTATTCATAAATTCTTCAAATCTTTTTGTACAGTTTGACAAATTCTTAATCCTAGAGGTAGTTAGTTAGCTATGCATACAAAATAATATTCTAATGCCAACAATTACATCAAAAGTGGGATTGGATTTGTACCCCCACATAAAAAGGTATTGTAACTTCCGCGAAATTTGATATTACTTACAATTGTCACCCAGCAGGGGTTGAGTTATTGAACATATATATAATATTTAGTTTTAATTCTTTCCAAAAAATCATAAATTATCTTATTTTTAATTTTAATGCTACATCAATAAATTCCTTATACGACTTTCTAAATTTTTTTTTTGTTCTTCTTCTGAAACCATAAACTTTTTTTTTTTTTTTTGTTGTTGATACTAAACAATAAAATTATTAAGTTATTAAATATATGGAAGGTATTAATATTGACCGGACTGGATTGACGACTGGGAAAAATGAAAAATGAAATGTCTCTCTGAATTACGATGATGTGTCGTATAATTTGGATTGGTCTTAATAGTGAATAGAAATTATTTTATTGTGTTTGGTTCTGTCAAGGTTGGTATCTATAATAAAATTTTATCACTTTAAAAATATTATATATAAAGTTTTGATAATTATTAAAATAAAACTTTATACAACATGAACGACACTTTTTTCATGAAATTATTTAGAATAATTTTTTCATGAAGCAATTTAAAAGAGTCCACAGCTGTTATTGACATAAAAGAGTGTGCTTCTAACAAGCGGTTGTCTTAAATTACATTCAATTTCTTGCGGCTACATAAAAGCATTATAAAGGCTCAGAATTAGAAAAAAAAACTTCAAATAAAAATTGTAAAACAGAAAACTCTTTTTACTTAAAATTTGTTGCTCTACAATTTTTATTTTTCTTCTGACTTTTACCTTTTTGACCGAACTTTCAAATATATAAAAGCTGATTCATGCAGGACTGATTCCAGCTTGAACATGGTTTTCGTACTTCTAATACAATGATTTAACACTGGAAACATTACAGCCATAGTAAACGACCCGTTACTTAATCCACCCACAAGATTCTTCCTAACATAATACAAAGATTTAAACATATATTTCTTCAAATTCCATAAATTTGTAAACTCAAAATTGATGAAGCTATAAAGCTTAATATCATTTATGCGCAGTTGAATTTTCAAACACTTACGCTTTGTTGCAAACCGGAAAGTCCATCAAACGGAAGAAATGCAAGTACATCGAAATTACATATATTGCTTTCAATTAAATGTTTGTTCTACATACCACAATGAATTCCCCCCTGCCAATAGTACATCCGTTATTTACGAATTGATTAATTTGAATATATTATTTTATGTATTATAATTTTATTAATAAACTATTTCCGTTCAAATTATTTTTAATTGTTTTTCGATATTGATATCAAAAAATGCTATTTAATTATAGAATAGCATACAATTGACCTTATTTTAATTTTATATATATATATATATATATATATATATATATATATATATATATATATATATATATATATATATATATATATATATATATATATATATTTTAATAAAATTACATGAATAATTTTAGTAAAGTAATATAGTTTTGTCCGGAATATTCACGTCCATGTTGCGGATATCAATCGTAAAATGGATGTTATTGAAATTTACAACTCAAGTTACCATCATAAAGTCAGTTTATACAGCTATACATATATAAATACATATATAATTATAATATGTATTATATTTATTTATATTAAATAAAATTTAAGCTAAAATTGTGGCGAACCTAAAGCTGTTTGTTTTAAATATTTTTTGCCTTTAAATTTTACTTGTATCTTTAATAGTTCAAAAGTTGGGTCCTGAATCCATTAGACCCAATAGTCCAATATTGCTATTTCACGAACTTAAATTTTATGTCTAAAATGCTTGTACAACATTACAGAAAACTAGAAGCTACAGACTTGTAAAGTTTATGAAAAAAAATTGGCTTAAAAATAGTATAAGTATTTTTAAAGCGGTTTTGTTTGTAACAAAAATTAATTGCTTAGTACTCAAATTCACATAAAATTCAAACATAAAAGCATTTAACTATTGTAGCAAATTAATCGTCCGTGCCTTTAACAATTCTTCTCTCTAACACATTTATAAGTTTATTTCTAAAAAAAAAAAGATTTTAATGTTCATTAAACGATCTAATTTTGAGGGAATTATATGACTTTTTTGTGTCGTTTTAATATTTCTAACAGTCCGTAATAATTGTTTTCTAATTATCTAATGAATTTAAATAAATGCTTATTTATATTATTGAACACATCACATCACATCATACTTGATAAATTTCTCAAATCATAATGTCTTTTTTATTATTGTTCTAAAAACAAAATATTCATCGTATTAAAATTTTATTATTGTCATAATACTTAAAAATGTTATAAAAATACATTCGAAAATTCGATAATGACGTGTAAATCTATATGAATTTATTCTCTACTATTCCAAATCGGTTGGTTCCACAAAAGTACTAAATTTTGTATAAGAAGATAAATAATAATTTAACTACTAAATCAAATTAAATGCCTATTATTTATATTCAAAGTCAATATAATGATATTGTTACCTGTTTTGATATCTAAATTATAGTCCACAAACATAAAAAAACAGGCCTACTTTATTATGTTAATAATCATAATAACATTGTATCTGTTACACAATTATTTAAAAAAAAAAAGTTAAATAAATAAAACACTATACTAATATATAATAAAGGCCTATTATCAAAATGTCAGGCTACCGTTTAAACACCAAAAGAAATTTAATAAAAAAAACTTATGAACTGCAAGTCATCCTAAATATGACTTAGCAACTTTGCTTCACTATTTTATAATTTAATTATAGGGTAGTTTGATTTAATAATATCTACGAGGCAGGGCACATTATTGTATTTTTTTTGTAGGCTTATAAAAAGAAATTACTATTATTATATTTGAAGAAAAAAAAAAAAACAATTAATTTTATTATTTTGAAATTAAATGCAAAATAAATTATTTATTTCTTTTTAAAGTGTTTCTTTTTTAAACAATATAATTAAGAAACATTAAAGTTTTATTACATATTTTAATATTCCAATAATGTAGAGCATAGATAATATTTTTTAATTTGGGTTTGCGGATATCTACAATTCTTAAATACGGACAAGTATCAAAGATTCATTTAGGCGTCTTTTAAATTGATCAAGTAATTCTGTCAAAAGTAGTTCAGTAATTTTATGTGTTTGAATAACAAACGTCTTAAGAAATTGTTTAATCCCAAGTGCTAATATCATGGCAGTAGTCCATCTTAATGACTTAATTTATTTAATTGAAAATTTCAAATTTTAAGCATATTAAAATCATTTCTGAATACTTTTAAGTTTTTCAGTTATTTCAATAATGCCACTCCAAGCTTGACACTTTTTAGCAATGATTCATGTTAATGAATTAGTTTTTAATGTAATTTTGAATAAATTGATTTATTGAAGAAAGCACACCATAAAAGCACCAAATTCTGGTATATTATATTATAAATGTTATTTTTTCATATCACTTTGCCAGAATAATTTCACGGCATTAATTAAGTCATTTTATTTGAGAGTAATTTCATTTTAATTTTGCAGCACGTACAAAACACCTAATTTTGGGCATATTTCAATTCAATTTCGAATTCTTTGTTTTGCTAGCTTGATTAGTGTTACTTTTTATGTCATAAATACGTCATCAAAATTTGCCTTCCAGTTTTTTAGTTACCTGGGTGAGAGGTAGACAGAAGGACGAGCGTACGACTTACGTAAAGGTACTAATTAGGTGATTCTATGAAAATTTTTACCAAATTGTGGCTTGAATATTTTCTAGCGTTACAAACTTTAGACTAAACTTATTATACTTTGCATGTTTCAAAATATAAAAAAAAAATCTGATTTATAAGTTTAATTTCTTAATACGTATAATTTCATCTTATTTCATTTACTGTAGAAAATTCAGGTCTTTTGGATCTGCAATATATCAGATAAGTGAAAATCTTTAGTGTAGAAAATATTATTTTAAAATCATCGCTACAGTTTAAGTTAATTCACATTTACCATAATATTAAATAAACAAATTTAAATACTTTCTTTAATTACAAAATATTATAAAATACACAACACACATACATAACCCAATTATTTCAATCCTAACAACCCCATAATTAGCACACAAACCATTTTAATTTTTATAATATCAAAATTTTTTTAAATAAAAAAAATCGTGACTGTGTTTTTTTATTTTAGCCCATTGTGTACCAAATTTGAAATTCTAAAACAAATTATAAAACACGCAATTTTTCATATACATAGTAAATTATCATCATTTTGTATATTAAATTTACCAAAAGATGCATTTCGTGCTTCCGAAATACACATAAAATTTTTATATGTACCCAAAAAAAAAAATATTAAAATATATTCAACTTACCGCGTTTTTGCATATACGAAAATAAATCATCCAGGAATTCTTTTCGCTTCGGGTCATCATTTATTTCATATAACTGGAATGAAAAAGAAAGAAATGTGAAATTATTTTTATTTTATTTTTATAAATTTGCATAAAAGAAGAAGAATTAACAATAAGTACGTAATTATTTTCTGTTATAATAATAATTGTTTTTTTTTTTTGTAATAAAAATTGCTTAGAGCCTTATATTTAAATTTTTAATATATCATGCGATTTTTTGTTGTTGATACTTTTTTATTGGGTGAAGTAAATAAACTACTTTTTTTTGGTAAAAAAACATAAATATTATATGTAATGCGTAGTTAAAAATTTTGTACAAACTATTAGACCACTTAAATCTGCGTGGGTCGTGGAAATATATTTTTATCAAATATTAATTAATTGGAATCATTTAAAATATTAATTTATAAATTGTATTTTTTAAAGCTAATTATTTTTCATAGTTTAAAAGTTAGGTTAAGGATCTATTGGACCCAAAGTATCGATTTTACTCAGAATGCATCATAAAAATTTCAGCTCGCTATCTCTTTTTGTTTTTGAGTTATCGTGATGAAAATTTTATAGTAAAAATACAATAAAAAATCCTTTTTAACAGCTCTTTTACCTATTAATCGTTTTAAGCATCAAATACAATAGCTTATTTTTCTTGACAAAGAAATTCATCAAAATGTAATACATCTCGTTTAAAATTTATTTTCAGATTCGATTCAAGCATGATATTTATGCTTTTACTGTATTGCACCAGTTGTTAATTCAACAACCATTTAACAAGATAAACAATTTATCAAAACAAATCCATTTAAAAGTGTCTACAAAAATTGTTCAATAAACGATATTTAAAAAAAAAACAAAACAACATTAAAAAAAAACTACAAAACCACCTCTGGAAAAAATATATAAAAACGATATTAATGTTGACTGAACGTTTATAGTGAAGATTAATTTGATTTTCAGTCAATATAGTATTTAACAAGCGTATATTCATCTATATAATATAGTAAATTGATTGCTAACGATTATATATATTATAATAGGGGAGAGATGGGAGAAATGAACAAGAACTGTGCATCATCAAATCATTTCATTTATACACACACTTCACCATCCATTCGTTCATTCATCCCTCTCTTACTCATCACATATACATTTCTTATAGATGAAATAATGCATTTTATAAAAACTGTCTCGATCGTCAAGTTCTCGTTAACAGCTCACAACTTAAGACTTGATTGATCTACATCATGAACCCCGCCTCCTCTCTTAAACAAACCAAATGAAGAAGAAAAAATGTAATCACTGAGAGAAGTTCAGATCAAAGAAAAAAACCAATTAAAGATAACCATATATTCATTATCAAATTCTAATGATTTGCCATCAATAGTAAAAGGATTTATAAGGGTCCTCATATACTTACGTAGCTATTAAAATAGCACGTACGCAAAGTACGTTTAATATTGTAACATCATTCTAAAATTTGATTTCAGTTTAAAAACAAAGGTACCTGCAGTATACTGTACGTATGATAGCGTAAGCGTTATAAGTAAGGAAAATATAAATTGAAAAGTTTTCATAGCCTCTAGACAGAGACTGCTTCGTCTTTTTATCTCCATTCACGAAGCCATTGGTAGCCATAATTGAAAATGAATAGAAAAGTTGCTTAAAAGCAAGGAAGCAATGAAAGTAAGAAACTTGATTACCAAGACATTTGAAAAATGTCTTCGATTTTGTAATCAAGAAAATCTCTACTCACTTCAAGTCAATTTACAAATAGACCAACAACTTGGATTTTTGAATATTCCAATTAATTCAGCAAAATATATTCCGTTTAAGCCATTAGGCCTTTTTTTTATAATTGTTTCAATTGAGTTTCGAAGCTTAATAAGACAGACCTCTTATATACTCTTTTAGTACCGAATAAAAGACATTTTAGCTGGATAAGAAGTAGATGTCTTAATGTGTCAAGTTGAATCTTGAGAGTGAACACAATGTTAAGCATGAACAACAAACATAGTAGTAAGTGGTTAACTTTAAATACAAAAATAATAGTAAGAGCACACACATACGATAAAGTGATGCGTTTTAAAAGTTATATGGTTCGATTTTTTATTCAAGACAGTTGTTTGATTGGCACTTAGTTATGTTCATTAATGATTTGTTTTTAAAAAGAAAATTAATGATCAGAATTAATTTCTCTCTTATTATTATTATTATTATATTGACCGGAGGGATATTGATCTAGTAAGGTTAATTTTGTTTGGGGTTTGTTATTTATAAAATATTATTACATTTTTTTATTTTATATTGGGATATGATTGATTTTTATTTTGGGAAATATTTATAAAAAATTAGATATTTGAAATAATTTTATATGAAATATTAGCCTTATAATTGATTTCAACCGCGTTTCATTTGTGTAAGGAGTACACAAAATATGCTGTGTCTTCAAAGATCATGTATTCACTCAGAAATGAGAAATCTATAAAGACACAATTTTGCTATAAAATAATACGAAAAATAATTATTATAGTTTTTAAATATTTTACGCTGTTGACTAGATTTCATACGGACAAAATAATATAAGATTTTATTTAATAAATGTATGAAAAACTACTAATAATGTATTCTAAATGAATTTAACCAAAAGTTATACCTTAAAAAAATATAATTTTATTTGTTTGAAGTTGAATTCAAATCTACATGTTGGGATGACAAGCATCTACAAAGGACTTTTAATTTAAAGGAATATTTTAAGAAATATCATCCATTGGGGGTACATTACGAATAGCTTTCTAGTCTGTCAGAGGAAGTTCGTATAAATAATTCGATAAATTTTATGAACAGAATATTCCGTGTTTATAAAATAATTAAATTTTAAACATGCAGAGTCATTAAATGGATTTAGAAATTTTTATTTAGTTTTAATGAAGTTACTATGAAGTAGATATTATATATACGCTTATAATGTATTTTACATATAATTTCTGATAACAATTATTATTATTTTTTTTATTATTATTCGTTTTAATAGATAAAAACAAAATACATTATAAAACATTGTAATTTTTTTTTTGCATTTTTATTACACGAATTCAACGTTTTGTGGAATTTTATTATATAATAATTATTCCTATAAAGTATAGAAAAAAATAATGGTATTGTATGGGAATATGTTTTGATAACATTTGTTTATTTTTTTATCTATTTAAATGTACGTAATTGAAATGAAAAAGTTAGAAAGTAATTAATACTCTGAATACAGTTTTTAACAGCATGAGTACAAACTGAATTATTATATTTTCTGAAGCCGATTTACAATGAAATTCAGTAGTAAATCATTTTTAACTGTTTTAAGTATAACAATATATTCATGTATAATATAGTAGAAAAAAGATATTTACCAAACCCCAAACAAAATGGTCTGAGGTCGAAAATGATCTCATATCTCATTCCTTAAGCAACACATTTCAGATATTAATAAAAATAACTTAAAAAATAAGTTTCCAAATATCATGATCGTTATTTATCGATGATAAAACAAATATTTTAGATTGGCTATTTACTCATTTAGTGTCAGTCATCTGTAAATTTTATAATTTTATATAGTTAAAAAATAAAATAAAACGCTAAATGATAAAAAAAATAATTATTTGTTTTTTTCATTAAATATAAATAATTTATTTATATATTTTATTTAAATTATTATTTTTTTATTTTATTTTATGTATACGTAAAAAGTTACTTATCAAACCCGCATTTTATTTACAATTATAAAATTCACATATATTAAATTAGAGATATCACGACTGGTTAACTTGTTACCTTATTGTATTCTTTTGTTATTACACCAGGTATTCAAAAATTATAAACAAATTTTTCCTTGTAATAAATAAATCCGTAAAAACATTTACATTTTACTTCCGATTCAAATCTACCAAAATCGGAATTATTATGTTAAATGTTTTGGAACATCGTGAATGAATACTATTAATTCAAATATGTCAGTCTTATATGATTATCATGGTTTCATTTTAGTCTCATCTAGTGTTTAATTAGTTATTTGAATTTTGTTAAAACATATTTATTCCGAAATTGTACTAATCAAGAATATGACATCAGTATACGGCTAAAATAAATTTAATATGAAAGATATAATATACATTTTTATTTTTATAAAATCAAAATTTTGTGTGCCACTAAAATGATCTGCCTTTTCAAAAATATAATTTTTGATTTGTAATTATTATTCTATACAAATCTCAATTTGCATCAATTATCATTGTTGTAATTAAAATTCAATTTTGAAAACATCTGGCAAAATTTTCAACCCAATAAAATTGCCTGGCATATTGATATTCTATTTTATTTAAAGTTAAAAAATCCTTAGACAAAATTCGATTTGTGTTAAGGAATTAGGCACTCAAAAACTAAAGTTAGTTCCAAAACTTTGACACTTAAGTAGCAACATCTTCTAGAATAAATGACCCCCGGAAATTCTCCTTCGGATGTTCCTTGCTCGAAGATCATCCATTTCTTTAATTTCCAAATAGAAACAAGATATTCAGGGGCTTTAATGATAAATCCATTATAAAATCCATCGTCAAAGTTTTAGGTATAAGTTGATTAAAAATTATTATATTTTTTAATAATTGAATACATTTTTATTTCTTAAATTTATGAACAGAATTTGAAAAATTAATTGATTCGATTTAAATTGTTTATCTCATCTATTTATATTTCTCTAGTTTTACAATTTTGACTACAACAAAGTGGATAAAAAGAAATTTCTGTGCTTTTAAACATTTTTTAAATACTATCCATGTATTTATTTTTAACTACTAAAGTAATTTAGTGACTACAGTGAGTATATATTCCATGTTCTGACTGCGTCTGTTGTTGCTTAACTTTAGTGATCGATTGACATCGGTATTTACGTTATATCAAGGGGGGGGGCGCCTCTCCCATGTATTTGATTCGTGAATTTTAAGAATTAATTCTAGTTTTTATCTCTTAATGAATTATTTACTGTTTTGCAAATGTTATAAATGTTAATTTTTTTATTTAATAAATTTAAATAGTTTCATACTTTTTAAATCTATTGCATTTCTATATCATCATTACCAACTATTAAAATGATAGTCATATTGTTTGATGGTGTCAATGTAGTAAGTATATATATATAGGTGTATAAAATGTATATATAAATAAATATATTCAAATAGCAACACAAATATCATTTTTTTTTTAAGTTAATTTGCGTGTTTGTATAATAAATATATTAAAATACACAAACAAATACATACACAATAATAATAACTAAACAATAAAACATTTATTTAAACAAAAAAAAAATTATTATTATCTATAAAACATTAAATATCACCCGTATATCAAAACTAATAATATAATCATCATAATAATAATACCAATATTATTATTAAAAGTACTATTAAAATTAAAAATACAAAATGTACTGGTTAACAATATTATTTTATTGTATGGAAATTAAATACAAATTTTATCATTTCTTAAAAACTTCACTAATTAAATGATATTTGTTTTTTAAAATATAAAAGTAATGTGGTAAATTTGTATCGTAAAGCGAAGTTAAATAATTCTGATTGCAATCAATAACATTACAGTATTAATTCTATCGTTTTGTATAATTTTAAGAGTGTTTAGTACATGCAATAAACAAATTACGTTTTTTTTCCACGGAAAACAGGGCGGAAAAAGAGTACTTATGCCCCGCATAAATATAACGGAGTCACGTTTTTCTAAATTTGTTTTTAATTTAAAAGAAAATGAAATTAAGTAAGAATGAACTAAAAAACTTGTGCAGAATAGGGGACTTCCATAAGTCATTTGGCTCAAATCGAAAGGTAGAAGCGATTAATTCAAATGCTGCACGAGTTACTTAAAGAGAGGGGGGCAAAATCAAGCTACATAAGGCCGAGTCCTGAACGAGTACTCTGTTTAAAAGAAATTAAACGAAGCATTTGAACAAATTTTTCTTTACAAAAATAGGTATGCACCAATTTTGAAAATTTTGATTATGTAAATAATTTCTATTTATTGAAAATTACGATATTATATTCAACTCAATGGAAATATTTGATATTAATTATTTATTAAGAATAATAATTATAAAATAAATATAAAATTATATTAAGTGTATAAAAGATTAATTTAAAAATCAAATAAACAAAATTGGATTTTAATAATAATAATTATTATAAATTAAACTCGTTAATTGAACTTTTATTACACATTGAAAACAATTTTTTTGATATTACATTCGACCACGTCTGAAATATTTTAAATTATTTATGTAATCTGTTTGAATGTCCTATGCTTTCAATAAACACGACATGAAAAATTGATTTATATTAATTTTAACATAAATTAACGCTGATTAATATTGATTGACAAACAAAATTTATTAGTCCATTTTCGATAGTCTATATTTTCGTTTGTCTGTAATCAAAATAAAACGAAAGAAAGACAGATGAAATTTTTTTGACGTTTTCTAGACCAAAAAGTGAGTGTAAGATCATGAATGAGCATTTGTGTTTAATATATGCAAACTTTAATTGGCACTATTAACACATTTTGGTACAACATATCGTTAATTTTTCAACAGGCTTTGTGCATGTCTCTTATAAAATAAAGAGATATTTTTTTTTTTTTTTTTTAATTTTTTGTTTATAATATCTGTTAAAGATTATTAATCATTAGAATCTGTCAAAAAATTGATTGAATTGGGTTACGTATAAATATTATTATTTGTTATTAATAATAAACTTAATAAAAATTAACTTTCATTCAATATTTTATTAAATTTTTTTATTTTTATTTTTTTAATAATTTAAGAACATTATATAAAAATTATTTTTACTTGAAAGAAGAAAAAAATTTATTAAAATAATTATGGAATTATCAAATATTTCATTCTATTGAAAAATTATTAAAATACCTTTTGAGACAAAAAAAAACAACGATAATTTTGATAAATGCTTGCGTTAAGTATCTGATATTAATGATACTTAAAGACATCACGCAAAGCCAATACTCCAAAGTTAATGTACTTAATTTTTTCTACTTATTTATAGCGCCCATATTCTCTAATAGAAAATCAACGAAATATTTTATAGAATTTAAAAGAAAATATTAACTCAAATATAATAATTTGAGTTAATTATATAAATTATTCGAGAATTAATTTCGGATGTTTGTTTTAACAATTTAGATAATTTAAACTTGTCTTTTAAGAGAAGTTTGACCAGTTGATCTAAGTTTAGCCTAGCTCTCATGATTTGTCCGCCGAATTGCTTGCTTGATTTTGTAGCTTCCTATGCCATGTTTGCTTCACATCTTGCTCGATTTCAGCGATTTTCATACTCAATCGACTAGAGTCAGTTCCGGCAAATAAAGCCCAAGTGATATCTTTTTATTAAAAAAAATGCGTATCCATGGAAATGAAAATCCACTGATGTAATCATCTAAGTGGTTAATATGAAAAACTAGTCGAGGGTCGTCCAATTCTAACAAACGACCAGGCAACAGATCCAGCAGTGAAGTCATTTTCCATTAAACATGTCATCACAGCACCCCGTAAGTAATCTAGTTGGAGAGCCAACATCGTAAGAGCCAGACTTTACTGGCTGAATTTTAGTTTCCTAACAAAAATACTCAAAAAAATTCATTATCAAAATCCTATGAATTTTGGCATCACAATCTAAACATAAAAACGGACGGCATGTCAAAATTTACCAATCAAAATTTCATTACATTTGAATACATAACTTAACAAAGAAACATTTGAATAATTTTGAGAATTTTCAGAGTGTGCGAAAATAGTGCCTTTATTATGGATGTCACATTCATTTTTCTAATTCCCTTTAAAACGTCCAAAATAGTAGTTAAGCTAAGTGGTTTTATTTTCAAGTACAACTACTGATTAAACGATTATAACTGATAGTAAAATAATAAGATTGTAATTTAACCACTAAAAAATCATTAAAGTGTTTTTTTTAAAAAAAACACAGTTAATAATTGACATATAGAATAAAATATTAAAAATTATAATTAATTATCAAAATATATTTAATATTTTATGGTCATTAGTAACAAAAAACAAAATAAAATATAAAATCCTAAAGTTAACTAGGTATATGATTATAATTTAAAACAATTTATTTTATATTATTAATTTGATAAATACATTTTTATAATGATTTTTAAAGACAAAAAAAGTTCCGTTTTATATAATTAATCGACAAAAAAATATATAAACAATATATTTTTTTTGGAAATTATAAAATAAAAAACCATTTATAAAGAACCTATCTAGGCACGCCTATACGATTACTAGGATTATATATTTTTAAGGAAAAAAAAAATTAATTTAATTCGTATGTTTTTGGTTAAAAATATATAATTTTTCTGTTAACAGAGTAGATCTAATCTTCGTAATATATTTTTTGTTTGTTTGTTTACCTTTCACGATTTAACTACTCAACCGAAAATCTAGAAATTTTGATACATGGTGTCAGTGGTACAAAAAAGGGTATAGGGAATTGCATAATTCGAAAAACGGGACATTATTACGCATACATGTAGACAAAAACAATTCCCGAAAGAGACATAGTACAATTTTCACGCTCCTATTAACAATATTGGAAGAATAATTTATTTTTGTACGATGTGATTTCAACGAAGCTTTGAACGTGGTGAAGATTGATGACAGTGATTTAGACTTCTCCTTTCTCATGCAAAAGTGGGACGGTAAGAGATCAAACTTTGTGACAAATAAATAAAAGAATACTTCTTAATTGAAGTTCTACGCGGATCCGGGTTTAGCCTAGTTTACAACATAAATAACAAAGTCTTTATATTAATACGTGAAAACTTTATACCCCTTATGACGATAATTAGACCGATGGAGGAGAATCAAATTTGGAATACTTTAGGGTTTATATAGTGAAGAACTGGAAAATGCTGTTTTTTTTATACATAGAAAATATATTAAATCAATAAAAGAAGTATTACACACACTATGATACTCAGATATATAAGAGGTGTGACTTGTATTATCCACACTACCATACACACGCATATATACTATTTTGTTTAACGGTACGCATATACACTGTTTAGCTTAACGGCTGTGAGATTCAGTTTTCAGTGATTCTTATCGAATTTCGACCACTGTAATGGGACTCAAATTGATTTTAATTTATGATGATGTAGAAAAACAACAGGTGATTCAAGTAAACAAAATTTGTGTGCTATTCTAGTTCTTATTTGATAATTAAGAATCAATCTAGATTCTTATCGATTGTGTTTTCAATAAAAATCATCAACTGCTTTTGTTCAGATGAAAAACCTTTACAAAATCTTTTTCAACGCAAACGAATTTTCTTTAAAGTTATCTGATTGTCAAGCTATTTTATTCCACTTTAAAAACATCACACTCTAAGACAGATATATGATTTAGACGACAGTTAATAAACCTTCAATTATTGATATAGATTTTCATGCAAAACTTCAGTGAATGTATACAATTGATAAAAAGTGTATACACTGACTTAACATATATTTCAAATATTATACTTTTTATATTACACTTAGGGTCCACTATATTACAGGCATTCCACATATAAAACATATTGTTGTTGTAAATGGTATGTAATATGGTGTAAAATAACATAGAATCTATTGTTATATGAGGTTTCAAAGGTTAAACATAGTCATTAATAATCCTGGTTAACTAATCTGTCTGGTGGAGCCATCTATCTTTTTATATACTTCGTATATATATATATATATGTTTATATATTGTATTATATTTATTTTATTTTATTTTTTTTGTATTTCATCTACAGATATAAATTATTAACTTACTTATGTGTGTGTATAAAATTAGTCCATCAATAAATGAATAATACAAAAAAAAAAAAACGGGGACTAATCACTTTCATTATATTCAAATCTTTTATTTATTTTGTGTTTGTATTCTTGCAAAATTTATTTTTTAGTATATATAATGAGTTAAATCATTAAGCAAACTAACTCTGACACGTTTACTTGCGAGTTATATTAACTATTTGAGTAAAATTTGATTTGAGATAAGCTGGAGTCTTGAAATTTCAAACATAGATTATGTATAGTCAATTTTACTCATAAGATAAACACAGCACTAATGTTGTACAATTCGTCCAAGACCCATCCAACAAGCGTCTAAGGCACACAGTACACGGCTGATTCGTCAGTAATTTGCATGTTGGTAAAAATTGCCCTATGCAGCACAAGAAGTTTTCACTTTGAAAACTTTTACATGATTAAGATGTATTAGAAAGAATCTTATTTATTAGAAAAATAAAAGGCAACTGTAACACAAATATACATAAAATAGTTCATTTTATCTTTTTTGCAAATTTATTTCCACAAATGTCCAATAAAAATAAACGATTTATTCAATATTAAAAAAGGATACTTAAAATTCGTATAAAAAATGAAATGAATTATTGAAAGTCATAGTGCAAGAAGAAATAATAAAATAATTTTAAAATGGATGTTTTTTGATTAATTGTTTTGTGACATCTTTCAACAGCACATATAAAACAATAGAAAACAACTTAGTTATTATTGTTTTTAATATATCTATTTAACAAATTATTTACATCGAACTTCTCCATAAAGTAAGTACTTGTAATAACAAATTTAACTTACGTACTACCGGTAATTATTATTTTTAATAGACATCACATATTAATGGACATTTATATTTTTGAACTGTATTGTAGAATAAAATGCATACATTTAGACAAAACGTTTAATTTCATACAACTGTTTAGTTTTTATAAATATTTTGTATTTTATAAATACCTATTTTGACTACAAAGTAGTTATCATCAGTATGAATTATGTGGTAAAGATTCTCTGAGGAGTTGTTACTCATTGCTAATTTGGTGACAGTACCACCTAATTAGAGAACTATTACGGCTAGGTTCTTAGAGAATCATATCTCGAGTGTTATGTCTAAAAAATTAATTCTGTTAGTTGTTATCTTCACTTTGTTTTAATTAAATTGTTTTGTTTAAAGATACAATGTTTGATGATGGTAGCAGTGAAAACTTTTTAAGTATTTGTTTCATCAAAATATGACACCAATCAACAGATTACTGATTAAATGGATTTTTTTGAGCGATAAAATGTTTTATTTCAACAGTACATTAAAAATTATATTAAAACAAAAATCTTGAGATAAAGCTTGTTTTAATAAGATTGAACATTGCGTGTTTTTTGATTTGAAAGATTTTTACAATTTCAAGTAAGATAACACTGAAGTATATGATTTTATATTTTCATATATAAAATTAATTTTTGTTTTTTTATTTAAGAGAATTTATTATAAATTATAATAAAAGAAAAAAAAAAAATGAAATAAATTCTTCATTAAAATAATTCATCAAAGTTTTATATAGTTTGAAGAAAATAAAAAATATATATGAAAAAAATGAAACATAACTTATTGTGTTTATATATATTAAATGGTGTTTAACATAAGCAATTATACATTTTTAATCACTTCAGGCAGTATAACAGTGAAACTACTTCATTCAAAATAATAATAAAATTAAGACTCATTAAAATATTATATCTGTTTAGCATTGAGCATTTATGAAGTTTTTGCTATCTTTGATTATTTTAGCTAGTAACGTTTTTAACGAAGTTTCAGATCCATGCACTTATTTAAAGAAGATTTTTCTTTTCATTATTTTTTCAAATTAAAAAAATAAGATAGCTTTTATCCAGATTATTACAATTTTGAGGCCTATCTTTATTTCCTATTTGAAAGGTGGCAGTGCAAGTTATTTATTTGTTACAAACCGTCAGCAAGTTTTGTTACGTAGGTTGAGTATGCGCATCCAATTAATGGCACAATGTATCAAATTAAGGGGATATGGAGAAAAATGAAACGATTAAATAAATAACAATTAAAAATTGTTTAGGTATGACAAAGAGATGCGGTTTTCTGACTTCGCTGTGGAATGTGGAATTATCCCAACCCAGCTTTATTATAGTAAAAGTCGGCAATAATATAATATTTTTTGTATGAACACTAGGAAGAATGATTTTTTGCAATAGACGTGAAATTTTATATAAACTGTCTCGGAAAAGCGTGATTGGGTGATAAATAAGTATTTCGAGATTAAGATATTAGTTTTTTATCAGTAAGAATTAAGTTTGTTCATTCGTTTATGCCTCATTTCTAAGTCTTTAATATATTAATTTTACATTTATACTTGATCTCAAACAAATTTTTAATTTGTATGTCTGTAATTTTTAATCGATCGTCGTGTATGTGTATTAATAAGGTTTTACTATAATTGAAGTACAATAAAAAAAAAATAAAAGAGTTGACTAATCGGTTTAGATTAAGTATAATTTTTTGATGAAGAGAGTGCTTCTCTTATATATATCATCAAGCGTATACAGATACACATTCACATTCATATGTATACTACATATACACATAAACTAAACCAAACACAACCTACACTAAAAATAATTTATCATGGCCATTGTTGACATCAAGCAAATTAAAAACCCTCACCTTTTATAAATAATAATAATATTATATAGTTCGTATCACTATCATTTAAAAGTGGTTAAAATATTTCTATCATATAATATAAATATATTTTGGAAATATTTCAATCTGATTTTGTATTTCGTACCATGCATAGTTATGTGGAAGGGACTTCTTAATCGATTGACGCGCTATAAGTATTTAAAATTTCTAAGAAAATATAATTATTCAATTGTTTCAATTGTATTGTCAAATGTCAGACATTATTAAATAATTACAAAACGTGGTATTTAATTGAAGTTTATAGGATTGAAAATTATAGCAATGATTGAAGAAATTATATTAGTTGTTTTAATAGCAAATAATTCATACACCATTCACAGACTTATATATCATTTGATTGATAAACTAGTATTTTGTAAGCATATAAACGAATGAAAACATTTTGATGCACGGTGTGCATAGGATCTTCAATACGATCACTGTTTTCTTCTGTACAAAGAATGACTCTTTTCATGACTTAACCACCATCGCCAATAAAAAACTGATTCTTTAAAGCTCATCACTAATATTACATAAAAGTATGTCATTAATTGTTAGCCGAACACTTCTACTAAACATGTTTGAGAACTATCACAGAAATTAGTTTGAAATTTATACTACCCATATTTTTCCTGTTTAACAAATGTCTTTCATTGATAAATCTTGCACCGTTAAAAAGACTGAACAATTTCAAAAAAATTATACGCCAAGAGACAACCAGAGTAAAAAATAAACCAAGAATTCACTCAAAACATCGTTGAATTTTTTATGGATAAAAATCATTAAATATCTGATTGTTATGCAGTGTTGAGTTGTTTATCAGAATTAATTTTTTTGTTATCTGTCTAAAACATTTATTTTAAAGGAATGAAATACACCAATCAGTTTTGATCATTTTATATACATTTAAGTAAGCATGGAAGACTCCAGACGTCCAGTTTTTTTGTTTATTAGAGTCTATGTGGCCTAATGAATATTTTCAGACATCGGATATTTAAAACAATTGTGCCGTATTGTTTTAATTATTATACACAAATAATAAATATACATTTTTTTTTGAGTTAATATTTTATTTTTTTAAATAAATGGTGCTTACGGCAATATTCATCTCATATATTTTTTCAATTCTACATGTATGTGTGTATAAAAACTTTATGAACAAAAAAAAATTGAAATTAAAAAAAATCTAATTCTAATTTATTATAAATTTTATAAGGTAGAAAAAAAGATTCATCTTCTTGTCTATTTCTATTTTGAATATATTTAATAATTTTATATTAATATAGAAATATAAATTTTTAATTAATAATACATTTTTTTGAAAGATTAATTTCTAAATTAATTAAGTTATCAAATATTTCGCAGAATTAAAGAGAAATAATTAATTAAATTTGCCATTTTTATGATGACTGGCATTATCATCACTACATAGTATAAAACAAAGTCACTTTCTCTGCCCCTATATCCCTATGTATGCGCTTAAATCTTTAAAACTACGCAACGGATTTTGATGTGGTTTTTTCTTAATAGATAGAGTGATTGAAGAAGAACGTTTATAATGTATAATAATATCCATTAAATAGTGGAGACATACTGTTTATTTTTGAGGTTTCTAATGTGATGTTGTAAATAATTACATTTTTTGCGCTTACATTGCAACCTGATGGTCAAGGGACCGATATCAAGTGTCGCATATCACATACCGCGTGTATAATATCAATATAAAAATTTCGTGTCAAGGGTTTCGTACTTTTTTCTGACGCAGAATCAAGGCCGAAGGCCGGCTTGGAGAAACTGGGTGCCCATACCAAATACCGGGAGTACATATAAAAATTTTGTATAACTTTAACATTATAAAAAATTATAATGTGAAAGTTCATTAATTTAAAGGTAAAATTAATCATATTTAATCCCAAAATATGAATAAATTATGTTCGTGAGAAAAATATAATAATTTATTGATTCTCTGAACTTCATTGATTTTTCATTACAAAAGAAGCTAAAAGGAATTTAATTTTAATATTTTTTTTTTTTTTTCAATAAAATCTTCATAGCTAATTTACTCCACATACAACAACAAATAGATTACACATAGTCAAGTGATCACATACATACAACATTGTATATTATAACACCTAGTGATAACACCAGGTGAGGTGACCCTTGACATATGATAGAGATGTGTTATAGGGTTGATTGAGTACATTAACCAACGAACAAATATCAACCCCAACTATGTTTTGTTGATCTTCACGTAATTACGAATACATGTTTATATATTTATTTATAATATTTTTTTTTATAAATATGTTATTATAATGCTTCAACGCCTTATATAAATTTTTCTCTAATCCAATCATATTATGGTATGCTGCATTTATGAAATGCATTTTGCACTTTGTCTGTAAGAAAGTTTATTGCAATCAGACCAAAAATCGAAAAATAAAGAAGATATTTTCGACATTATGAGATAGAGTCTAGTTAATACTATTAACCAAAAAATATGTATTTTCAAATAAACGAAGATGATAACTAACAAAGTTAAATGTTTAAATACTCATATGAAATATTTATAATTATTAACATTCATAAATTAATCTAAATACGTAGCCTTACAGTTAATAAGAGATTATTAAATTATAATTATTCGTATTATAATTATGTATGTTTTTATTACCTGAACTAGAGTTGAGAAATTCGGGCGAATCGAAGAAATTTACGAAAAAATGGTGTGTTTAAATTTTTCTTCTATTATAGTTTAATAGATAGGGTATGGGATCCATGGAACCCAATTGAGCGATTAGTTGATATTATGAAAAACCATTACAAAAATTTTTTTTTAGTACTTTTAATGTTTTCATAGCGTTTCACAAACTTTAGACAAGGAATACCTCCAAAAACTGTAAGATATTTTGGAAATTTATTTATTTATATTTTCACTTATTAGACATAGATATTTTTCGATGAAAATTTTATACATAATCTAAGCTATAAAAATAAATTATACTCAATTTTATCATCGAATATTTACAGATATATGTTTAAAATACAAAAATTTTCATTTTCCGATTAGTAATATTATGTAATGTAAATTTAAGGGTCATATTCATTACGACTTCATTCATTCATTATGTAATGGTCTATTGTTATGCCCATTATTTAAAACATATTACACACACAGAGGCGATACAATTATTATTGTAATTCTGTTATTGAAATTTTTTAACGCTTTTATGATTTTCAATTCTCTGTACACATATTTTAGTATTTTATTGTATTTTTAATAATAATAAATAATAAATAAATAATAATAACATATATTTTTACTTGGCTATTGTTAATAGTGTTTATTATATTTTGTACAGATTAAAAATATATTATGGATGCTGTACAAAATATTAAAATTATTTGTCGTTGAAACAAAATTATTTATACTAAATATTATCAATGAAAAAACTATAGTTGAATGAAGACAGAAAGGTTTTCTAGGGGTTGAATCTTTTGAGTGAAGTAACTGTAAACTTATTAGCAATTAAGTGCGGTTACTGAATTACCAAAAAATGTTATCGTAATAAGAGGACATCGTGATTGAAAGAAGGAATAAAAAAAATTTACTATTTTACCCACCAAAATGTGAAATTTAAGCTCAATACAAAATTAAATTAAAATTAATTCAAAAACACATAAGCTCTTCAAACTGCAAGTAATGTAAATATTTTATCCGGGTCCTGAGACAAAACTATGTTGGGAAATTTTGAATTTACTGGAAAATTAAGTATTAGTAGAGTACCACGCTGTAAGCACGTACCCATTTTACAATATATTAAAAATTGTTACTAACCAATACGAATTACGAAAAATTCTTTTCACAAAATCATAAAAAAATATGCCATCAATAATTTTTTTTTATTGGTAATTAATTTCATAATGAATGATAATGAATATAAAATAATTTTCCACCATTATATATTGATTAAAAATATTGTTAGGCCAGGTGAAATGGGTAGTGATTGAACAATTGATTAATTCCGAAAGCATTCTGTTTAAATAATTACATAATATTGAGCATATATCTATTTTCAGTATCGTTTCAGAATTATTTATCACTAATTTCGATAAAATATCTGTAAATATACATCTTATGTCCCAATTTTAAATTCTGGCTATGTTCCTCTTGTGTGCTTATTGGTTCGTTTTTGTCATATGTATGCAAGGCATCATTAAACTTTGATTGTCAAAAAAAAAAAAAACAATTATTTGATTAATTTCCTAAATAATAAGATTTTAAATGGTTGAAAAAAGTTTAAAATTAAAAAATATTTCCTAAAATACAAGCTTTTATTGATATGAGAAAGTAAAAAAAGCTATTAAAAAGGAATTTATCGGATCAGAAGCGGATAATGAAATAAAATGAATGAATTTTTGCATCGTTTCAATGAGAAGTAAGTCGATATTGAGAAGTCAGTTTTAATTACAGTGAAACAAGCAGACAACGGGACAGGATAAACTAAATATAAGCTTTTAATTTATCGATTTAAAACCCATGAAAATTCAAATTACATTTCCCGTATTATCTAGCCTATGCATATATTATTTATATCTAAACGACATTAAAATTACAAATTAATGTGACTTATTATATGATTGTGGTTATAAATTCAATTAAAAATTTTAATAACATTTTCTTTCTACAAAGAAGTGTCAGTTTTTTACTGAATCATTTCTATATTTATATCAGTCAATTAATTTTTGTACGTCTATGTAGATGAGTTTTGATATTATTTTTTGAAATCATTTCTTGATAGAAACTTAATTGATTGTAAAATTCCATAATTAAAACTTGGAAAAAAACAAATAAAAATATATTAACTTGATTTGTACGAAATAAAAATATTCACTTGTCAATTTGCACAAGCATTTATTTAATTTCACGTGTGCCATGCCTGCAAGGCTTTTTTCATTTCATTGCATTTCCACCATATTTTGATAAATACCCTTTATAAGAAAAAAATCTTTTTGAAAACCTCTGTTTAAAATTAGTTTCAGTTTAAATTTTAAACTGTTCCATAATATATTGCGTACATAGATGTCAAATAATTATACTTGAATTGAATAATAATAAATTTTATATTACATATTTTAATTTAATAATAAATAAAATAATATGTAATTATTTTTTGTAAAATATGTAGAAATGTCATTGAAATTATTGGTTTCAATAATTATGATTGAATATGAATGAATATTGACACATAAATATTTGTCCTTATTATTAATACTAGGTGGTACCCGGCCCAACTCCACAATCGAAGAAGTAATCAATAACTATAGTAAATTAATCATAAATTCTAAACAATTGTGACATTTTTCAAACAGACCTCATACTATTGATCATTCATGGATTAATACAATTATTTCTATGCAAATCGGGAAAAATTTTTGCATTATCAGACACACTTTGAACAAAATAACTATACACTTACAAGTCATGTCAACTAATGACTAAATTGTCTATAATAATTCAAAAAATGAAATCATAATTGAAGATCTGAAACCTTGGATATTTTACTAAATGTCTGTATTAAAAGAATTAACTAAAAAAAGATTCATTTTATACTTGGCAATTCATTTTTTAACGACTAAATCAATCACCACTTCATAAAAATATAAATCGTATAAAATTAATTAAAAATAGTTTAGCCAACACAAAGAAACAAAAATTTTTGATTACAAATAATAATATATTTAATTTCAAGGAAATAATATTTTTTATAACTAACATCTTTCATATCAACCAACCAACGTTGTTGAAACACAAAGTATATTTTTTACGATTTAAATATTTAATTTAAATTAAGATTCTATATTTTATAATCGTATATGTCAAAAAAAAAAACAAGACGAGCCTCGGTAGAATTGAGTCGGATAGACCCCTTCATCTTATTTGATTATATTAAATATTGTTTTAAAGTTATAAATATTCTGTATTTTTTAAATTATGATTAAATAGTTTTAGGGGTATCAAAGTGTGTATATAGAGATTAATAATAATATATACCTGGCCTATAAATTATACGATTTGAATGATATTTTTGATACAATGTATTTTTTTATTATTATTATTTAATTTTAAGTGTACAATCTGGCACGAGTTACCAATAGTTTCTTTGTATCAATTGTAAAAAAGTGAATAAATGTTTATACTTTTATTTGTGTGTTTTATCTGTAAAATCTTTTTATCTAAAAAAATAATGTCAATTTTATCGAAAAAGTGTTGATAATTGTATACGATCTGGTAAAATTAAAACAGTTAAACACTTTACAAAAATGTTAATGATACAAACGCGGTTTTGTTGAAACTTATTAAAAAAATAGACATAAGACTATCCAATAAAATTAATGTACAATAAATTGAATCATTACAAAATTATAAGAAACTTTATACCATAAATTATTCAATATGGTTCACTTATTGATTTGAAGTATTTATTTCTGATATTCAAATCTGTTGAAAATTATCAGTAAATGTCAGTTGTAATACTATTACCAGCCCGCTTCACAAAATTTCTTCAAATAAATTAATTCCTATAGAAATACTTTTAGCAAAATTCTCGATCAATACAAATATTATGGTTAATTCTGTGTTTCTACAATGTTTTATAGAAAATCAATGAAACACTTTTAAGTTTAAGTATGGAATGCATCTCTTTACATGAGGTTCAAAAAGGCTACGTTCATTTCCAACATATTTAAAGTGCATTTCAACGTTTTAAGAGCCTAATATTTGATTAACATATACAAAATATAATAAAATATCCATTTAAAAATGACTAAGCTATAATATAAAAATATATATTATAAATTTGTTAATTAAAATTTTCATCCATAATTCACTAAATTGTTCAAGGCATATCACATATATCAAATATGTTTATGTCTAGGTTCACGTTTGAATACATGGTGTTAAACTCCAATATATACCAAATACTAGGATTGCCTGATTTTATCATTTGTTAAACAAGCTTGAATAGAGTTTACAGTTTGTGTTTTTATTTATCAAAAATATAATTGTTAAAGCATATTTTAGGGTTCCATTAATGCATTTTTTAAGTTTCAATACGACTTTGTCCAAAAATTAATAAACTGCTTAAATAGATATGATAAAAATTAAAAAATCATCTCGTTAAATTTTATTTTTTACAGATTTTTTTCAACCAAGAAATGATTATCAAGGTAAGAAAACTTCGACTTTATTAAGAAAAGCAGTTTTGTAGTTTCAAGACCCCAAATTAACAAAAAAAAAAAAAAAAATTATAAAAACTTTTTAGAAACAAAACAAATTAACAAAATAAATTTTATGCGACCATCCTATTTAAGATTAATCAAATGAAACGTCTACACAACAATTTTATTAGTGTTATTAAAATAACTAAATTGTTATATTTCATTTTAATAATATTGAAAATAATAAACCTTCATTTAATTATGTTTTTTTTATATTATTTATTAATTATACTATTTTAAAGCATTTTAGTTTTACTACATTGTTGCTAATCACAATTTTAATAATAATTAATTAAATCTATAAAAAAAAAATTATAAAGTTTCATTTCTAAACATAATTAGTAAGCTATAAAAACAATTAAGTAATAATATAAGTAATCATGTTTATCGAATGTCAACAAAGGCTAATTATATTGATGATTCTCATTCAACTAATTCATTTTTTTATTAATTAAAAGTGCAGTTTTGCACAAATCCATATTAATTAGTCGTCTTGAACAAGAATAAAACCAAAGCCCAGATTGAGAATGCAAGATCAAGGCTAAATGAGCAAAATTACACTGAAATTTTAGCACCAATGCCTGATGCAATGAAATAAAATCCATACATTATCAAAAGCATGATTTCGTTAACAACGAAATTTAGTTGTCAAAATATTCGCTGCTTCCAAATAGGTTTTCAAATAATTTCTTAATATAAATTTAAAAAAATTAATTAAAAATAGACAATAGAAGATCTATGAATACCAACTAAGCAAATTTTGTTGAGCAAAATGCTTGGTTTAACGATTTTGTAAAACCAGGAGCAAAAACATATATAAGAAATATATGAGCAAGGCCACGACCAAAATAAATAAGGAGAATTGAGGCCGATATAAAGACCGCCCTGAACTTTGTATTCCTTTAGTAGGATATTTCCGAGTTATTTCGAAATTTAAAACGATCATTTCAAATTTTGAGAGCACTCGAAAGTATAATACTATGTACAAAGGTAGACAAAACCTCGGATAGTGTCGTAAGGACACTGTTCTGAAAAAAACCAAGTTATAAAAGATGTGAAAATTTATAGAAAATCATTAAATAGAAAATGGTTTGCTATTATAAATAAATATTTTCTACAATTCATTTAATCAATTGATGAATTCACTAATAAAGTTGTAACACACACAGTTGAATGCGACACAAATTTCACAACCCCTTATTTAATTGAAACTCTCTCTGAAATAAAATAAAATAGATAATAAATGATTGTGTTCATGTATTAACACGTAACGTAACGTAACGTAACATAACGTAATGTCCACATCAGATAATAATAACATAAATAAAACACCCTTTTTTTAACAAATAAAAGATAAAAGTATGTAGTAATAATATCGAAAGAAAAATCAATCAGTTTTAACCGCCCAATACAACACTCATTCACTCCACTATCTATCTATCTCTTCTATATATATTAAACAGATTGAAACGGTTCAATAGATTCTACTGGATGTCTCAAAATAACATTTTTATGTTATGTATCCGCAATCAATACGTGTAGACCAAGGTAGAGAAAGCTTTAAAAATGGTAAGAAGTGAAAAAAAAGTAGGATGAAACCCATTTGAAAATGGGAGAGAATATAACAAAAATGAAAGGAAAAATAATTTAAGGGCAATCTGATATTTTAAGGATAAAACACGGTTTATCTCGATTTCCGGCAAAACTACAAGTTTTATGGAAAAAATTTAAATGACATAGTTGTAAGGAATAAAAAGATTTACAACTTTTGTATTTACTCCTTCCACCTCCTTCCACTTCCCGGCCTCAGATCTACTCGTAAATTATTTTTCCTTCCACGTTTGTTATATTTTCATCCGTTTCCAATGGGTTTCAATCAAATTATACAGGCATTTAAAATTCCTAATAAAACAAAGAGGTAAATAGATACGTCAACTGTTATTATATCCATATAAATTCCATTTTAAACATCGTTTTGAAGAAAGAGATGGAAAAGAAAGCTTCTTTGTTTCAGTTTTGTTATGGTATTGAATATAATTTTGAAATGCATAGCAAATTTAATATATATCCTGAACTTTATTATGGGTATGGTGCAAGACGTAGCCTCAAAAATAATATAGATCTCGATGTTACCACAGCCGTGTATAGGGAAATGGTTTTGAAGTTCTCAAACTTTCAAAACCTGATACCTATGTGACGTACGTAATACGGTAAATTACATTCTCATATTGTTTTGTGCCTATTTTGTGAAAAGTTATTTTTTGAGAGATCAATCAATTTTACCGAATAAAAAAATCAATTAATTAATTATTGATAAACGCATTTTTTTTGGTTACATGATTAGGATATCATAAATACATATAAGCGCTTTTATAAGAATATTAGTTTAGTTTTTTTAACTCTTTTACAATTATCCTGATAGATTCTGTACTTTGTCTAATGTGTGTATATTACATAATCTATAATATTAAATATATTAGAAATGATTGGGAAAGTAAATGGTCAGTTTTTGTGAATGCACACATACATGCGGTCAACACAATCCAACTGGAATAATTTAGGAATAAAAACCTGCAGGAATATATAGGTATATAGTACATAGAATCTCTTTTTACAAATAAATAAATAAATATATCTATAATAAATAAGTAATCCCGGATTATTGTATTCGGTTCACATATTTAGTATAATTTAACATCATTATGACTTCTTTTTCAAATGATAATAATAATAATGATATAAAACGTTTATATCAATAGATTTTACTCCCGGGTTATAATTGTCGTCATTATTTTGTATAAAAGAAACATGAAGAGGTTTTTTATAACAAGTCATTCAATAATTTTAAGAGAATCGGGTAATCATAATAAATAGGTGTGACCCACAAGTCGAACTTCTCAATGAAGAGAATAAAAAAACAATAATTTGTTGAATACGTATCGATATTATTTTGTTTGTTTTTTTAACTTTAATTTGAAACATTCTTTAGTAAAAAGTTTAGTTTCGCCACAATTTAAGCTCAAATTTATCTAATAAGCACATGAAAATAGTTCAAACATCAATACTGAATAATATGTGGGGTATCTAAGAAATTAACTTTGTTAGTTGATACTGAACAATATGTTGAGTATCTAAACAGTTAACTTTTCAAAAGATATTATCAACAGAGGATATACAGAAATTTGTATAGCTGTTTCAAAATCCAAAAACTTCCTTAATAAGCAAAATTAAGTGGTTAATTACAAAGTTAAATGGATTGTAAATGCCGTAAGCGTAAGAAAAATTTAATAAAAAAAATGTTTGCGATTCAAAAGCAAATTTTGTTTGAATAACTTTTTGAATAAACTGTCCTAAAATCGCTTCGATTGAAATTATCTGCTAACATTACGCGAACTCACTATTCATGATAGATTAATTATAAGATTGTTTTCAATATTAGCAACAATTTACTTGAAACTTCTCACTGGAGGTCAACAAAATCTTCTGAGAATTTATAGGTATTCACTTTTTATGTTGATGCCGATTCAAAAAAAGGTTCTTCTTTTTAAAGAAGATTGAAATAAATCAAATTATTAACACAAATGTCAATATTAAAATTGAATTTAACCGAATGAAAAAATATTACTAATAATGAGTTGTAATTATTATTTTTTAAAGGATCGATCTAATCAGAATAAATCGAAATTATAAAGCATGAATCTAATAATTGTCATACAAATATTGTAAATTTAAGTTTAGTTTTCTTGTTCTAATATTAACTATTACTTTTTTCTAAGCATGAAACTTCTCTGGATCTCTTCTCTAGTGATACGTCAATCGAATATTCTTGATACGCTTGAATCCATCACGTCAACTTAGTTTTGTAATCGTTAACTTTTAAAAATAATCGCTCAATTAAGTTGTTTTAATATTAGAACAAGATTAAATGAGCAGCTCTAGGAACACAAGTAGGAATTGATATTTGTGTGGATACCAGATCTGGCTGGTATACCTGAAAATGAGGAAGCTGACACATTAGCCAATCAAGCTACAGATGGATGACAACTTCTCTCACAGATATCTTTAAAAGATGGGCTGTATAATATAAAGAATTTCCTTAAAAGCTAATAGCAATTAAATGAAAAATTAAAGAAGGCTCCAATTGGCGAATGAAAAAAATCATAGTTTTAGCCAGATTAAGAACCGTACATAAGCGTTTAACTCATTTTTGAACGACAGAAACGGCCTGTATGCTTGTAGAGTGTCATATACTGAAAGATTGCTTATCCCGTCAGGGAATAGTGAATTGAAGTTTCAAAAATATTATTGATAATAATATTAATAACGTGAATATAATACGTAAAATTCTTAAAGAAGTGAATTTATTTAATAACTTGTGAAACTATAACCATATCTGTGAATCATCCGGTACTTCAATTGTTTTTAATCAAATTTATATAATTTTATATTAATAACACTATAAAAATACAAATTATGTAAAAACTGGAACTTGTAAACAACCAAATTTGTTAATTTTAAAACGTAAATAGTCTCAAATAGCTGACGAATACAAAATATGTTTAAAAATATCACTAAACTTAATAAATCGAAATACATTTTAAGATTGTTACGATTTTGGAAATGCAATCCAACATTAGAAACATTGTTTATGGCAAACCATAAATCAAAATCAAATTTTATCGTGAAAATTACGACAAAATCAAGGCAAAAGTTGTAATTTTCGATTTACAATACAGTCGAATGGCTAGAAAGAGGATATTTATTATCGATCTCAAGTAATACTTAAGTTTTTTCTAATTATCTTAAAACTTTGGTAGGCATATGAATTTAAATCATTAACAACATTAAAAGAAAAAACTTGACACTAACACGAAGTACTTATTTCAAAATCCAGTGTTCTCAAAACATTTTTCCATCACAGGAGGAAAGCCATAAATATTGAAAATTTGCTTACCTCTTGTACTTGAGATTGATATAATAGTTCTTCCTTCATTTTCTTTTAAAATAATTATTTACAAATCCTTTATTCACAACTCAAGTCACTACTTTCAATTCACACTAAATGCACACAGTCACTACAAATATTCTTTAAATCAAAACCAAAATGAACAAACACTTTCATAAAATGGTTTATTACAACAATAATTTTATATTTAATTCTTTTTTTTTTTTTAAATAATGGTCCTACTACGGGTAGTTTACCCGATATCGTTTGTAACACACCAACAGTACTTACAAAACTAAACATAAACATTTAATGATAAAAATTTTAATAATAAACATTTAAAGTTAGAGAAATCAAAATGTAACAGGTAAAAAAAAAAAGTTAAATACACAATGAATGTGTATATTAAATGCATATGATTCGTTAAAATGTAAGTAGAAATAAGGAGCCCATTTTATTAGTAATGCCCCTTTAAACGCATAGAACAGATCTAAAGAGGAACGAACACCTACTGTGTTCAATCCAGTTAATTTTTAGCAAAAACTAACTTTTAACATCTTTTGTTATCATTTTTATTATGTATTGATGATTATGTTTTGTGTTGTAATATCCGATGTGATCTGTTCTCTGTTTCAAAAAACAAACTCAAAAATGAGATTTCAAATTTTTGATATTCATGGATATTAATTTCCGGTACTGACTTGTAAATATCAGAATTTATTTTACAACTTGTTCATGATAGATGTTTTCAATTTATTATAATACATGGTATAATAAATACACTCTAGGTTTAACAACTTCGGTTGTGTTGGTTAAGCAACAACGCTCAAAAATTTGAGGTGATTGAAATCATTGTTTAGAAAATTATCAGTGTTCATCATCTCAATCTTTCATCACGCGCTCAAATCTTTAATTTTGCTATATTATTTTATATCCCATACCCTTGTCTACGTAGGTACTCAGCAGAGATATAAGAATTTCCAGTTAACTCATTACAATAAGGTTTGAAATATTAAATTTTTACGAAATATAATAATTCTGAAATTTTATTAAAAAATTTTTTTTTCACGAAATTTGGTGAAATGTTCCAAATACTAATTTTTTTGATTTAGAATATTTAATTTTTCACCTTGTTTTGAATAAATATCGAAAAAGTACCATTCAATCGAAAATTTTGAGGTTATGTGAAAAAGTGTTAATAGAAATGTTCTAGCTCTTTTTATTACCTACAACTTTACAATTTACCTTTTTTCCATAGGACTCGTAGTTTTACGGGAAATCTAGATAAACCATGTTTTACCCCTTAAAAACTCACCCTCTTCCACTTTCCGACCCCAGATCGCCCGTTACATATTTTTTGATTCATTTTTGTAATATTCTTTTCCGTTTCCACTGGGTATCATCCTAATATTTTTTACTTTTAGCTATTTTTAAGACTTCTACCTTGGTCTACATAGGCAAAAGCCTAATATGAAAGTTTTAAGCATATTATATTTCAACGGGTTTTTATCTACTTAGTATTATAAATTTGTATAAGTGGTGTAAATCAAAGATACTTAAACAAGAGGCAAAAAAAATTATTCTTTTTACTAGCAAGAGATAAATTGAACGTTCTGGTAATTTTTATTGTAATTAAAAATTCAATTTTGAAATAAGTCCTTTTTTTTAAATATTTATTATACAGTAGCGCCAAAAACTTGAATTTCCACTTCATTTGTAGGATTAAAAATAAATAAATACAGATTTTTTTTTTTTTTGTTATATAAAATTTGTAAAGATTTTTTCTATAAAAATAATTGGAGATGAAAAACAGGAATTTAGAATAATTTGTTTCTCACAAACAGAATCGAAGAATATAAAAAAATATTTTTAATTGGGTGAGAAGATGCTGGTAGTACAAGTTCTTACTGAGAAGTGAGAACTTTATTAGGATCCCATAATAAAATCAAATAAATATAATACAAGAAAATACTTAAAATAACTTAAAATTAGATTCAATCGAAATTACAATTTGTTTTAGTCTGATGATATTCTGATTTAAAAAACTGTGGATGATATGAAAAAAGGAAAACATGTCAATATTGTACAAATTACAAAATCAATTGCATAAGTATTTTTTTAGTTATTTATAGGCGAAAATAGGAAAAATATAACATGTATATTACATTTAAAATTTAAGTCAATAGCTTGTTAGAAGCACACTCCTTAAATGTCAATAAAAGTTGTGAATGATCACTCTTAACAGACTGTAATTACTATAACCAAAACGAAAATAAAACGAAGAAATTCTTTTTATTTTTTAAATAAAAGCTTTTATTTGAGAAATTTTATCTTGACTTTATATTCACTACAGTTTCAGCTTAAAGTACTTATACAAATAATTCATGTCTATATGGACTTAAATAGAACAAACGTTAGGTATTTAAACAATTAGAACTTACAGTTGTTAACATAACTTGCTTAAATATTAAAATCAGTTAAAAAAAATCTTTCGCTTTTTCATATATGAATTAAAATCACTTTGCATATAACAATGTTTTTAAACAATTATAATTGTTAGTTGTTATCTTCACTTAGTTTTATATCAAATCTACCTCTTTTAATCCCCCATAACTCAAATATATTTAATCGGAATAATTTTGTTACCTGTAATTTGTTGGAATTCAAGAAATAATATTAAATTAAAAATAATTTTTATTACATTCATCAAGGATTAAAAAATCAAATATATTTATTTAAATAATCCAATATATAAAAAGTTTTAAATAATATTATTATTATTATTATTATAATACTCATTTTTAATTCTTTGAAATCGTAAAAATTTTGTACTCACTCTTATAAAAGTGTATATACATACAATTGTTTTTTTTTTTACGATTTTCAACGATATAAAAATTCAAAAGGTAAATGGAAAAAAGGGGCATTTTAACCTATAACATTTTTATATATTTGAAATAAAAATATATGCTTTCTTATATATATATGATAAATCTGATAAATGTCACCTCTATAACTGTAATACTTCATGACTCTAATAAATTAATTTTATTACCTTCACTATAATATGTAAGTTATTTGTTACGTTTTAACAGGTGAAGAAAAATTTATATCATTAACATATATTTATACTCGATATAATATTTCAGAGTATACAATATTTTTAATCTAAAGTTTGTAACGCTAGGCCAAACGTTGGTCACATTAACAAAATTTTAGCATGGATGTTCATTGAATCAGTTCATTTTGTTTGCAATGTGCCCCATATCCGTTTTCCGCTGGTCCGCCCAGCTACCCGCCATCAAGGTAATTCAATAAAGAAAAGATAGCGTGGTGAAATTGCATATTCAGGTTGCTAGTATAAGTGGTCTATTCTGGTTGTAAAAAGATTGATAAGCAAAATCGATTCGTTGGGTCTAATGAATCCATGATCCAGCGTTCGATAAAAAATTAGGAGAAAAGTTTGGAAACAAAAAAATTTTTGTTTTTTAAAACAAACCCACTTTTGTTTGAAACATTTTTTCGTTAAATTTGTATGTTTTTTTTAATGTAATGATATATGTATTTATAACTATATAACCTAGATATTTAGAATATTTTATGAATACTGATGATTAAAAATGGTATCTTGATAGCGGACGGAAGTACAGACAGGCGAATTAGGTGATTCTATGAATACGTATAATCAAGATTTGTTAGTGCATTCAATATTTTGTGTATGCCAGATATAAAATTATTATAAACAGAATGCGAAATAATTTTTACCTTACGTAACACTTTTTTTATTTTGTACACTTTGTATCAAACACAGAGTGGTATTAAAAAAAATAAAATAAAAATTTGATAAATGTATTTTTGTATCATAGAAACAAAAATAATAAAGATGAAGTTTTAAGTGTGTGTATATTTTTTTCATATGTCTTCGTGTAATGTGCTATGTGTACTTTATTGATAAATGTTATGCATAAAATCATATCCATATATTCTGAAAGATTATTTGTAGTGTATATGTTATGATGGCTGGCTGTCTGTGAAAATGAGTGAATATTTTAACCTTTTACATTTAAAAATACTATGTATATAGTAAATAGTATAAATGGTCGTGTTATATTCCTTCCACCTTCGCTTGAAACATTTTTGTTTTAAATGTTTTTATAATTATATGCCGGCATTTACTTTGATTGGAGACACCTTAATGAGTCGTTTTGCTTAGCTGTATTGTATATATGTAATATTATATTATACATTAATTATATTATTTACTTGGTTACAATTTGTTATGAGTGAGTATTTGTGCAAAAATATTCATTAATTAATTATCCAGATTGCATAAGTAATATTCACGGCTTCAGAAATATAATATGAACGCCATCAAGAGAAAGAATTGAAGAGAATATAAGCAGTGTTTTAAAAAGGGCTACAATAGAACACTTCAAGTTAACTAAAAATTTAGTTTTGTTTTTCTAAGTCTATAGCCACCATAGACGAGGCCAAAATACCGAAACAAAAGTATTTAGTATTTTTTTGATTATTTTTAATTGCAATGAAATTCGCAAACTGAAAAAATCACAATGAGTTTATCATTTTAGTAAAATTGATTATTTAAGCTATAATTAAGGCACAAAATCTATATCGACAATTATAAAATTAATTAAGTTTTGAGGAAAGATGAAGTTATTGTACTACAAGGTTATTTTCAAATATTTGTTGAACGTCATAAACTATATGTTTATGATGAGGGTGACCTCTGTTATACACGTATGTGTCTGAAGAAATATATTTCGACTACAAAGTAGTCATCATCAGTATGAATTAGCTAGTTGAAATGATTCTCTCAGATGTTACTCGTTGCTAATTTGGCTGATGGTTTGCAAATTCAATATCAATGGTTTCGAAACTTTACTTCTCAATAATTTTGATGTTTTTTGATAAAACAAGAGTTATTAAATAAATACGAATAATTAAGTTAGCGATTTCATTCAGCCTCAAATATACACCTTGTGGACTTAAGTTTATTCAACCTTAAAAAACCGGCGAAAAGTTCAAAATTTTTTGTTCGCTGTTTATGGGGTTTCTTGTATAATTGAAGTCTAAAAAATTCAAAAATAATATTTATTTTACGATCGGTCGACTAATTTTTGAGATATTGCATGAAATACAACCGATAAATCGGCCTCTGGATCGGATTTTTAGCAATATCTCAGAAACTACTAGTCCAATCGTTAAATAGATATTATTTTTGAAATCTGCGGGTTGAAATTACCCTAAAATATGTATTTCATTCAAATCGGGGGCAAAAAATTTTTCCCAATTTTTTCGATTTTTTCAAAGGGGTACCCCTTAGAAATTGCGATAGTTTGAAAAAAAAAAATTTAATCCAATTTTGAGAAAAACATGTTTATAAGTATATTTTGACCCGTAGATTTCAAAAATAACATCTATTTAACGATCGGATGCTTAGTTTTTGAGATATCTCCATAAATCCGATCTAGAAGTCGATTTAGCGGATGTATTTAATATAATATCTCAAAAACTAGTTGACCGATCGTAAAATAAATGCTATTTTTGAATTTTGCAGATCCTAATTATCTTGAAAAATCTATAAATAGCGAAAAAAAAAATTTGAAGTTTTCGCCGGTTTTTTAAGGTTGATCCATAAGGTGTATATTTGAGGCTGAATGAAATCGCTAATTTAATTATTCAGAATAACTTAATTACTCTTGTTTTATCAAAAAACATCAAAACTATCGAGAAGTAAGGTCACCAAATTAGCAACGAGTAACATCTCCTTAGAGAATCATTACAACTAGCTAATTCATACTGATGATGACAACTTTGTAGTCGAAATACGTATTTATAAAAATACAAAATATTTTGATCTAGGAAAAATCCTAGAGTTCTCATTAATAATTATAAAAAAAAACCACTATCATATGATTAATAAGATTGCTTTGGTTAAATTTTATATTATTGTACTCTCTCTGTATCTACCTTTGTTCCAATGTAACTTTCGAACGCCCTTTCCGATTTTTATGAAATTTGCTAAACACGTTGTTTATTAGATTCAGAAAATTTCTTCATTAGGGGTATTCATAATAATAAATTTCCAAAAATTATTGTTATATTCATTTGCAGTATGAGGTAGGTACTTGACAGTGTAAATATTGTAATATATAAACCAATTACGACGAAGTATTGTACTTCCTAATGAAAACAGTATGTTTCCATGACGTAGCTCAACGGATCTCCTCGTGTATATAATACCAAATCATGCCCTGTGTTTGAAAACTATATGTTTTTGAATAGGTGTACCGATTTAAATACAATGAATCACCCAGTAAATTAATATGCAAAACACATGTTAGCGATATGTGTTTTGTATTTTTCTGTATAAATGTTATTTCAAACATATTTTTATATTAAAATTGAATAAATCTTAAATCTAAGTATGTAACAGAAATGAACTTCCGGTGTGAGAAAAAGAGATACATATATACAATACATACACACTTCTTCTATGTACGTAAATGAAATTATATCGCTACAAAACTTTTTAAAAAGTCATAAATCACATTCGTTTCTCAACTAAAAACTTATTGATATATCATTAAAAATTTCCCCTCTTTCATCTAAAAATAGCGTTAACTTTTGTGTATAAAAGAAGCGCGCATATTATTTTTATTATTATTTTCAAATTTCTGAAAGAGAGGTATTTATTGTCATCCTGAAAAATGGGACTAAACTATGAATAAATAATTTACAGCCAAAAAAAAACATGGTATCAAAGGTAAAAAATTGAAAAGGCCATTAATGTATTGCCGTAAATATTCTGGATGTACGATATAAAAGTAAGGTTACGCTGGGCTACCAGGTAAAGAGTTGTAGATTCAGATCAAAGAGATATTAGGGCAGAAAAATTTGCTTCAAACCTGGACCATGAGAGGAGTAGAAACTAACATCTATTACCGAAATCTGCAACAAATTTTGATGATAGAATTGAAAAGAATGCTGTTAGTTGAGGCCAGGATCGGGATAATTAAGTACTCGAATATTGTAGCCAAAGATTGAGACCCGACATGGATCTAGAAGCCATCGAGACAATAATGAATGAGTATTGCCAACTGTTAAATATTTGAAAACGAAAATTTAAGAGAAACTTTAGTACTTTTTAATGCAAAGGATTCTGGCATCGCTCATTAGATCCTTCATTCTAGGTTATTCCACCCTGGAAGGGTAGTCTTAATGTAATCTTACAAAGTAAGATGTTCAGTGAATATATGAAATTAGGTCATATGATAATTTTTTAGTTAAAAATAGTAAAATAACATTATTTATTATTATAAAATAAATTTTGCTTCAATGTATGCTTAATAAATTATTTTGATTTCTAAATTTTGTAAACATAAAATGCAATTTTTTTGTACGAAAATTTGAAATATTTACCAGAAGAATAATAATATTCCCAATAAATGATATTAATAATTCCAATTAGAAAGTTATTGATCTGAATCTAAACAATCATTCTTTTTACGTAATCTTATTATCTTAAAAAATCTTTGTATTTCATCTGAAAATAGTAAAATATCATCATCCCTTTGATAATTATTATTGATAACAAAAGTGTTTGTAATACGATAACGTTTTACGATAAGTGTTTGTAATACGATAATTTTTCGAAAAACTGTAAAGTTTGAATGTCAAAATAATTGTCACATTTTATGTCGTTAATTTTAATTATTTTTTATTTTTGTCACTTTGTTATGTCAAATTTATTGTTTAAGTGGATTTCATTTATCTTTTTCTTTTTGTCAATCATTTCGTTTTACGAAATTAGTCTTCAATTAGTTTTTTATTGGATACCGTAGTTGGGATGAAATTGGGTACTTTACATTGCTTTTGTTGTCTTTCTTATCAAATATGAAACTAGGTTCAACAAAATTCGATAATGAAATCAAAATTGATTCTAAATTTTATTTATTTTTTATCATATTTACATCGTAATTTTTATGAAATTAACTTTAAGTAATCAAAATTTTTGAATTGAATCTTAATTATCAATTATTTAAATCATTATTATGTGATGATTTTCAGAGTAAAATATAGGATCAGGTGAAATAGTTAACATTTATTATTATTTTACACAACGTTTCGTTATAATTTATTACTTCTTCAGGCGCTCAACAAATGATTAATTATTTATTTTTTTTAATAATTTTACTCTTTTTGTTGTTGCAAGCAGACGAAAATATATTAAGTACATTAATAAAGAGTACATAATTAATTTATTGCAGAGCGCCTGAAGAAGCTATAAATTATTACGAAACGTGAAAACGCGAAATTTTGCCTGATCCTCTGTCACACTCTGAAAATTATTCATAAAATCTTGTTTATGTTTAAAGATTTGTATAAATTCTAATCCACTTTTGTGAAATGAAGGCAATAAATTTTTTTCCTAATTCATTTGAAAAATTATAGGCTATATAAGGAAAATAACCCTTTTCATTATGTAACAGGCTTTAAAGGCAAGAGTGTTTTTTAATTTCTTTAATTCGAATTATATTTGTTTTTTTTAATTTCAAAGTACATAGTTTATTAATATTTAGTTGAACACAAATAATTATACAATGATTTTGAAATTGATTTCACGTGTAGGAGGAGGAATAAAGCAACAATCGAATGAATAGATTTCAATTAAAATTCTACAAAATTCATTTTAATTAATTGCATCATGTTCTTCAAGTACAAACAATAATTTCTACAATCATGACTCTTATTGAAAAATAATATCCTCAAAAGATCTTTAATAAATTGACTAATAAAAACCTATAAAAAAATTAATAAATTATTAAACTTTCATGGTCATATCTAAACAATGTATTAAAATATACATAAAATATCACATAAACATTTCATTAGGAAAATACCTGGTGCGATTGGTCATACAACTTCTATATATGCAAACAAAACTTATATGCGGATAGAGTATATATTAAGAGGGAAACCGCAATCGCGTTCCTTGTATCAAGACCATTTTATCGCCTGTTACTTGGGATACCCCATTACCTGAAGGCATAGATGCCTTCTAGCATAAGGTGACAATTTTATTGTGATTATATTGTTAGTGGAGCAGGTTACATCGTTCTTATCCAAGCTGTCGTTGCTTGGATTCGAATCCACAACTTCCAGTTTAAGTAATAACATGGGTGAAGGTATTAATCTTTTTTACAATGGACATCGATAGGACCTCTTATTGAAAAATAACCCTAATTTATAATCATTATGCAGATGAACGTGTATGACGTCATTTATGCAAATCTCCTTCTTTGTTTACATAGAAATTTTCAATGTCCATATTTTGGCTAATTGTAAAGACTTTTTTTCAAAATAACTTCAAATTTATGATCATGAAAGATGCTTCAATTGAAGTGATTTGTGCATCTTTCCTATTACTGGTATTCAAAAAATATTAAAAATACATAAAGCTCAAATATTGAATATACATCATTTTATAAAATCACTTTCCAAAGTTATATAGTGACTACAGTGGATATATATTTAATTTATACAACAACAATACACAGAAATTTTAGACGATCAACCATTCATGTTCTGACTGTGTCTGTTGTTGCTTAACTTTGGTGATCGGTTGATATCATATTAGATGATTTAATGAACCCAACAAAATTTTATTACTACAATTTTAAACGTTTCAAAGACTGAATTTTATATGCCTTCGTATATTTATTAATATATGCAGGAAATAAAAATAAAAAATTAAAACATGTCTTAATAAAATTTGATTAATTTTTCTTTTATAAATTGAATAGTAAAATAAGTATGTGACATTTTAAAATATATTTATTTTCTTAAGGCTCTTATTATTATGATGTAGATATTAATAGTTTATTTAAAGTAGAAAAAAAAAAAATTATTATTGTTATTAATATAATAAGTTATATAAAAAAATATTATTTATACATATTTAATTGTAATTCAACCTTGTACCAGATTATCTATCTTACTTTGACACATAAATCAATTTTATAGTTAACGATTTAAAAAAATTAATAATGTTACAAACATTTATTGAATCTAATAGACATTAAAATTTGCCTATTGTTTAGATTTTACAGCAATTGTGATAATTTAAAAATTATTTGAAAAAAAAAATTAAATTAACTATAAAGCTATATCAGTTAATACCTACTAGATCAACTAGCAGACCCGATAATGATTCGCTATTGCTCATAAGTCTACGTACAAGATACGCAGTTGCGGTTTCCCAATTAATATACTCTAACACTCTCCGACTGTGTGCAAACATAGAAATTATTTCTAAGCAGAAAACATAAGAATTTAAAGTATCTATCAAAAAAATGTAACAAAAGTTATACGAAGATAAAAAAACAAGTTTATTCTATTTAACACGAATTTAACAACACCAGTCAATAAAAATGTAATTTAACAACATTTAATTAAAACATAATTTCGAATTAAACAAGCTGTTTAAATGACATATTAAAAGATTTTTTATGTAATATATTTATATAAAACTATTACATTAAATATTATTATTATTATGTATATAAAGCAATAAAAAAACTAAATGTTTTTCACAAAGACCTCCAACATTGTGTGAAGTAAGTATTAAAAAACTAAACATACATAATATTATAACATAATAATGTCTATTAAAAAATAGATATAAAGGCATATCGTTCAACTTAGACCATATCGTATAAGAAATTAGTTTGACCTATTGAAATTTCACTAGAACTTTTTCCAGATTTTCATACAAATATTTTCATAATGATTTTTCGCGTATAAATTTATCCATGGACAAAATGTCAATGGAACTTGAAACTATATGTGGAGCGTACTTGAAACTTTATGTGGAGAGTACGTGTATCTGATTTTTCTACCGTATTTAAGACAGGAATTTCTTTGAACCATCTTTTAAACCACAATGCATACAAGAAAAATTACAAAAAAAAAAAAAGAGACCACTTTTTATACTCGACATATACAAAATATGTCAAGAGTACATTACTTAAAGTCTAAAGTTTATAACGCAGTAAAATTTTGAAAAAGATGTTCATGGAATCACGTAATCAGTCCATTTCCACATGCCCGTCCTTCTAACTGTCTGCACGTCACCAACATAATTAAAAAATGAAAAGGGATAGTGAATTGAAATTTGGCTGACATACTTTAGACATAAAGATTGAGTTTATGTTAGCGAATGAGCAAAATCAGTCTACTGGATCCAATTGATTCTACTTTGGCACACTAAATTTTATTTCTGATGACAAATTAGCACTGTTACAACAAGGCATACCCATTTGTAAAGTGTTCAGATGCCTCTTAAAAGTAAATCTGGCATCGGCTCGCTCTATTCGTTGTTCAACTAGTACTTATTCTTCTAGTTTATAATATAAAGATACTTAAAAGATATTATAGATTTTATACAAACATAAAGTTATAGGCACTATTTAATTATTATTAACATCCGTTTTTTCTAAAAAAAAAAACATATAAAGAATATTAAATCATCAAATAAGAATCTTCTAAAATAATGTTTGATACTTTGTTTATATTTCAATAATCAACAAAAAAATATTCAAATATTATTAGTCTTGTTTTTTTTTATTACTATTAATTGTATTGAAAAAAGCCCTTATAAATAAATATTATTTTTTTTTATGTATAATTTATAAAATCGCAGATGGTTTATTGTGTCGAATGATTAGATGGTACTACACCATTGATTTATAATAATTAATTATTGTATTCAATCTGTTTGTGTGTGGTTTCAATATGTATATCAAATATTAAAATTTATACATTAAAATTAATCTAATATATTTATACGTTAAACAAAAACATTGTACGAAAATTGGGCAGACGAAGGAGTATGAAATTTGGTATACTTATAGTTTATATAGAGAATGGCTGGAGAAAGCTAATTTTTTTTAAAATTATGCATAAAAATTACATTAAATCAATAAACATTACACACACTATAACACACACATATAAAAGAGGTGTGGCTTATATTACATACACTATCTTACTTTAATTATGGAAATAAGCATTTGATAGAATTACAAATATATAGAAGCCTCATAATGACTTTTATACAACTATAAGATAATCAATTTAATTCAATTGCCATTCAATTTTAGAGCAAACATAATTCAACTCTGTTCGCTATTTATCCGATACTAATAAAATCCAAACTAAAATTGAACAATATAGTACTCATAAGTCATCTACAAATTTTGCTTTGTAAAATTCCACCCAGAAAATAACTCTGGCTTATACCAATTAAAAAACAAAAGTAATGAACTTAATTTTCAAAGTAAAAATTACTCATACCGCAAGTTTAATAAAATATTACTTGACATGAGGAATTAATTTCCTGTATGAATCAAACTATGAATAGAAAAATTCCATATATTTATTATATGTGTAAAAAAATTTAAATTTAAAGGCGAGAACTAATTAAGCGTAATTTTATTTTACAATTAAAAAAAAGCAAATATGCAATTAATGTTTAGAATATTTTTTACTATCGCAATATAAATGAAAATTTGTAAAAAAACATATAAAACTATTTAAGATATTATTTATTATAATATTATCAACAACTCTATTATTAAATTAAACATTCTACATGTAATTTGAAAATATTTGTATTATTAAGGGAATTTTTTAAATAAATTTTTTATGACCAGTCCTCCCTTCTTATTACCTGTACAAAACATTAATAGTTTTTACCGTATTATAAATTAAAATTATTTAAAAATACATAGGCTTGAATAAATTGCTCAAAAATAATTAGCCGAATATATGAGACGAAAGTCACAATAAGATTTTTTTTTATTATTTTATAATTTTATAAAAATAATAAAAAAAGATTATATATAATAATGAGAATCGATGACCACGAAGAGGGGTCGCTCAGCAGTAACACACTGAGCTTTCTTACCAACGCTCCTGGTCTAGATTCCAGGTGTGGTGGAATTTTTCTCAATCTAAGATCGTTCCTAGTTTCACTCACTGTAAAATTTATCTTCGATAGGGAACGAAACTAATCGGCAGGGCGAATTGTTAGCCAACCTTCTTTTCTACGTGTCGTGGATTCGTAACGATGCATTGGGCAAAATAAAATGGTCATGATCTTTAAGAAGTTTTCAATTATAACTTTAATTGCCTATTCGTAAAGCCAAGCTTTAATTGAATAAAGAAAAAACGAATTTAGTTAACATCCCGATTAAAATTTTTTTTTAAATAAAAAGTCGTATTTTTTTTAATACATTATTATTAAGGTGGCGTAGGATACGGGTAATTAAAATTTCGATATAATAATGACTTACCAATACCATATATTAAAATTATGAAATTTTAAAAATAAAATATACATTAAAAATATTTAAATAATCAATTGTATTTTTTAATGAATAATCATAATTATTTATTCAAGTGTGTTAAAATACAATAAATATAATTAAAAATGTTCAGATTAATTATTAAGCAAATGTGAAACCTGTTGGGACGTGAAACATACGAGCAAATTTTAAATTTTTCAACATTTTTACTTCTAGTTTGAAAAAATGCTTAACAATTTGTTATCTTTGAATTTTTCGCCTATCATTAATGGTGAAAAAGTTGGGTCATGATTCGTCATGGATCCATAGAATGGATCCAATGGTTTAAAAATTTCAATAATAAGCTATATAGTATTTTTAAATATAAATGAATACAATAATTTTATTAAATTTTTTAATAAATAGTGATAAATTTTCAATATAAAATTGTATTATCTACAGGCATCATTCTTAACATCAAACATTGGACATTCTATGCAATTATAAATATAAATGATTAATTTATTCGATGTTTGTGATTAGTTTCATTAATTAGAATGATTTTGCATGTATTGTACAAGCAAAATACGAAGGTTTCGTTATAGAATAAAAAAAAATGTTAAAAAATCATTTACAGGTAAATTTGATTTGACCATGATTGAAACACAATACCAACTTTTTTAAATTCAATTTAATCAATACGTCTACGCCTATCGATATAATAATTTATATTTATTTTGGAAAAAATATTGGTTAATATTTTGATGAAAATTATTAATTAAATAAAAGAGCTAAATTTTGGAAAATAGCCTATAAAATTAATGAATTATGGATAAAATTTATTGAAATTTGTAACAAATAAATAAATTTTATGTTACAGAAGATATCAAGGTTCGTATATATCAAATTAAATTATCGTAAAAATATTGAAGAAAATAAATACACGTAAAACAGTAAAAATGAAATAAAAATGATTACAATTTATTAATGATTGAAACAACCAACGATTTGGGTATAATTGAAGGTAATAAATTTACAACCTATAAACTTTACAGACACACATATATTACAACATGAGTTAATATTCATCTTTAGTTCATTCAAAGATACCACGTATAATTAATTGTATTTGTACGAAAATATAAAAATAACACACTGATTTAATGATTGTGTGACTGAAATTTCTGCAATAGAGATTTAAACGACTCGGGAGTTTAATGAACAGGGCAAAAATCACCAAAAATTCAGTCAATATTAAAATTGAATAAAACAATATTTCATAAATTAGTATAAACCAATCACAAAATGAGATATATATTTTTATTTTAGAAAGCCTAAAAGTTATTT
Source organism: Chrysopa pallens (assembly GCA_020423425.1). Lineage (NCBI taxonomy): Eukaryota > Metazoa > Arthropoda > Insecta > Neuroptera > Chrysopidae > Chrysopa > Chrysopa pallens. Next base: position 70,965,385 of record CM035594.1, on the reverse strand, counting down.
TCATTTTTTTTTTTTAATAATTTTTAAAATTAGGTACTCAAAAATTCATAAAAAAGAGCTAAAAATATTCAAGGCACTATCAAAATTTTTGGTTATCTGTTTGTTTTAGAGTCAGTCAAATTTTTTAAATTGTGCATAATTCATGCACCTATTAAGCTAATTAGTGCATTGTAATATAACTATAATAATAATAATATTTATTATTTTTATCCTGCAACTCCTAGATAATTCATTGCTATGAATCGGATAAGATATTCTTAAAAGCAGATGCGTTTTGTAGATTGTTTTCCGATAGTTGAATATTTTTCTGGTATCTTATGTCCATTGTTTTCACCATATATCTCCTTCAGGACCAACATTAAATATTTGTTTTCAATGAATGAATTTTGTAGTCCATAGAGTTGCTCAATTAAATTTTTCTGTTATCCAAATTTCAATTCAAATCCTTTTTGCGTGAAACAAACATGCAAAATACAAAAATTTATAATATTCGTAAGAAAAACTTCTCATACAACAGATTTAAGCTGTCATCTTTATAACTGTTTAATAAGTTGATAATTCTGAATCAACTATATATAATTCACTCTTGTGTATTATTTAATATCGAATGAATGAGTATATAAAGAAACACATTTTGATAAACTTGTGAATGTACTACTACTACTACTGACTACACATATAACATAATACAGGAAATGACCAACCTTCTATCCCGATCCCAATAACTACCACTATATAATATATATATACACTATCCTTCAGATTGATTGCTTAACATACGGTTGTTTATCATCATCCCTTATTCATTTAGATCTATCCAGTAGTAATACTACAACAGTACACAGATGTTTAATATCTCACAATCAACTATTTATTAAACTATCTAGTTGTAAAACGATAATAATGACATCAAAAAAAAAATATACGTAAATTAATCTGAAAAATTATCTGCTTATTAAATATTACATTTTATAGCATAAACTGTAGGAAATTATTGTGATATTTTATGCCCTTAATAATGATTTTGATGTGTCTATATGGTGAAGGAACCGATAACAAATGTAAGCAACGTCTTATCACTCTATATAAGATTTTACTGGGGTTGGAATATGTTTAATTCACAAGATTGAATCAATTCTAAATCATTTACCATCAAACACGAAACAAAATAGTTATATTGATTGTCTCAAATTGATTGTGCAATGAGAATATATTAGCAAAAGTCTTTATTTCATTTGAAACAACACGTATTATTTTAAGAAGAACTATAGCCAACATTTTTTGCCCCAATTTTATAGATTTCATTTGATTAATTGTTCTTTAAATGATGAACCCAGATAGGATGTTAATGACGCAGTTCTACACAAAATGGTCAGGACAAATTCTACCTAAACTTACAAAGAACGGCATGATTAAGTGTCTAAACTCTCTGCCACATGAATTACCTTTGCTAGCATACTCTCGTCCATAATGCACCATCTGACAATCATCTGTTCAGGTCGATAGATGGAAATCAATTTACTATTCTTGATTGTGTCCAAAAACAGTGGAAGGTTACTTTGACTCCAAAGTACTTCTTTTCCAAGGAGTTATATAAAAGTCCTAGACAGTTGAATCTAACAAAAGCTAAATGATTTTGTGTTGTCTTTCTTTTACGTTAACGCTTTTACACCACATACAGAAGAAATTATTTAAAAAAAATAAACTCACATCAATTTGAAATATTCTGCATACGCGCATGTTGCATCAAATATTATTTCAAACATAATATTAACTGAAATTAACCCCAAATGTATTTTCGATAGTTTTCAAACAAAATTATTTCATGTGCTACACATTTTTTTGGGTGATTTAGAGTGAAATTAAAATGGGAATTTCATTTAAAAATATAAATTAGAATAATTTTTTTTAGTTACATTTATTCTACTTATATATAGGGGACAAATGTATTACGAAACACCCTTATTATTTAGCAGGGTAGTAGTAGCACATAGGGTGTGTATTTATGTATAATGTAAATAATGAAAGGTCGCCATTAATAAAATAGAATTTAGGTTCATTACGATTGGTTTGAATTTCACATTAAAAATTTATTTATTTATTTATATGTTTGGTATAATTATTGAAGGGGAGATTATTATATAACTACTTATTGAATTACGACGAGGCCTAGATTTCGTTTTGCATACCATTTTCCATTAATTAAAAAAAAAAAAAATTAATAAAGATTTTGTTTTCAGAACACAATTTTATTACATTCTACACACCTAAACAAACATTTATGGACGAATTTATTTTCAATCGCTTTAATTGTGAATATTTCCATGTTATAAATTCCGATTTCAAATTCTATGTTGTATAACCATAAAATTAAGTCATACTAGGCATATTTTGTTCCCAAAAGTTTCAATAATTTCTTAAAAATTAATTGTTATCACAGGAAAACATTGCAATTTGATGATATTGTGCGATAATAAGTGAGCAACAGTAGTAGTCAGCATTGATGATTATCCTCTATTTGCATAAACGGTGACTTATAAGTGCAGCCATTTATATAACACCGTTGTTAAGACGTTTATAACGTTTAATGTCTTGGCCTGGTATATAAGACAGTACATATTCATCCAAATTACCTGTGATACTTTCTACTATCATCCTGAAACAATAACTTCCCGGAGATTAATGCCTTGGGTCATTTATTAAGTTAGATATTTAAGTCAGTTGCTTATCCATCCAATTAGGTTAAGTATTTGATATCAATGGTTTTTTTATTATTTAACTTTTTCCATTTTTTAAGAACGATATAATGAAAAATCTGAATGTAAATAGTATATATGATGATATATTATAGATAAAGCATAGGCTAGGCACTATAGTTTTTCAGTTTAAATGTAAATTTGATGACAAATAAACGCTCATTAATTTGAATTTGAACACAATATCATTATAATCCATCCAATAAAAGCTAGCTTGAAACATAGAAAAAGAACTAATAATTGCACATGCAAGTAATCCTAACCTAAAAGCGTGTTGTTGAAAGTATCTTTTTTTTAATGTAAAACATATTATATCTTGATAAATTCTATAAATAAAAAACATCATATCAACATTTACATTTGAATAGGTTATAATAAAAATGGCGTACGTTAAGACATATAATCTGTCAAAGTGACATCACAGATTGTTACTTGTTTTTCTTTTGATATACAAAATAAAAAATTGTGAAAATATTTTATTTGAAATATAAAGTAAAGTAAAGTAAAAAAAAAAAGGTCATCAGTATTATTTATTGTGTTTAAATCTTTTATTTTATAATTTTATGCATGAATAATATAATAAATATTATAAAATGAATAAATAAAAATATTAACAATAAATAGTTAGCATAACAAAAATTATTATTATTATTTTCTTGTATCATTATAAATGTGATCTTTTATTAATCATCTCTTCTTACATAGTATATAAAAAAATAAATATAAGAATATATCAAAACGTGAACAAAATATTGAATACGTTTAACGTTTTGTCGTGGATATTAAAAAATAAAAAAAATGTATATACAGATCTCAAGAATTTATGTAATAATTTATGTGTTGGCTACCATTTAAATTGTTTTATTTTCTTGTAACTGTAAAAAATGAATGAATAACTATTCAAATCTGTAATATAATTCATTTTACTTAAGAGAATGTTGTTAGAATTTGTTTAATATTAAAAACAATTCATGAGTAATGAGGCTGTTTGTGGGCATCAAAATGTTTTCATTCGTTGCTATGGTTACGAAGTTCTACCTACATCAATCAAATGACATATAAGTCTGTGAATGGATATATGGTTTTAACATAGGAAAATTTCTCAAAATTTAATAACAAATATTAAATGTGTGATTTTTTGTAATTATCTATCACTGATCCATGGAATATATTCGCTCTTCATTATTGTGTCTTAGAAATGAAAAAAGTTTAAAATAATAATTTACCTAATCAATAAGTTATTGGTATCAATCTAAATGTCATATCCACTACAGTTTATTTCGATAAGCTGTTGTAAATGAACTTTATGGCACTCTCAATAGAAATAAAATCGATTTTTCATCACTTAAACATTGGTGCCATCACAAAACAAAAAAAGATTATTTGAATTTTTGGTAATATATCACACAATTATTAAAAATAAACCTAGACAACATAAAAAATGTTTCATTTTGAGTAATTTGTCAGATTTTTAAAAATAACTATTTTCTTTTTTTCAAGTAATTTATTCAAATAATGTTAGCCGTAATGAAATAAACGAATAAGAAAATAAAATTCATTTCATGTGAAATACAACAGATATTAATTAGAATGGTACTAAACATATAATGGGCGGGAATATTCAAACTATCATAATCATTCAACTGTTTCAAATTAATTTTATTATTATTATTATTATGATTATTAAGTATTTTTATTTTAAAATTTATTAGAATTTAGAAAAGAAATATTTTCTTTTCAATAAGATGAATAAAATTAATAATATTCATTGTTTTTTTGTTGAGTTATTAAATGTTCTCTCAACACTAAAGATATGTTCTCAATTTATAAATTAATTTAATTCTTTTTTAAAACAATTTTTTTGTATTTTAAGGCGTCTTTGCACTTGTTAATAATTTATTGTCACGTATCAAAAGCAGCTGTGTTAAAAATAAACCAAATTTGCTAGAAACTGAAATACATTTGATTTGGTGAGACCTCTACAGTCTCTATTAATAAAGTCAATCTGTAATGTAATTTACATTGTATTTTTTTTCCAAAATTTCACATCGAAAATTGTATTTTTACTGGTTTTTGGGGTCAATCAGCAACTGAGGATGGTTAAAAACCCACCCCTATAATTACAAAGATTAAAAAAGAATTTTAAATTCAAAATTTCAATTACGAAATCGTCTTTTGATGGTTATGGAGGTTGCTGATCACGAAAATTTAAGGCGATAAAGTACCTGAGGATGGCTTCAAACACAATAAGAAGTGTCAAATTTTTCAAAAAAACTTAATTCAAAATTTCATCTCGGAATATTATCTTATCAGTTTTTAAGATAGCAGGAACTGAGCGGGAGACGATTACCGAGGTGAATGTTTAATGAGGTTGCAACCATCCTTGCTTTTTGACCTCAGATCAGCGTCTTCGAAAATACCCTGAAGAGATGATTTCCGAGCAAAAATTTTAAATTAGAAAAAAGTTTAATTGACTCTGCCACTTCTAGATGTGGTTTTTATGGGATTACAACAATCCCCAGGTTGTTTTTAAACCTGGGATTTGTGATCAGGGAAAAATTGAATGTTACTATTGGGGGTAGGAAGACTATTCGTGAGCAACACTGTGTTTTACATTTACTGTATTATTAGCCCCAATAAGATGACTTCCTTGAAATCAATATTTTTTTTTTTTTAATAAATGAATATCATTTTAAACCAGAAGGTCAGACAGACATTTTAAAACTTTCATTAATTTATTTAATTTTTCAAAAAATAAGAAATATATATAATATTGTTTAAATAATAATTAAAATGTTTTACGTATACTCACTTATAAGATATTATTTTTTTTACTCCTTAATTGCATTTTTTCTGAATAAATCAATATTGATTTTTAATTAAAACGAATTTATCGTTCTTTTTTTAAAATCTATCTCCATTTCTGTTATTTAATAATAAGATCAAATATTGAAATAATAATTTTTAATATTAAAGAATATATATTCACTTATTTCGTGTTGTGTAGTGGAATGGCATCTACAGAGTTCTCAAAAAGTAACTACCACTTATATTACTTTTTAAATATTATTTTTTGTCCGAGAATAAGTGAAGTTATACGTGTAGAGAGATTACCCAGAGCACAAATTTTTTAATTTTTAAAAATACCAAAAATGTTTGTTTTGTTTAAAAAGAACTACTTCATATTTTCAAATTATCTCTTTTAGAAATGAAGCCTGTTACTTTTTGAAGACCCGGTATATAAAAATACTGCTTTTTTAATATTTAAATATAATTTTTTTTTTTAACATTGAGTGTGTTAATTTTTTTTTTTTATTAAAAATAAATAAATGATTTCACAATATGAAATATGAAATTTTTAATTAATAAAGAATATTCCATCATTAAAAACTTTATTAATATTATTCTCCGATCAGAAGAGCAGTCAATACAAAAAAAAATAAATTTACTATTGGCATGTTTAAAGTCTTTTGTCAGTTAATCGGTTAAATTTGAATATTTAATTCATTTGAACGTACCTCGCACTGAAAGTCTATTACTTTAGATCTACTCTGCTATTCATGAACAGCTTGAAATGATTTCAGGAGTGCCTTTCTGGGTCTTCCAGTAATATAACTGACCAAGTGTGTCAAATACTGTTAGCGGTAGCAACCAAACATCATTGGCTGAATTTACGCAGATATGAAATTTCTCCGAATAAAAAAAAATAATAATAAATGCCACAGTCACAAAATAAATCATACGATGGTATGATTTGGTTGATTTGAAAAGAAATAATATAAAAATGTCACCCATAAAAGACACCAATTCAAAAAAGCTATTTATACATAATTTTATATCACACACAAAAATTAAGGTTAACGACTTGGATGAGACGTTGGTGAATGTGATTTACCGTATGACAAATGTGTAAAATATTGTTATTTATTTATAATAATTATTATAATAATATCAATGAGATATAAATATGATTTTAAATATTATTTTGATTAACACTCTACCAGTGCTGATTTTCTCTCCGGGAGCTGATGGCAGTAGAAAGTATGTCTATCATTTATTAAAGTGTGGTTGTCTCGTATATTTTTCAAATCACTAAATATAATTTTCAAAAACAATAAATTTAATAAATTCAAAAACAGTCAATAAATGCAATTTTTAAACTCCTGAAATTGTCATAATATCTCTAAATTTAGAATATACTTAATGGTCCACCTGAAAACAAATTTTACTTCGTTTCAACACGCATGAAATCATTTGGTTTTTAATACTGATCCTTTGGTCTTTATTCTCACGAGGAATATTTTGCAAAATAAAAACGAAAAATCAAAGTAAAACATTCTCAATATCAAACCTAAAATTGGTGATAACGAAAAATAAACTAGTATTTCGATTCTGCATTCCAAAATTATAAAAAAATATCGTGCAGCTCAAACAATATACGATCTATCGTCACTCTGTTATTAGCTCCCGTATTGTGTAAATAAATATGTATAAAATAAACCCAATTTATTTATTATAATATGCGATAATTTCAATCCAAATAAATCCATTAAAAATTTATGTATTTATCTTGAACTGTATAACTCTTAATTGAAGATTGTATGACTTTTTGAGGAACGATTTTTGAAAATATTTGATAGAATATATGAAATCTAAATTTTTGAAAATATTTCTATACTTATACGTTTGGTATTTCAAAATTAATAATTTGATAATCAGTTGTCAAATTTGGACGATTTATTTATTTTTTGAATACATACAAGAAAAATACTTTAATTTTTCAATTAAGTAATATCTCTTAGTTGTTAAAATTAACTATTTAGTTAATTTTACAATTCTTAAATATACAATTCTTAAAATATTTTTGAATTAAAATAAATATTTATTTTTTATGAAATTAGTTTATTTTCTATAAATTGACATCCCTATATATATATCTATATATATCTAAAATGGTCTCTACTAATTGTAATATATATCAAGTTTGTAGACTTATATAAAACATATTTATACTATAAGAATTAAGTTTGTAATAGTAAATAAAAAGAGAATAAATATAAATAAATAAAAATATAATAATGTTAATGTAATTTAATAAAAATTTATTCAAAAAAAAAAAAATTAATTACAAGACCCATTCTACACATAAATAAATATAGCAAGCAGTACCGGTGTCGGTGTATAAGTTTAAACCACACACCGGTTAAATAGCGTAGGTGTTATTATATTGTAATATACCTGAAATTATACATATATTACGAATTAATTTAAACGTGTATTGTATATTTTTAGTCCAGTCATTTTAACAATTCAAATCAAATTGAAACTTTTATGATGAATTTGCACTAAAACTATTGAAAAAATAAGAATTTAAATCTAAAATATAAAATTTGTTTGATGAAACCGATTTAGAGAAATAAGAACCAAAAATAGAGATCATGTAAAATGTATTTTTTTTTAATTTTCTCAATAATTGGACAAATAATGATTGAAATGTAATGAAATTTGGCATGCAAAATATCCATGTCAAGTGACAATAACAACTAACAAAGTTAATTGTTTATTTTAAATTTTAAAATAGTATTTTAATATGGAATTTTATTCTACCTTTCAATGGAATATAAAAAAATATTTAGAATATAATTTTTTCTTTCTTTTAAATGGTCGACCAAGTGTTTTAAATTTAAAATATTTAAAAAAAATATAAATAAAGGTTTTACATTATTTTTATGCATCACCTCTAAATGGTTTGGAGTTTTTTGGACATCTGCAGAATACATTTAAATTATAATTGTTCATAATAATAATAACAAATAATAACAATAATAATAATAATATGAATAAAAGAATAAATAAAATATTTTTAAGAAATTAACATATTAAATATACATACATATAATGGGACACTAATAAACATCATATTATGATATGATGTATATACAAAGTGTACAATAAACATGTGTATGTTGTATGTTTTACTTGTCATAGGTATTTTTCAGTAAAATTTCAATAGTGGAAGCGCAGATAATAAATAAGGACATCTATATTAACTAGTATCACAAATTACAGACGCCTATAAAAGTTCATAACTTCGATTTTAGTGTACCTACCCTAAGTACCGAATGGCGTTAGCAGTTCAATGTTGATTTTGATTACAGCAGAATTTATTTTTTTAAAGATTTTTGACAAATATCTCTACTTGAACATAATCTGGTCAATTGAATGTCAGCGATCAGTACTATGTAATAGTGATCAGGGTTGGTACTTAAGTTTTCAGAGTACACTAAAGTTGCACTCTTCTCAACTGTTTTTTTGCATCTACATAATTTTGATAATTAGAACAGGGTCGAGAATATATCAAAAATAAAAGGAATAGTGAGGTAGGGAAGTGGAAGGGATTGAATTTTTAAGGGTAAAACACGGTTTATCTTGTTTTGCAGCAAAACTACATGTTCTATGGAAAAAAGTTAAATGGCAAAGTTGTAGGTAAGAAAAAAATCTATAACTTTTGTACTTATACTTTTTTCACATAACTGATAAATAAATTTGTGTTACATAACATATTTTGATAGTGAACGTTTTGTATAAAATATAAAATGTGTCCAACCTGATGGGCTTAATACCAACATGCCATGCATGTAAATAATGTTTTTTGTTCCCTCCTGTTGTTCTATTAATGTTATTATTATTATTATTATAATCGATGATTCCACTTTTTTAACAAAAAACCTAAAATAAAAAACTCCGTTTGAAAACAGATTAAAAAAAACGAGTAGAACATGTTAATATTCTAAGATAAAGTGCTTTTTATCAAGAGCTTAGAATGTCTACTAATGTTCAAATTCGTTTAACTTAGTGGCGACGAGATTAAGCAAACCAAGATACATCTACAAAGTTTTGATACAAAGATCTATTTTGTATTAACGAAAATCAAAAGTTAATTTTCAAAATATATCTCTTATCGTTTTTGAGCTATCTTGTTTGCGGAAATTGACTAATTAGATGATTCTATGAACAACTATAATAAAACTTCTTGTTTGCTTGGTCAATAGTTTCCAGCGTTACAAACTTTAAACTTTGACTATATGTCAAAGTATAAAAACAATCCCTAACTAAAGAAAAATCTTGTCAAAGCCATTGGACAAATTCATATTAAACTAATCCTATAAGAGATTGATTTTTAGTTAAAAATAAATAAAATTATGTGATATTTAAAAATATAAAACCAAAAACCAAATTTTAATACTAAAAATAAAAAGTTGCATCCAGTTTTATATTTATTTAATTTAAAAAGAATTTTACAATTTCATGTAAGTTATAAAATCTTTAACAATTTTAAGGGGTTGCTTCGACAACTATAAACACATAATATCTTCTTCACTTCGTATACACTTTTGCATGATATTATTTATAAAATTGAAGGGTGTGTCATTATTTCAATCAAGCAATGTCATTATATATTTATATAAACGAACCGAACCGTCGAATGTCTACTAAGATATTTCCAAAAATGTGTGTATATTTTTAGGATTTGAATGAGGGATTTTAACTTTTTAAATTATTATTAAGCATTACGTTGTTTTATATTTATTTTTATTTATATATATATTTTTTTTTTTGTTTATACGAAATATACAAGCGTGCGGAATTAATTCTAAGAAACATCTGCTTCAAGTTCTGTATGCCACTAATAATAATATTACATATATATATAGTTTGTATAAGTTTTGAGAACGATTAAGGGATCGTTCGTACAAGTCGTAATATTTATTGTGTCTTAAAACTGATTTTTGGTGAATTTTATGAGGAATCGTATTAATATTACTTATTTAAATAAATAGTAATAATAGTTCTGGTGCCAGTCTAAGACAAACAGAAATGTCTTTTGTACGAATTCTTCAAAATAGTTTTTTTAAATTTGTTATTGAATTATCTCACTACTGAAATGGATAAAAAGCGATCACTAAATATGTATTTCCATCAATAAATTAATACCTTTTACCGTTGCTACTAATATAGCCCCTAGCTATTATTCTTTGGTCTTAGGAGTACAAGAAACTGAAAAAATTATCTGTTGTGAACAGTTCTTTCTAATATATTGACATAAACAGACCAAGCTTGTAAAAAGCATTAAAATTTTCAAAAGTAAATTTAAATTGTGTTTTTGGAAATAAAGATTTGGAAAATTGTACCGGTTATTAATACCTATCAGCTCTTTTTTTAAGCCTGTGAAAAATAATTAACAAGCGTATTAATTTGGTGTACTCGAGTAGGCCAAATTTATTTTACTATTAAGTGCAGAATTCTATAAAAAAATAATTATTAATTGAATTCAAACGAAATCTATAAAATAAAAATAAATTTATCATAATAAACAAAAATATAATTTTTTTATTATTATAAAATAATAAAAAAAATCGGAACATTAAAGAACAAAAGAAAATGACGTAAGCTCATCCGTTCATAAATGAAATATTTTCTAAATAATTATTGTTGATTAGAAACGTACGGTGTTTTATTTTATTTTACTTATAAGTATTAATATTGTATTATATATATTTTATATAAACTGTTTCATGAAAATTGCACAGATAATGAAATAATATGTATTACATTAAATATTTTTATGTTGTCTAAACAAGATGAACATATTTTTTTTTTAATAATTATTAATAAGAACCATTTTGTATTAAACGTTTGTGCAAACCGTCACCAAATGAGCACCGAGTAACATCTCCTCAGAGAATCATTACAACTAGCTAATTCATACTGATGATGACTACTTTGTAGTCGAAATACGTATTTATAAAAATACAAAATAATTTGAACTAGGAAATTGGGACAAAAAATCGAAATTTATTCGAAAAATCCTAGAGTTCTCATTAATAATTTTACAAAGACATTTTCTTCACAATAACCTTACTGGTAAAGCAGTGTATTATTCTTGGCGTAATATTTACGTAGATTCACAAAAATGGGACGTAGCGTGATGGTTGGGGAGGTTTAATTCTGACCATATAACGTGGTTTAGTATTTAACATTTGTGACTTCTACTAAAGTTAATTCAATTAGATCAACATACTGTATATTTTATATAAACATTGGACGACATGTATATCACATCGTTTAACACAATATAATATATAATAATAATATAATATTATTTTTGTATGTTTCAATAGATGAGTATAGATGAGATGAGAAGATGGGATGCAATTACATAAAGAAAAGATAATAAATGATTAAAATCAATAAGATAAACAAATAAAATCATCATCATCATCATCATCGTATCGTTGTAAGTACTTAGAAATAAAAAGAAAAATAAGCCGATTTATGTGTGTATGTATGTAGTAAAACATTATTATTATTATTATTAGTATTATCTTAAGTTAGAACACGGGAAATGAGTGTATATAAACTATTAAGATGGTGAAAACAAGAAAGAACAAAGTGTTTTGTGTATCATTTATAAATTACATTTATTCATATTACAACTCTTATAGATTATCTATTATTTGTATCATGAGTGAAGTATGTAGAAGGAATTACTTACAACGATTGATGTGTCATTAATAGCGAGCAAAAAGTTGTTCCAGTTCAAATTCAAGAAACTATAGTTAATTGTTTGCACATAAATTGTAAAATAAATTAAAATTATTTTACATAAAAAAAAACATCGACAAAGAATGGTTTAAGAAGTTACATTAGTAATTTTGATAAAACAATTAATCTATAAATTTAAAAAATTGATGAAAAGTCGAATATTTGCGCTTTTATCTCCTCTATCTCATCCAATTTGAGGCATCCTCTAAAGAAAGGTCTTAAGTCATTGATTGATCTTAGACTAAAACGAACCCGCTATCGTCATTAGAACTGGGAATATTTCTACATACAAAACTATTCCAACCCTTGAACGGTTTTGTGAAAATATTTGTGAGTGATCTTCTATGTAATTAGTCTAAGCCAAGACCTCTGTAATTATTACCCACAACATCATTTTATGCCTGAAAAGTTTGGTTGAAATATTTTATGAAAACTTCATAAGGTTACATCCACTTTTACGAGAGGTTTAGAAGGGGTAAGAATCCTAAGCCACTTACATTTACATCTTATTTCGCCTGTTAAATTTCATTGAAATCGGTTTAGCCGTTTTCATGCAAAGCTTATTTCTATTTTACTTTTGCGAATATAAAGTGCGAAGGGCGAAGGGTATGCTACACTTGACAACCTCCTCTACAAGCAAGTACGCGAACTTCCCTTGAAATTAGTTATCCAATTTCAACCGTTTTTTTTTTTTTTTGTTAAACTTCCACAATTACCGCTAATGAGATGAAAAAATAGGCAGAAAAAATAATTTTCAGCAATTGTAGAAATTTCAAAGTGAACATCAAATTATTTATTTGATGACGTTCGCAAGTTATGCGCTTAAGTTAATGGGGCAATAATATAGGTAAATATTATGTTGCAATTGAACAAGCGTCTTAATGATTTTTCTGATACATAAATTCACTCTAAATGATTTTTTTGAGTTAAAGCATCACAGACAGGACAGACATACACAGGCATGAATAAGTACTATGTTGACTCTGTTATATGTTGTTACTTGGTTGATGGTTAAAATGATATTTTTAAATTAAATAATGATGAATTTCTTTTGCTTTTAACTGTCTTTGACAATGATAATTATTATTATCACTTAAGTGTAAAATGAAGTTCGCAGACCTTCATATAAATTCAGTATACAACTGAATGTATTTATTATAAATAATACCGGGTGTTCATTTATTTATTTTAAAAATATACCACACACATTTATAAGAGTTTGAGATATGTGAAATATATGAGGGAATTTGTGGACTAAAAATAGAAAAAAATATATTGAATAAACTTTTGATATGAAAGTAATAGAATCATTTAATTAGTCTATTTTCGTATGTCTGTGAGCTATCAACTCAAAAAAAGAAAATAGATATTGAGCATGGAAATTTGGTGAGGTATTAGAAGAAAAATATATTTTTTCAATTCTGTTTGAAATATTTATCCATAAACTGTATAGATTTACCACAATTCTACCTTAAACATGAGAAATTGAGATTTTTAATCATTAAACCATGTATTAGGTATTTAAACAATTAACTCTGTTAGTTGCTTTCTTCACTTATTTTTAATTTATAATTAACAATGAAAATAGTTTTTTGTGTGTGTATGTGAAAGAATAATTAGCAATAAATCTAAAACTAAAAACTGATTATTTTTACAACAGACAAAAAAAATATGCAAAAAATAAAAATTAAAGTACATGCGACTTATTATTAAAAAATATTTTGTACATATAAAATTCATTATATATTTTTGAGTGTAATAAAAATTCATATAAATCATATACGCAAGAATAAATAATTTATATATATATATATATATATATATATACTCAAGTTTTTGTTACTCTCATTTTAGAGCTTAAAGATTGTAACAACGAACGTAAAAGTCAACTTTATTAAGCATAATTTTATTATATTAATAATAATAATAATAATGTTGACTATTTCAATATAGTACATGTACACACAAATGATGCAAAATTAACGTGTACTGGATTTCATTTCATGAACCCACAAACATGAACTAAAATGGATTTGATAGCAAATGGATCGATTTTGGATTATATTTGGATTCAGAAAAAGCCATAAATCATTAGAATTTCAAAATAAAAATCACCAAAAGTGTGTGAAGGTATAGAAAATGGATTAATTATTTCATAAACTAAAATTATTGGATAAATAAAAGATCAGTTAAAAATTGTTCATTAACTTCATTATTACAATCGAATGTATACTCACGGAATAAAAAAAATGCAACGAAGACCAAGAAAGGCACTTCTGAAATCATTTCAAGCTGTTCATGAACAGCAGAGTAGATCTAAAGTCAATAGTTTTTAAGTGCGATAGAAAAAAAATATAAAAACGACCTGAATCTTCCACGCTTACTTAAAATTATAAAATATACTAATTTTATGGTGTATTTTATTATTTTTTTAGTTTAAAATGAATGTTTTAGATAGATAAATAAAATTAATTATGATAAACAACTGAACACAGTATAACAACCGAGTAATTTCCGATTTTTAAATAGGTAAAAAAATAATAAATTAATAAAACTGTTCTATATTGGAACCAAATTGTAGCGTCTAGTGAGAACTTAGATAAAAATATTGATTTCAATGATATATAGAAATATATGAAACATTACCAAAGAAACTTAAGTCAGCCTTTGATCATTAAATTCTACTCTATGAATAAAACAACGAATTACAAAGATTTGTAGTTCCTCTTTAATTCAGGTTGATTCAAATTTTTTTTAATTCATGCGTACTTCTCTTTAAATTCACAGAATAAATAATAAGAGTTTTATTTTTGATACATTTAATTACTTTTTACCACATGCATTGCATACTTAACACACAAAAAAAAACGTAATATTCGTATTATTATAATAACCGAAAAAAAAAAAAAACAAAAAATTATACGACTGCGTTGCTCTCCATTCTGATCTTAACATCAAAAAAAAAGCTGTATATTACCCAAACTGAACACAACCCAACCTAACTAAACTAAACTACCAAACATCTGTTTAAATTTAGAATTTTGATTGTATTTGCTATTTTTAAATAATAAAATTGGTCGTTAAAATTTTGTTTCTTATTTTTAATTTTTATTGATATACATTCTTACATATATTCATATTTCTTACAAATATTAATAAAATTTTCATATATGAAAATAATATATCTATATACACAGCATGTACCATAACAATGTGGCAACAATTTCATAATAAGTTGAAATTGAAATACTTGTAATTTTACAGTGAAGTTATCGAAATGATACAAGAAATTAATTGTATGCCTTTCAAAGTTTTACAGAGGCCAATTGTTTGGCACTGCAAGAGATTATTAAGCGAATGGCGGCACTTAAAGGTCCCACTCAGAGTGGACAGACAACACAAATGTTGTAGAGATAACTTAAGAAAAAACATAAAACACTGGCTTGCTTTTAAAGCAAATTTCCGCGGCATTTTTGTCAGTTGGAATAAATATAATTTATCTAGAGTTTGCATTTCCACTAAAAATTAAATATTTCGATAAAACAGCGTATTTTAATGATTCACAAATTAAGCATCGACATGTTGAAATAAATTAGAAGATGTCAAAGAATCCAGTATTATTCAAATTCTAAATAATTTGGAGAATCAAATACACATTCAACGCTGCTCAGCGCCAAAAGGATTATGAAAAAGAGAAGGAGGAGAAGGATTAGTTTTTATACATACAAAAAGCAGGACACTGAAAAAATAATCTCGAGACAACCTAGTGTAAATTTATCTAAACATAATTTAATTTCTAGAGAATAAACTAAATAGGCTGTAACGCTTTGTACATTCATCAAATAGCAAGCAAAATTTTTTGTATATTTTGAAATATATTTTATTTATAGAATGTCATTATATTCAAATTCCCCTTTAAACAATTGTTTATTGAAAGTTAAACATGTGTTGTTGAATTTCATTCTAACCAAAAATAATACTACAATATAATACGAATGAATATTTTGTAAATTGATTTAATAATATAATAAATAATATATATATATTTGTATTTGTATTAAATAAATAAATTACTATTTATTATAATTTAATGAAGTGTTTTTAATCAAATGTTTTTTGGTTGCCAATCAAATAATCAATAATTATAATTTATTACCAATGTTCAAATGATTAGCAATGCTTAATAGCTAATACGGAAAAGTTAAGGAGATCCACTCGAGGGCATAGATAGATGGAAATTGTAGACTATAGGCGCGCAGAAAGCACAAGGTCTCTGAAGCAAATGTGGTGTGATTAAAATACATTGGAAAACTGAGATATGGAACATTAAAATTTTTTATAAACGCTTATATGATTTCACAAAATTTTCTACATCCAAAAAATTAATTTGATGATGAATACAAAATTGTTAATGTATTTTTTTATGCAAGTTATTAGCAAATCAAATATTTATCAACTGTTTATGGCTCAGTATACAAGACCTCCTTAAATAAAATACAATTATTATTATCATATTTACATTCGAAACACAATTTGATATAGAATGAAACAAAAATTAGTTATATTAAAAGATATTAATTACGATGACCAAGTCGAAAGGGCAAATCGAAAATTAGCCATTCATAAAAAAAATTATTGTTGTAAGAAAATACGCCATAAAAGGTCTAAGTGACTCTTTGAGAGTATTCACTCGAATTTCATAAAGGTAACAAATGGTATTTATAAAATTTCTTTTCAGTTTTTGATATAGTTTTGCGAGTGCAAAATCTGTTATCCCGAGTTTTAGCTATTTTAATTATTCAAAATACAGGCAAGAGCTGTATAAACTTAACCAGTCGATTTTTGGAAGAAAAAATTCGCTACTTTGAAATTTTTGCTTCAAATAACTTTCAGACTAAAGAACTAAGAGTTAACGTTCACCAGATTTGATGTCATAGATTAAAGAATCAAATTTTTCTATGCGTTTTCAATAGTGAAAAAAAATGTTTCGAGGTTATAAATTTATAATACAATATACATTGTACTTCTTTTTGCGCATAAAGCAGTATGTCAAAGCATATAATTGCCCAAATGTAATAAAATTTGGATAATTTATTTTTGGGTTGTTTGTGGACGAAAATTTAAAGTAAGGAAACGTTAACTGCAAAGGACATTGGTTTTATTATAGGACTTTTCTATGGTTCGCATTCAACTTAAATCAAAGCCAGCGACAACTGAAATCTAATCAATTTTTGTTTAATGTGAAACTAATTGACTCACAGTATAAAAAGTTATTTTATTGATATAAAATGTAAAAAAAAAAATGTATTACAAAATACGTTAAATTAAACGACAATTAGCACGCCTAAAAATAACTGACACAAAACCCCAAATTATGTTAAAATTGTAAGTAACTATCTGCATACATAGAAAAATCTGCCAAACACAATTAATGTTACAGTAAGAAAAAAACAAAATTATTAATGGGGTTAACTATATTTTGATTAAAATTAATGTACACAGAATTATTTGCTACTGTCAAATTCAATTTATATCCCACAATAATAGAGACCATGTTTGTGTTTGTATATCGGTTACCAAAAAATACATAAACCCTCAAAAAATTGATCTTATTAAATAAACCAAAATAATATTTGTATACCAAAAATAAATGATAATAAATAAATAACACCCTTATAATCGACAATGAGGGATAAATATCTCAATCAAATATAAACACCCTTATCGAATAATTTTGTGTATATAAGGGTTGTTGTTGTTCGTTTCATAATTTTGATATGTCTATAAATAATTAGATCCCTTCATGTTGATAATCACACACTTAATTATTTCGTTTAGAAATTTTTGGGCTCAATTTTATGACATTCCATTATTAATTTATTATCGTTTCAAGATATTTTATTTTTACTGATTGTGAAGAAATGTGCAAAAATTCACACACATTATTCGCTCTCTTTTGTTTAATTTCATTTTAAAATGCAATTATTTGCGATAAGTAATTTATTATGTATGCAATAATTAATGAAATTTCAATTAATCTTGTGTTTTTGGATAATTGAATGTCATTTATGTAATGTATCGATGCGTCATGCCATTCTACGCATTTATATACAGTATTTAAATGCTGATATTTATTGAATGTTCTCAACATATCAACATAGACAATTTGTTCATTTTTTTGTACTCAAACACCGTGTTAAAATTTGCTAGTTCTCAAATTAAGCACATTAAAAGCAGCAACTTTACAGTGGTGGAAAACAAATGAGAATAACAACTAACCAAAGTTTATTATTAAGTTGGTTTATGGTTTTAATCATTAGCATTCATAAAATACTGTAAATACATATAAAATTATAATACGAATTGCCTAGTTAAATTATATATAAACAAAATAATTATACTAATTTTCATGGTATCCTAAATTTTTTTTATTTCGCTTAATATTTTTTCAAAACAATGACAAAAGAATGCGACAACAAACTAATTTAACGAATCAATAAGTAAATACAAAGCTTCGTCATACAATTTTTAAAAAAATAAACTTGAATTTTTCACTAAATTTATATCATTAATTCAAAAACGTTTGCCAATTTTATATAAGCAACAGCAAAAATAATGTCACACAACTTGAAAAAGACACCTTTATTTAACAAGCTACGATCAAGAAGTCACAGCTGCGATGAATGTTCTAACTAAATTAATTTATTCAAAAACATATAATAATTAATGATCATTTTTTTGTTGATCGTAATATCTATTTTGTATCTCTTAATTACTCACAAAATCATTTTTGATTTATAAGAAAAAACAAACTCTTTTTTAAACGTAATAATTAAAAACATTTTTTCGGATAATTATTACAATAAAATAAGAGCCCTAAAAACCGGTTATAAACACAATTATGATAATTTTTAAGTACAATATAACATTGTATTTAAATAAATAATAGTCTCATATAGTCTCTCTTAAAAAACAACATAACCTATATCGTTTGAAGAACATAACCTTTTATACGACAAACAACTTTTTTATTACAGAAAATGAGTAGTTATAAGAAATTTAATAGATTATTAGGCCATCAAAATCGTCCATATTTAATGTTCTCCTATAATTATAACTTTTTGTAGTAAATTTACAGAATACAACAAGTGGATAAAAATAAATTTGATTAACCAATCAGCATCGATTTTCGTTTTCAATTATGATGGCTATTTTTAACGTAGGTTCATTTTTTTGTATCGAAACTCGAGACTAATTGATTTAAAGTATTTTCGTAAATCATGCATTTACCCTTTTGCATCGAAGTAATATCATTAAGGAATATTACTCTTTAATATCAAATTGGTACCTAGATTTGATACAGTATTTTAATCGCTTATATATATATAAAATAAAAAAGCAGAACAATAACCAAACGTCAGAACGAACATTTCCGACCTGTTTTCATAATCAAACAGAACTAAGTAACAACTGACTTTGAATGAAATAAAATGTCACACTATACAAATATCTAAAATTGATTTTCATTACATAAATGCTTTTTTTATATTTCATTTCAAAATTTTGTTGTTTGCTAATAATCATTAATCATTTCTAAAATCATTAATTCTGTAAATATATATTCTAACGTATATTTTTTTTTTATCTTGACATTATTATTTTCTAAATAATTTTTTTGTAGTTGTGTGAAAGAAACATCGAATTGTTTCGAGAGAAACATTCAACATAATTAAGAAGCAAAAAATTTAATAATTAACAAGTGAAGATTTTATTTAAATACTCTGAATTGTAGTGAAATGATGTGCTTCTAGAGGTTATAAGCGCTATTCTTAAGGCCTTGACTGTTGATTACGATCGCGGCAAATCAATATTTCTGTGTGAAATTCATATTATTTAACAATTAATTAAAACAAATATTAGGAACCGATCTAAAATACGGTGGCTATTTAAATCATAATTAATAATTTTTTATTAATTATGCATAAATAAAAATAAATGCAGAATCAAATGGATTAATATTGAAATAGCAAATTGGGAACAATTTATTGAATTTAAAAAAAATAGAAAACTGCATTAATTAGATGAGATATAATTAAAACAGTTTTTAGTAATTTTGATTGTAAATAATTAATTAATTATCTAATCACTGAAGCAATTACGTGGATCCTGATAAAGCATTTTAGGAGCAATTTTTTGAGATTTCGTTAAAATAAATTTTATTTAACTTCCACGATTTAAAATAAATAAAATTAACTGCCATCCATTTTTTTAAACCAATACCAATTTATAGAAAGAAAAAATAAACTGAACGTTTAAATCGTTTGTGAATTATGGGTCAGCCTATTACCCATTCATATACATGAAATATATAAAATATTTGTAATAAAATATCAGTTTTAATAATTATTATAATTTTCCATTTATACATTGTTGCACAAAGTACAAAAAAAATGGAAGATGAAATTGATGTGTTTAGTAAAAATAATATCTTTTTTTTTTTTTTGAGAAAAAAAAGAACGTATGAATTATTGGCGAATTTTATTAGTTTGTTGCCAGATTATTATTAATAATATACAGTTCAACATTAAATTATACACCATCAAACATTATTATATATACTATTATATTGAATGTCTGATGTACAATATCCTTTTACAATTCAAAAAACTTTTTTCTGTAAATAACTTACGGCGTACTACGAATGCGTTGAGGCACTTGATAAGCCTCTATGAATTTCGACAATGCGATTTAAATAAGAGTATTCAATAAGAACAAGTTTCGCTGTAGACGATTAAAAAAATTCTTCTATTATACGAAGGAGCGAAAAATTTTC
Organism: Chrysopa pallens; assembly: GCA_020423425.1. NCBI lineage: Eukaryota > Metazoa > Arthropoda > Insecta > Neuroptera > Chrysopidae > Chrysopa > Chrysopa pallens. The sequence continues at coordinate 70,944,190 of CM035594.1, read as the reverse complement.
TCAATTTGATTCTAGTTAAAAACTCGATTGAAACTTTGAATCTACAAAACCGTTTAAGATTGTTTGACGAACACAAAGTCGGATAACGAAGATATTTTTGTATCGATAAAATGTATCGTTAATTTTTCAACGAGTCTTCGGTTTTGTATTAACTATATACATAAATTTACAGACGAATAATAATAACGAATATTTATTTGTGATTTTTATAGCACATAATTTCTCAAAAAAAAAAAGAAGATGTATCGAAAATTGCGAAGACCGTATTTTTAATAATTCGTTCATCCTTTTTTTGTGGGGTGGATTAATTTTAAATTTATTTACGTGTGTCAAAATTTTAGTACAGTGGCTAATTAATGAATACGCGGTGTCATGCTTTTGAATAGGAAAATTACATTCAGAAAAATATATTGATAATTTAAAACATAAACATTAAGACAAACCTGGATAAGACGTAAGAGTTCAAAGGAGCCCGATGATACAGCTATTATGCAGTAAATAAATGCACAAAAATATCTCAGAGTTCACTATTCTCTCGTATAGAGATTTCATTCTCACTTAAAGAATTTTTTGGGGCTCAAAATTCAGGGACCATGTAATTATTCTCATTTAAAGAGTTATACTTAATTTTATCTAAATATGATTTATTTTATTTAAATGACTTATAGGAATACAAATACGAATGTCTTCGGCTACAAAGTAAGAATTAGTTAATCGTAATAGTTCTCCGAGAAGATTTTGTGAATGCTAATTTGGTGACGGTCGTTGTACAACGAGTAACACTTACTCGAAAAATTATAAAGATTAGTTAGTTCATACTGATGATAACAGTTTTGTAGTCGAAATACGTATTTATAAAAACTGGCAGCCGTACTATTTATTATTATAGAAAAAAAATGTAATTTATTAAATATTATTTAAATGTATCAGAAAAGAGAGAATAGGAGGGCTTTAAAAAGAATAAACAAATTTATTTATTTTTTTTTTTTGATATAATTTATAACTTTTATGGTCGTAAAAAAATTGAATTTTGTTATTAAAAATTTTATTAGTTTTATTAAATACAGTGTTGCGTTATTATGAGCGTCTACTTAATTTTTTATTTTTTTTATTTTTTGGTACATCAATATTTTGTTACTTTTTATATTATTAGTTCAGTGACTTATTATTTATTAAAGGATTTTTGAGTGTGAAATACGCGGAACACACTTTATGGTCTCACCTTGTGATAGTTGTGTGTGTGTATGTCTGAAGGTTGGATTTGGTCGTAAATAAAAGTTTTATATCCTTTTGCAACTTAATATGGAATTGATAGGAATTTTAATACAATTCAAAATCAAATACTTTAGTCACATAAATAGGATGAAAAGCATAATAAAAATAGTCTATAAATTATTAATTTTCCGACACAAAAGTTGTAGATAATTTGATTTTTAAAAGAAAAATGCACTTCGTTACCGAGTGAGGTCGCAAGTTTTCAATCAGATAAAATTTTCGTTACTAGTAACCTAAATAAGGAAATTTCAGTTTTTGCCATTTTCTGTTTGAATTATTTCTTATTATTGATTATTTACATACATAGTTTCATCAAAATCCGATAGATAGATCATTTTCTACTTTAATCACTTACAATTGTAACAGTAAACTGACTTTATTTTTGTCACTTATGGATTTTTAATTTTTTGTTTTAAACAATTTTCCAAAATAATCGCTTTTAAATGCCTTAAATAAATCTATACCACTAAATTTCATGACAATCGGATGAACGATTTGCGGTATATTGGCATTTAATTAAAAAATGTATCTAATAACGATTTTAAACAAAATAAATTAAATTTCTAAGAATTGAATTCAAAATATTATAACCAAAAATAATTACGTTGAAAACAAAAAAACTGCTAAGAAAATATAAAATAAAATAAAAAAAAAAACGAAAAACGAACATACCTGACGCACCTGTTTGAATTGCTCTTCAAATGACCACGTGTGCTGACTGGAAGCACTACCCTCTGAGGAGTGACTACTACCACCAGAGGATGGCGGTGCCGGAGGCGGTGCTAACGGTGGCAAGAAAGCAGCCGCAGGATGCGGAAATGGAAATGCCATTGATAAACCACCACCGCCTGGTGTTAACAATGGATTACCACCGCCTCCGCCTCCGCCGCCGCCCGGACCCATAACAGATGATAGTCCGCCCCCATTTGTATGATTTACCATTGATTTATGTAATTGTTCTAATTCTTCACGTTCCTGTAAGCAAATTTTTTAATATAAAATTAAATCTATGAAAATTGCAGTCGATATTACAGAGTCTTCAAGATTGTTCAGGCAAGTTTTTATCCAGTTTTAGAATAATAGAAACCCTTAAAATGAAATTATTCCAGTCTTACTAATAGTCTATCGAAGTATTTAAAAGAATGTCGTCAACTAACTGCGAATAATATTTTATTTTTGAATGCATTTTATACCACATTAAATATTTCCCTGCTAATCGAAAATATCCTTCAAATCTTTGGCTTGATTAAATATTAATTTAAAGCTACGGGAATATTTCTAGGTACTCACAAATTTTAACATAGTCTTTCTAAAAATCAGGGCTCTTAAAAATAAATATTAAAAAACAATCCGTGTGCGTCGCAAAATTTGAATGATCTCTGTTTAATGTTTATACAATGTCTTAAGGTTATTCGATGACGTACACAAGAACAAAATACAATTACGAAACATAATAACTGATCTTAACCGATCCTAAAAATTAAGCAACATCAGTCACAGGCAGTACTTGAGTAAAGAGTAAACAACTGAGACATAAGAGTAAACCCACTGTAGTCATTGTATGACCTTAGTAGTTGAAACGTGACTTCAAATATAAATTTAAAAAAACTATCAATGTCACACTTTTAATTGTTAGTTTTAGCATTAAATTTTTGAAAAACAATTGTTAATTTAACACTTAATTTTAAGACGTTTATTGTATGCCTTGAACCAACCCAAAGAATTACAGAGCTAAAATTTTTTCTTGTGTCATAATCGAATAATCTTAAAATTAAAAATAAAAAATAGAAAAAAAATTTACATATATTTTAGAATACCGTACCATATCGCTCCATACCTTAAGGTCTCGTACTTGCATTTTAAGTTTGGCTAAAACATCTGGATGATGATCTAAATTTATATTATTCTGTGATAAACGACTACGTATTGCTTCATCACTATCGATATCTTCATGAAGATCACCTTCTGGATCACTCATTTCTTCTTCATTATGCGACTGAAACAAAAAAATTAGAATGAATTACAAAAAAACAAAAACGAAAAAAGTTAAATTTCTGTAAGTCACGTGCCACCCGTTAAGCATATTAGGGTAGGTCGGAAGTGACGTCAAGCTGTGTATTTATTATAATTTGGGGTTGTTTCATAAATATTTAAGTGAATTTGTCGTTTGATGTTTTCTAAAATTATTCAAAAAACATGGAAATAAACAAATTCTTTTTGATATCTGGTAAGAATATCAAAAATTATGCATTCTGTTTATAAATATAAAAAGAAATCAAAATAATTTGCAGAGGTATATAAATGGTAATGTGTTTCATTTCCGGTATTCAGAAAAAAAAATATCAGAAGATATTTATACTTTTTGTGTAATGATTTTATGTTACGGTGGCATTAACTTGCATATCGCTGATTATTGGAAAAACTACAATTTGAATTTTTGAACGGTTTTTATAAACGGTCAAGAAATTAGTAACAGAAATTTAAAACGCCGGTAGAAAATATTGTACAAAACTTTTAAGTAAAACTTTATCAATAACTTTTTCATTCATGAAATTAAAATTTTCAATTTTGAATGATAACCAATGTTTAATGCAATTAAATTTCTTGAAATATATCATTTATTCAGCTTGAAAATATATATATAATGATTGAAACTTCATTATTAATTAACAAATTTCAATTCAATTTTTCTATGAGAAATAAAATCTAAGATTGTCATATAACGATTTAAGTTAGAAAACTTTAAATTCTACTAATATAATTATAATAACATTTTATTATTCAACCAAATAATTCAGGTAATCAGATATCTTTCAATGAATGCAAATGCAATCAATAAGATTGTATTTAGAAATTCTGATGAATGTTATCTGTTCAGTGGTCGCATGTTTCTTAAAAATTAAATTTTTATAAGCAAACAAAATACAGGTTTGATTGATAAACTTACAAATTCGTTCGTTGGAATGTAACCAAAGATTACGTTGTTCTGAACGCATACGTAATAACCAAACTGCATGAATGACTGTTTCAACGAGCTTTTGCATGAAGTTAGTTACTTTACAAACCTTTTCAATCAACCATTTTTTGTTGCATTTGAATATATATTTATTAAAAAAAGATATATATAATTTATACGGTTTCTGTACATACAAAATGCAATTAATAAATAAATATGTATATATAATATATTATATTATAATATAACAGAATAGATTAAATTATTTTAATATGTTTATAATTCTATAATATAATTGGATTCAATATGCAATTCATTTAAAAGACGTAGTACCACATAATAATAATTCAGGAAGTAACTAACTATATTATATATATCATTGTACTAATTATCCTGATTTAAATATTATTTTATACTTATTTATTTTTTAATTTAAGGATGTTTTGGAGGTATATGAAAAATGGTATGACACGAATGAAAATTTAATTGAATTTTCATCATTTTATTCTAAATCACCTGTATAAATCGATTAACAAAACTGTTTTTAAAAATAAATCGAATATTAGTTATCTGTTGGAAATTGATTTCAAGCTTACATACTGAGACAAAAGTTTTTGTCTCAGTATGTAAGCTTGAGTCTGAGATTTAATATGAAACTGAATTGGCAAGAAAGCAGTTACTACAAGTATTCTTCAGGAATTCCGATTTATCAAACCATAATCAAAGAGACCTACGTTTAAAATTTTATTTGATAGATAATTTTATAAAACATAAAAATGGGTGAAACACGCATAGCATACAAACGCACTTAACTATACATTTATTACATAACGCACAAAAATGAAATATTATATTAATATTGACATTAACACATTCTTTTCTTACGAAAAAAATCTATTTTTTTGGGTAAATATTTATATTATTTTCAATACATTTTTTTTTTTATGAAACTAAATCGGCGCCGTAATTCTCGTAATGTTGTTGACACCTTTTTTAAAGGTACACACACTTACAGGTACTGTAAATAAATACCATGAAACGCATACAATTTAATACAAGTATTCCGTACCAAAAACAATTCGTATCATATAGTTGAATAGGTATCTTAGATTTTTATACTTTAGAGTCAGTGCTCGGAGGAAATCTGAAAACCTGCCATTTTTTTTCAGTGGTGATTTGTTGTGGTAAATAAGGACACCAAATTCGGCTAGGAATCAACATTGCACGTCACATGAACCGAGTTTTTCTGAACGTTTTAAAACTAGTCAAAATTAATACTTTTAATAAGTACACCTAGTTGTTTATGAATATATTTCCAAAAATTTGTGTGCCCATTTCGAAAAAATTAGCAAACAGAGACCGTAAAATTTTCAACAATAAACGCGTCAATTCTAGACTTTGCACAACTGAAAATCTTAATATTGAAATAGCTTTTTGTTAAAATATTTTGTTAAAACTAAATAAATATAATGCACTGAACTTCTGAAATTCGGTTACAATATCATTGCTGTATGAGCCTTTATTCATACATAACCATTACCATTTTGTTATATTATTTAAATAGACTGTTATGTGATTCTTCTATTAGACACATATAAATATATATTGAATATTCTCCATTTTAATTAGTTTGGTAATAGATTTGAGCTCTAAACCTTTTATTAAAATAAATATATATCCACTAATTATAACAACCTGACTTTAGATTTAAAATGCATGATGTGGATGCATTATAACGTTTTAAAACCTATACAATTAAAATTTCTAACGTCATATTTATATTATAATGTGTTTACTTTAAAAAAATAATATGTTACATTCATTTTGTTGAATGTACAGTGTTCAATGTTTTAATAAAACTTCATCCGTTTTATAGATTTTATATTAAAATAAATCAGTGAAATTTGATGTATTCAGTAACTCAGAAATTACTAATAAAAACAGTGATTTTATATCGATTTACTCATAGATCAGTGATTTTTTACCATTATATAGAAAATATTTACTAATGGTTTTAGTATATTCGAAAACTACTGAAATTTTAGTCATTATTCCATGATTCCCAGTCATTTGATTTTTAAGGGACAGTAAATATTCACTGAAAATCGATTATTAATGAATTTATATAATATTTTTAATCACAATCAACTCATTTGTGCATACTTATCTTAAATTTTGAATGAAAGTGTATATAAGTGCCATAGGACCTCTTACCGTGGAATGACCCTTATATATAATCACTATGGATATGAATATGACGTCATTTATGCAAATCTCCTTTTAATTAATAATTTTAAACGTCTATATTTTGGCAGTATTTTAATTCTTTTAGCAAAATAACTTCTGAAATTCCTGTTCATGAAGTAACCACGTTTCAATTGAAAAGATAAATTTGTGCAAGGGAATTATTTAAACAATTTTAACTAAATTATTATTATTAAATGACAATTTGTTTTTATATTCTTTCAAAAAAATTCATAAAATTTTTAAACTTAAAAAAAATGGTAACTCACTAATGTTAAAGTTTATACCTTTTGCTTAAAAAGAAACAACAGAATAAATTATTATTATATTTACAAAAAAAAATACAGTCTTTAGAGAGAAATATTATTGATGTATTATTTGATATGTTAAGAGTAAATAAAAAATACAATATATGTTGTATAAGGTGTTGTTTTTTTAAGGAATACAAAAAGAAATAAATCTATATCTGTATATCTAACCGGAAAAATATTATTCATTTTTTTTAAAATTTAGATACTATTTATATAGTGAAGAAAAAAAATAAAATTATTCTTTTGAAAAGGATTTTATTCAAAAACTATTATAAAATCAATTCAATCAGTTTCATCAAAAAAATTTATTAAGTTTTATTTCATTTTTTTGGGATGCAAGTCGCCTGATTTTAATCAAATAATATTCAGTCTGAGTTGTTTGTAAAATTTTGTGTAAGAAGTATTTTTGTGCCTAAATTTAGAAATAAACATTTGGTCTAAAATTGAAATAAAAAGTCAGGATAATTTTTAAAAGTTTAGGAGAAATCTGTGAGGTTCTAAATGAGGCGAATATAACTTTATTTTGAACTTTTTATTAAAAATTTAATTTTTATTTCAATAATTTTAGTTTAATATTAAAAAGCGTCAAAAGTCCATCTGAACAGGAATCAAAAATTGGACTGGTAAAAAAAAAATTAAACTATTATTTGATCCAGAAGGGATCCACAGATGCGTCCCTTGCACTTAGAATCAATGGACTTCTGTACCAAGGCTAAAATGCTTCAAAAATTTAAAAAGTTGCATAAGGATTCAAGCACTAATTAATTGTGATCTAGATATCGTACTAAATAACTTACCTTAAAATAAATTTTAAGTATTTTTTTCATTTTTTATAGAATATGTATCACATTTAACAAAACCCGAGAATTGAACCCAGGATAATTGGCAAAGACACAAAGTTTGACGTATTAATTGACAATTTATCTGTAATTTTTGTTTTCAACACCTGGTATTTGCCAATAATGATTTCTAATACTTACCTATTTGAAATTAACTAGCCTATAAAATGACTTATTAATCTGATGATTCAACGTTCAAGTAAAATTTACTTGGTGGTTTAAGAAATCACTACCTCATGCCATAATGGTGATATCAAATGTCATTATTAATACTTCAACCGTATATATAAATATATACGAATTAATTTTTAATAAGAAAATGTGAATAATTAATACCCTAATATGAATAATTATTTTAACGAACTTCAAAAAAATATATACAGTTGATATTTAAATGATTCATATTTATGCCGTAGGATTTTTAAAGGATCTTATATAGTCTGGCAAAAATTAAATTTGGAAAACAACCAACAAAGAATTAAACCATTTACAAAGAGGGGATAAATTTTCGATTTAACATAAAATGGAATTAATCTAAGACAAAATTCGATTTTCAGTAAAACTACAAGTCCTTTTTTCCCTTTCAAAAATTATCTACCCTGCTATTTCTAGAATGTGCATGTTTAATTACAAATTTTAAGCACTCGTAGCGCGTCAATCGATTAAGAAATCACTGGTACGGATAATATCATGAACACTTAATTTAAATTGTCATTTAAGAATGTAATATTGTAATTGTTTACTTGAAGTTTGTTTTATTTTGTATATAAAAAAGTTTTTGTAAAATACAAGTGACTAGTTGATTATAGTAAATAAGTCCATAATTAACTACATACATTGAAGAAGAGGTAAACGGTGTTTATTTCATTTAAATGAATATTATGATAATAAGTTGTATAAAGAAGTAATAGATAAGGGTGACTTTAGTTTTTATTTAATATTTTATATATTTCAAGGAAGCGAAGTCTTATTAATGTTACATACATTTGTTATTTTGTTGTTTAATATTAAATAGTAGTAATAAGAAGAAGAAAAAAAACCTATACTTTTATGTAAGAAACCTTAATAAATATGTGTTATTAAATAGATATAAAGTTTTTTTTATTTTATATCAAATTAATCCATAAAATGTTAAGACGTTGTCTGATGTATATATTATTAAATTATTCATTTTTATTTATTAGGTTCGATAATATAGTTTGAATATTATAACGTAAAATAATGAAGGAGACAGTATTTGATAAAATTTTGTTTAGTCTTTGCTTTTCGAAAATGGATCTTTTATTTTTCATAAATCTTTTAAATTATGGATATTCAAAATTACAGATTAAACAAAGAGGAAAATACTTGCATATGACGTCACTTGCTAGTATCTTCATATAGATTAAATGGACAATACCGTTTGGTAGAAAGAGATGGATAAATAATATTTAATAGCTGATAACTTCAAAGCTTTATTAGCTTCAAGTTTTATTATGATATTGAATCTAGTTTCAAATTTTAATGTGAACTATAGCAACTTTAGAATCATTTAAATACCCAATTGCGCCCAATATATATTCATCTAAAATCATCTAAAATCATAGCTAAATCGTTGCTGAAAAATTTGACCATGGATGGTGAACTTCAAACACTGACCTGTCACTAAACAGACACGTGTCAGAGATCTAAAACCCGTTATTTTATCTGAGACTTGGCGAAATTTAATGAATTTTAACCGCAACCGGGAGGTTTCGAGCTCGAGGCTACTTGAAGTGCATTACTATTGCCCTACTGACGCTCGGTATATATCAATCTACAATTGAAATTCGAGAATCAAACAATTTGAATTTCAAAATATAATTTATTTATAAATATTTTAAACATATATTTATTATAATTTCTTTTTTATTTTATTAATCATTTGTGATGTTTGTTTTGTGAATATTATAATAATTTTAATATTGTGTTAGTTTTAATTTTTTTTGTGAAGAATATTGTAGGCGTTAGGACCGCCGCCCTTCCTGTCTGTCTGGCTGGCTGGCTGGCTAACACTAATATTCACATATATTAAATACGTATGAATGTATTTAATATATGTGTATATAAAAACATATGACAAATCTATACATAATATATATTATAATAGTGAATGTATGTTTTTATTATACAGCTTTTGAAAACCAACAACAGCCCTTAATGCAGAAAAATACACATCATTGTGAATGTGGTGGAGCATTGCTTGTGCATAATAGAATACATATGAAGTGTACCCCCGCTTTCTTTCTTAAGAAGTTTGTTTCTTAAATAATATTACCAACATAACAAATTGTCACAAATGTTATTTATTCATATTGTATTTTTTATTTTGACTTAAGTCATTCTAAAGTTTAATTCATACAAATCACTTATTTATGCAAAACTTTTAAACTATTTTAATTTTTAGTAAAATTTTATTTCGTTTTCCCGAAATATAAGCAATTTATGATCGCTCTACGGGGAGATTACGATATCCGTGGCGTCTCGATTAATTTTGATAAAATAAGCTAAAATAAGATGAAAATTAAGTATACCAATTTCTGAACAAAAAAAAAATAAAGGAATTTGGAAACTCAATTTTACAAATTTTTTTTACAAATGTCATGAATGGCCGCACAAAAAATCCAAAGGTGGTTTCGTAGTCCTGAATAAAGTTTCAGGCTCAGTCAGATTTATAAGAACACATAGTTTTAATCCTTAAAAGGTAAAATTAGTTTTTGGTCTTTAGAAAAAGAAAAACTGGTTGTGACAGGTAATATTGAGTTGCGAAAATTTTGTATACATAACATTTTTCGTATTTAGACAGAAGATTTTATAAGACATCGTAAAAATAATTTTATCAGTCTTCTTAAATTAATATTTAAAAATTCTCCAGTATTTCTACTGGAGTACTAATTCCCTGACTTGAATTAAAATTTCATTAATTCCCTGTATTCCACGATTTTGTACACAAAATTAAAATTCCATGACTTTCACGCGAGATACGTTTTACAGGAGGAGAGACATCCTGTAAAACGTATTGAGAGATTAAATTTATAGAATGAATGAATATGACAAAAAATTTTTCTGTAAAGTGTATCATCTAAATGAAACATTTAATTTATAATATGATCAGACAATAATATAAATGGTTAAAAACGACCACCCTAGTGTTTCTTACTTAAACAGAGATAGATATCCTTCCAATATAGTTTTCAAAGAATCTTTTTACCATATTATTTATAAGTGAGTGAGAAATAATAATCATAATAATGTCTACTTCTCAATATATCTCTATTTAATTCGTATACAATATCCATTTTTTTTTTTTTGAATAAGTTTATTGTTTTTATATTTTTGTTATGATTGAAACCAGATTTTGATGGGACGACAATTCTTTTCATAAAACTCTCTAAATATAATCATATTTAAGATTAAAGATTATATTTCAATATAATATTTTGTTGGGGATTAACAAATACTTAATAATATGAAGAGAGGAAGAGAAGCCAAGATTCAAATCTTATAGATATTTATTTTTTTCATTCAATTTCTTATTTACTACTTTTTTCAATCGTGATTTTATGTTACCTCTGTATACTAAATGTAAATTTTTTTCATATATAATTTTTAATGTAACAACGGATGGAGGGGGTGGGTGTACTGCTTGAATTGGATATTTGAGAATATTTAAATTTATAAGATTCTAAACTGATTCAACACAAAGTAACAAAATAACAGAGTTAATTGTATAGATACTCGAAATATGCTTAAGTATCAATGCTTGAACTATTTTTAATCATAAACACTCTTAATATTAAATCTATACAGTAATAAATACATATATAATTACAATTTTAATACGTAAGTATTAGGTAAGAGCTGAAATAGTGGTGAATCTAACAAGTTTACAAAAATATTTCATACAAAAGTTGTTCTTTTTTAGAAAACATCTTTTGAAGTCCAAAAGTTGCGTCATGGATTCGTATTGGACCCAATAGACCTCACTTTTTATGCCTAGAATAAAAAATGCGCAAATGCGGAAATGGGTTACATACTAAATCAAAATTTTCAATGGTTTTTACATGATAGTTTTGTGGGGCATTGGGTAAATTGGTAACTTATATTTTGAGAAAATTCTTAAGTTTTTCACCTTAGTTTTGTGTGTTGATGGCATAGCTTGTTTTAATAGAGAAGCTGCATAAATTACTTTAGTTGCAGCGATTTCACGACCATGATTTTTTTAAATCTTAAAAAATAACCAATATATGGACGTTCAAAATTCTGAATTAAACAGTGACAGAGTTTTGCATAAATGACGTCATACATGTTCAACTCCATAGTGATTATATGAAAGAAATTGGAACCAAACTTTAAGAGCTTAAAACTTATTCAATTTGAATCATTTTTCGAATTTTATTTGATATTAGACCTAGTTTCACATTTTGATGGGTAAAATAACAAATTTCTTCAAATCTTCCACCTTCCCTATTCAACAGATTTTTTTATCATTTAACCCAGTACATGGTGGTCGCATGTAAAGACCGTTTCACACCACAGATTTTATTTTAACTGATGTTTATTAATTCAATTGAATAATGTTGGGTGTAAAAAAATTTATTAATATTTTAATAATGGGTTTTTATTAAATTTATTAAAATTAGTTGCGCCCACTAAGTTGTTGACAACTTTAATTATTATTATTATTATTTTTAAAAGCAATAATACGCATATGGTTTTGCGGTTTAGTGTTTTTTTGTTCTTTTATGTATTATAAGGTATATAAATATATATGTATTTGATATAGAAAACTTGCTAGCAACGCGAACCTTCATTCATATATATGTGGTATCAAACGTTATGCGTACCATTATGATTATATATCGTATTCTATGTAATCATAGACTAATTTTATATTCCTTTAGTTACAACAATCCCACATTCCATTAATGTTTGAATATGTTTTTAATCTTGCCGAAACGGTTAATTGAAATTTGTCATAAGAATAAAATTCATAGTACATACTAATATACTAATAATGGGGGATTTAACCTCCGTTCTCCAGATGTGTCTATAACAGACACCACCTGCATCATTCTTATTAATCTTCATTTAAAAAATATTTAAAGAAGACAAATTCTGAATTTGTTTGAAATAAATTGTAACTTTGTTACGCGCCCTTAAGCGTAAGCTTTTTAGTTTAAAAATTCTTTCACCAATCGAGGGCTAATATTTTCACACCGAAAATAATAAAAGTATAAATATAATTTTTCTATTTAATGGACTGTACTTCTTACATTGTAAGTGAATGTATTCAAACTAATATTAATGGAATGTACTTCTCACATTGTAAGAGAATGTACCCTAGCCAATAGTAATGACGTGTGCTTCTTACATTTTAAGTGGAATATATTCTTGTACTAATGACATATGCTTCTCACATTGTAAGAGAATGTACCCTAGCCAATAGTAATGACATGTACTTCTTACATTGTAAGTGAATGTATTCATATTAATACTAATGGAATGTTCTTCTCACATTGTAAGAGAATGTACCCTAGCCAATAGTAATGACGTGTGCTTCTTACATTGTAAGTGAATGTATTCAAACTAATACTAATGGAATGTACTTCTCATATTGTAAGAGAATGTACCCTAGCCAATAGTAATGACGTGTGTTTCTTACATTTTAAGTGAATATATTCTAACTAATACTAATGGAATGTACCTCTCATATTGTAAGAGAATGTACCCTAGCCAATAGTAATGACGTGTGCTTCTTACATTTTAAGTGAATATATTCTAACTAATACTAATGGAATGTACTTCTCACATTGTAAGAGAATGTATCCTAGCCAATAGTAATGACGTGTGCTTCTTACATTTTAAGTGAATATATTCTAACTAATACTAATGGAATGTACTTCTCACATTGTAAGAGAATGTACCCTAGCCAATAGTAATGACGTGTGCTTCTTACATTGTAAGTGAATGTATTCATACTAATACTAATGGAATGTTCTTCTCACATTGTAAGAGAATGTACCCTAGCCAATAATAATGACGTGTGCTTCTTACATTGTAAGTGAATGTATCCTAACTTAATATTATAAATGCGAATGCGAGTTTGTTTGTTTGTAACGCTTTCAAGAGAAAAGTACTCAACTGATAAAAAAACTGCCTTCCCCAATAGAAAACTATATATTCAGCCAGTATCATAATCATTAAAAAATTTTTATTTTTTATCAATGATTTAGAAAATTTCCATCAAACGATTTTTTTTAATACCAAATTTAGAAATACGCTTAAAATATTAAAAATTTCTTACGTCCATACTGGTACAATACGACAACTTAATAATTCTAACACAAGAATAACAAGAGAGAAAAAACCATTAATAAATCGTGTATTTAAGGGTAGGTCAGGTTTATTTAGATAATCTGAATTCAATTTTATTTTATTTTATTTTTTTTTCATCTTATAAACAAAATATAAAAATAATATATTCAAGTAAATAATATATGTATATTAGAATTTCTTTCTAAGATAAAAACATATGGTTGCTTCGTTCATTCAATGGTATTTGAAACAGCCCTTTTTATCATCAACTCTCTGCATCCATTAAACACATTGAATTTTTTTGTTTCACTCAGATGTAGGCACATAATATTATTTTTGCATAAAAGTACAGCTGTTTAATAATTAATTCTTTAATTGTAACAGAGATTTCTTTTTTTTTACGTAAGTTCAAAGACATACTGTGAATATCTGTCTTCTTACATTCAGTCACAAATATTATGATAAATGTGGATTAGTTTTAATACTGTCGTTATATTTACTTCATATTAATTAGACAACAACCTAAATTCAATTTCAATCTTCTTTATTGCAAAGCAGTTTCGGTTAATTTTTAGAATATATATCGAAAAAAGTTGAAATTTATACCACTTGAAATTTGTCCGAAATATATGGATCAGTTTTCAGACGATATAACAAAAACTAAGCATCGTTAAATGAATGTTATTCTTGAAATGTTGAGGTCAAAATACTCTTAGTCGTAATCGGAGACAAAGAATTTGTATCAATTTTTTCAAAAAAAAATTAAAAATAATCGAAAAAATTGTATTGTTTCCAATTTAAATTATGTTTACCAGGGAAGTTTGACCTGTTGATTTCAAAAATAACATCCACTTAACGATTGATACTACATATCTCAAAAACTAATCGTCCAATCGTAAAATAAGTCATTTTTTTCCGTTTTTTAAGACCACAATTATCCTAAAAAATCTAATAAAAATCTATACTATAAATTAAATTATATAATTGTTAATTAGATTCCTAAAAAATAATTTATTCAACAAATAAGTAAAATGCTTGCAGAAAACTTTGGGTATTTGTAAAATTTCATAAAAAGAATCAACAAATTTCTATGCCAAGTTCTGCAAGTATAGAAACACACATGCGTATAAATTAATGAACATCAGACTTAATTGCAGACAAGGACAAATAATATTTGTACCCACTAATTATCAAAACTGTTTGAATGAGCGCAGTCTGTCACAGTAATCAAAACCAAAATTAATTTAAGAAGATTGATATCCTTAGGGGTTTCATATAAAAATCTATAAACACAGAAGTTGAAATAACTTTGTATTCACACATCCGGCATATTAAAAATATAAACTTCGTATTTGTATTTCTGAGGGGGTAAGTAAATTAATAAAATATATAAAAATTTTTGTTTTAACTGTACAACCAACACAAGAGTATATTAAAAATACTAAGATTTGTACAAAATTAGAAGAATTAAGTATTTAAATATATTACTAATATATACAGTTGTACAAATTAAGTATTTACTAAGATTTCATAAATAAATATTGATTATTTATTTGGTCGAATGTATATAGTTAAAGTGCTGTACTGTATGATTTTTTTTAAATAAATTATTTATCCTTAAAAATTTTTATTGCATGAGGTCAAATGATTTTGTAAAAAGGGACACAGTTTAATCGTATTTTTGTAACATGTGTATTGATTACCTCTATATATAGTCCAGTAAACGAAAAGAAAAAATAATCTCATAATTTAATCAAATTGCTCGGATTTACTAAAAAAATTAACAGAAATTGAAAAAGACCTTATAATATATTATTTGATGCCGAAATGTGCTTTTTTGCAAAGGTGGTATCTACCCCTTCTAGTATATCACTTTTTTTGAAGTTTCAATCCGTCTACCAAATTTCGCCAAAATCGAAGTAAGCGTTCAAAAGTTACAGCGGAACAAAAATATCTAAAAACATTAAAATGTCATTTTTGTTAACCAATGACAGTATCTTTATTAAACTTAAATTAAAGAAATAAATAATTCGATATGTTTTTTTCTTTAATGACCGATCTAATCGAAAAGTCGTACGCAAGCGCATTGGAAACCATTTTTGATATTTATTCATTTATATGAATGTAAAAAATGATGCACTACGCAGAATGGTCAGCTTAATTCAAGCCAATTTGAACTTCATTATAACATCCGACATAGGACATGTGGCCTTTATTTTGCAAAAGGCTTTATATAGTTCAATATATGTAACACTAAATGGAGGTACTATGAGTATTTCACACCAGTTTTTCAAAATAATTTTTATTAACTATTCATTTGGAGAAATTTACTAGGTACAAAAAGATTTTGTACATAAATTTTTAAGTATTTATTCTATTTCAACAAAAATTTTATTGCAGGAGGCATAATTTTTACGAAAAAAATAAATTATTTTAATCTGACTTTTTTCATGAACATTATTTCCTTTTTACAAAGTACAGTGTCTTACACACAAAAATTATTTGTTGCAAAAGTTTTTATCAAACATTCTTATAATATCTTAATGAATTTTCGATATTTTAATCAATGTGTAGTGATTTATACAAAGCTATTAAAATTCTTTTATAAAAATATCCCTGCTTGACCTATCACAATTACATTTAGGGGTAGTTTTTTTGATATTTTTTTTTGTAAGTGTTACACCCTTAAATACTTCTAATTTTGTAGTTATCAAGTTTTTTTTTTTTTTATGTTTAAATATTCAAGGATTTTATCAAAGAGAATTATATAGAGTAGCTAAACACGTCTTTCATAGTCATGTGATTGGTTTAAAACTGAGCGCAATAAAAAACTGTTAAACTATTATTATTAGTAAATTTCAAGAGTGCGATAACTGTGCCTCATGGAAAGTCACTTTTCAACTACTAAAGTTATATAATGACTACAGTGAGTATATATTTAATCTATACAAAAAAAGTACACAATAATCCTAGATATTCACCCATCCATATTCTGACTGTGTCTGTTGTTGCTTAACTTTGATGATCGGTTGAGATCGGTTATTACGCTACCTCAGTGGGGGGTCAACGAAAAGCTTATTTAGTAATATTTTGCTTTTGGCTCAGACTTATGGTACGATATATGATGAAAATAATAGTATACAAAACAAAGTCACTATCGGCTAGTCCTACCATTTAATGCTGGTACTAGATTAATTAGTCGTCATTTATTGGCATAACGAAAAGCACAATTCCTTTATTGAGTAAAATTAATGCCAAGATTACACAAAGGCTCACTGGTCACTATAATGTCAAACAAATATATGCACCAAATCAAACTGATAGAAAATGATGTCCGAATATTTTGTCATGAAGAGGGTACAAATGAAATTTACATTCTCTGTGAAAGCGAAAGCATCTCTTCCTCACAAGATGCTTTCATTTAAAATGGACTGCAAATATTGTATAAGTTTATCAAGACTAAAAGGATTAATGTCTCATTCCGTAGGAAGATAGAATGAAGCCGTATGTAGTTTTTTCTCTATTATATTCTCTTTGGATTTTATATTGTTAATTTTTTTTTCGTTTTCATCAATTTTTACATAAATACTTTTAATCTATGACTCTCTTTAGCATCTATTAAAATTATTAGGTATATTTATTGAAATTTATTAATGTTTTAAAAAAACTATCTATAACTTATTATAATTTACTTGGCTTTTTTAAGATATTCTAAGCATAAATGTTCCAATAAACTATGTAGTCATGATGGGTTCTCATCATAGAGATTTTCGATAATATTCTAATCAATCAATATTTAGAATGGTTAGAATGCTTATATAAAATTGTATTTATAAAACTTAGGCTATGTAAATAAATAATTTGTGTAGTCCAAATCGCTCGCTGATGATAGAGCTTTCTATTGGTGAACTAATTTTTAAAGTTAGTTGAGCAGTTTTCACGTAAATGCATCACAAACATCAGAGTACTTGCACATTAATAATATTAGTTAAGATTTGTAACATGACTTTAAAAAGTTGAAATGAATTATATCGAAAGTAATTCATCATATAATAATTATAATTTTATAATGAAAGTTAATAGTTATGAATTAGTCATTATAAAATTTATTTTCAATTTTCTATGTGTATAAATTGAAATTAAGTAACGAATTTTATGACTATTTTAATTCATTTTATAATTTATGACAAAATATAAAATAATTGAATATCTAATATATAAAATAATGTAAATAATTATTGATATAAACAATAGAATACGAACTAAACATGGATATTATTAAGTACTTCTTGAAGCACAACACATGTGTTTATTTCTCATTTAATTAATTTAATCAATAATATAAATTTTTATGATTTTAACAAAATAACAATAAAATATTGATTTTGTGAAAGTTTTTAATTTCTATTTCAATTAAACGTCTATTTATAGATTGCAATTATGGCAATTGTATTTAGATTTGTCTATTGCAATTATTTTCTTTTTAATCGACATAAAAAGAAAGAGGTTCTTAAATCGACCCGTATACATTTTCTTTATGTATGGCTTAACGTATAACTTTTACAGAGTGGTACACGATTTTAATGATTAATTTTATTTATTTATTTTTTTTTTAATTGAATTTACTTCGAAGATTTAAATTTAAAATTCATTTTAGCACTAAGGAGCAAGAGACTTAAATTCGACACTAATCATCTCTGTCAATTGGTCACAATTATGCCAATGTTTCAATAAAATACCATAATAAAATAGTTATCGCTTCTAACTACCAAACACAACAAAAGTTGTTAAAATTATGTAAAGTTGTAAAATCTCATAATTGTACAAAAAAAAAGAAACAATTCATTTGTGTCCATGTCTGTGATTGACTCAATCAGAAAGTTACTGCTCATAGCTATGACCTCCATAAATATTTCATGGGCAAAACATCAATTAATATAATCAAAGAATCCAATTAGATGATTCATCCCATATAGAAATTAATTAATAATCTTATATTCGTTGAATAGGAAATTAAAATGTTGCAATATTTAATTAGTTATTTGCAAGATTATACACAAATAAATTAAAATTTGTAAATCATTATATTAATATTATATTTATTAATTTATTATTTTTTTGGATTTAAACAGAAGAAACCTTCACGCTACCTATATATTTCTCAATATTTATTAAACAATCAAAAATATATTGTGTCTGATTTATTTGTGTTTGGGTTGTTTACATCAAAACTAAAAATTAGTAATTAATAAAAAATATATACCGCCTAGACGAATAAATCCTTTTGTGTAAAATAAAAACTCCAAGAAACCTTGAAACGATTTTAAAAATGTCGTTAATATACTTATAGGAACACTAGTAATTAGAAATTATGATAGAGAAACACTTTATTAAAATATAGAGTGGCCTATTTTAATAGATTATGACTTAATACTTGATAAAAAAAATAACGTCATATAGATTTCTACATTTGTTTGTTATTTGAGCGTGGCGGGGCTACTACTTGTACACAAAGCATAGAATTGTACTATTTGACTAAACAGTTTTACCAAACACTTGACTTATTACAACGATAAAACATATTTAACTCACGTGTCGACGATTGATTAGGACCAAAAAAAAAATGAATTTATTGCAATTGCGTAACTTAAGCTGTACATGTAGCTCAAAGAAAAAGGATATTTTTAAGGTATCTATCAATGTAGTTAAATACTCAGCCTATTTTAAATATCTCAACCTGTATTTAGTGATATAAAAACCTAACTAAAATTGTAAAGTGAATCTCTCAATAAAAGCAATAATCATAATAGATATGAAAAATAGAATCAAATAAATAAAAATATAATCAAACAAAAAGGACTTTTTTGTTAAATTGAAATTTATAGAACTAAAATCTGGCGCCTGCCGGTCACAAGTTGATAACAATAATATATATTTAATATTATTTTAAGTTCTTAGAATATAAATAAAAAAGGATAAACATACAAATGAACAAAAACCAACCCTCCATTCATACAAAAAAAAATTCACAATACATGTTTGGTGGTGACTTTCTTACTGCTTCCACAATAGAATAAGGATTTGGTGGGTATATTACATGTTATCCCATCCATACACATGTGAGTGACTTTATACAATAGACTAGCAAAATCTGTTCAGAAGTATCAGAAACCAGCAGGTACACTGTACACTACTTACACCACATTTGATATGGTTAATTTTTTACACATTCATGGATAGTGTATTATATGGTCTGGTCTGGTCTGGTCTGGTCGGCATATTTATGTATATAAATAATATGGGCACACAACACAATCACATGCTTACAATTCTATGAATTTATTGTATCATTTATTTTTGGGTTCGATTACGTCATCAATTTTACTTAGAAAATATCAAAATTACTTCTATTTAATGTAATTATCATATTTTTAATTTTGACATTATGGGTCCTTCAAATAACGTTAGACCCAAATACAGTTCATTCATAGTTCACTGAATGTTAAGAGATTTTTTAAGCTGTTTTTTAGTACGCAAACCTAAAAAAACTAGATGTTATAACTTCGGACTCGAGTGAAATCAGACTCAGTAACTGAGTCGAATAAAGCTCTGTAAGGCGATTACGCATGAAGTTGTTATACCAAATTATGAATAAAGATAATTTTGTTTTTATTTTATTTTTTTATTTTTTTAATTCAACCATCTGATCCATGTCCTTAAAACTAGAGCCGTTTTACAAAGGCGCAATGCCACTAATATCTTCGCTTCGCAATGTGATTGATTTATAAATAACGGAGCGTTTGGTTACAAAGAAGTGACTGACCCAGGTTTAATAAATTTTTTTAACATATAGATTCAAATCAAATAAAACTGCTAAGTGATCACCTTTCCAATTAATAAACAAACAAATTCAGGAAATTCAAAAAATTATGGCGATTCATTGAGGTGAAAATTTATAATCCAGATCCGCGGATTTTCATTTTTAACGACCTGGCACATCCCTGGTATGTTAACTATTTTAAAACTTTAAACTTGCGAAAGAAAAGTTGTAGAAATCATTTCTTAAAATTAAATGGCATTTTAATTAACATACGAAATATTTATGCAACTAATTATTTGTCATCCAGGGTCAAACGCTTTTGAATTAACTTTTTATAAAAATTTAATTTACTATAAAATATATTTCAAAATCAAATAAAACAAAAAAAAAATGTTATTTTCTGAATCAATCAAAAAAACCAATTAATCATTAAGAAAATAAATTATTAAACAAATTATACAAAGGATATTATCTATACTTTTTTTTGTTAATGACGAAGATGTTGATATATATTCCAAGAAAATGATACCTTACGAAAATAAAGACAAATATTTAATTAAAACAAAAATACGTTATTTGTAAATTTACTCAAAAAAAAATTTTTATTTTAATAATGATGGTAGATGAAAAAAATACGTGTGTGGGTTCCACAATCATCATCAAACGAAATTTTTATGATATTAAAAACTGTAAATAATTAATATTATTTACGTGCAAAAAAGATTATGTTAATAATTATGTTTGAATATATTATACCGAAGTTCATTGTAACGTCTAAATATTCACTGACAATATCTATATTTTGCGGTCCAATCAAAATATATCAAAAACAAATTTATTACAAAATATAGCATAAACTATCTAAATATATTAGGTCAGAGAAATTTTGATTTCCTTCTAACAAACAGTCAACACTCAATTGTACTAAAATAAGGATTGGTCATCAGTTATAATAATTATTAACCAATTTTTAGACACATCTTATTTTTATGGAAATAATTAACAAGAATATTTTTTCGCAGTCGTCTTCGGAGTACATTATTATCGAAACATTAAGTCATTTTCATCATCAAATGATTTTCCAATATAAAATAATGAATCCTGCTCGATATACTGTCACTAAATAGTTGTTTTTTACAAAGTTACCCTTTTTAATCGATGGGCCCAAATTCCTCCGTTTTTATACGGTAAAAAATGTTCAGTACAAAAAGAGAAATCTATCGATGCAATTTTTTCGACCTTGAGATCAAATTTTAGGGTCGGTTCAAGGTCAGAATATTTTTAATGAATGTAAAGCCCTGTATTTGACCCCGAATTCAAAAGAGCTGAAAATTTTACGCACAAAATGACATTTTTTTATGACCTTACATAGCTCAATTGCAAGTGAAAAGCCCTAAAAATGAGCTAAGCTTTTCAAACAAGGAGTGAAAATTAACGAGCCTCATGGCCCTACGCACCAAAAATCATCTACACAGCCACTCTAAAACATAAGTCATAAACCCTAGAGTCATTTGAGTCCATCAATTTAAATCGGTAACATTGTATACATATTGCTAATTTTTCAATAAACATACGGTATACATTGAATAAATAAATAAATTTTAAATTGTGTATGATTAGAGAGGATTTAATGTTTGATGACATGTCATGTGTTTGGTGTCATGATGTTCATTGTAGATTAATGTTATACACAAGTTAAAATGTATGACTCAAACGCAATGTTATGTGTGTGATGTTTGTGGTAGACTCCCCACAAACACTTCTTATTTAAACACCTCACCTCAGTAACTAACATTAACAACATACCTATACCTATATCATCATCTACATGTACACTTGTAATAAAATTTATAAAAAATATTAATATTTAATTTAAATTTTATGTGTGTGAATAGTTTTAAAATATTAATATTGATGCACTTTTAAATTAACAACAAACTGATTTAATAATAATATATTCAAAATGCCTGTGCATTCATTCAAACTTCTTGCAGTATATATTTAACCCTTTAACTACAAAATCATATTAATAAACTATTGTATAAAGAACCCGACTGCATTCAGTCAAAATATATAGTATTATAATATTGTCGTGTAAAGACCACAGCTACCTTCGGCCATCAAAATGCTTATGTATTAAAATATATACGCATAAGCCGTCTACTTATTAGACGATAAATACTGAATACTTTGTTTGCAGATAAGATTTTCTTGTTTTATACTAAACTTAAATTTCGCGAGTCGCTTTGCTGTGATTAGTGCAATAACTTTTTTCCTATGAAAATTTTGAAAAGTGAAAAGTTCTAAGAGAAAGATTATTCTTCCATAAGAAAATACAAAAAACATTTTGATACGTGATAAAACGCGAAGTCTGTTGTCCGACAATCAAAAATTGTTAAAATTAAAAAGAAATAAATTAATTAAAAATATTAATAATATGATGAAACCATCAAAGTGTTTAAAATTATTATTAATAAAATAATATTTAAAATAAATAACAAAATATTTTACAATTATTAATGATTATGTATTTATCAATTTAATAACCATGTTTTCAACAATAGTTATTTTCAATTTTTACAATTATTTCGACCCACATTCATTTATTTATGTTATTTACATTTTTTTTAAACAAAATTAATTAAATTAACAAAATATATTCGCTTTGTGTGGACAAGAATTGAAATAAATAATCTCTAATGAAGACATAATATTTATTTATTTTATTCAACATTATATTTACGTCCAATTTTTTAATAACCAAAATAGTACAGAAAGTTTAAGAAGTGATCAAGAAGTAAATAGATATGGATCAATTTACGATAAAAGATCGAGAATACACGATACAATTATATTAAGTTTTTGTTTAGAAACGGAACCCCAAAAATAATGTATCCACCAACAACATGGAGATACAAGAACTTAAACACCAGCAAAGAGCAAAGATCCATGCAGTTAGTCCATTAAAAAAACAACACTATAGAAATTTGTATTTGATAATTTAGTGGTAACATTTTATGAATGACAAATTTTTATTATAATATCATTATAGTGTGTATAATACATTATATTCATATACATGATTGTATTATAATTTATATTATTTTTTATTTTATGAATATATTAAATATATATAAATACAATGTTTGTTCATATTTAATATATCTATCTATAAGTTAAACAATATTCTTAGTTTATTATACTTGACATATTATATAT
Organism: Chrysopa pallens; assembly: GCA_020423425.1. Lineage (NCBI taxonomy): Eukaryota > Metazoa > Arthropoda > Insecta > Neuroptera > Chrysopidae > Chrysopa > Chrysopa pallens. The sequence continues at coordinate 70,920,190 of CM035594.1, read as the reverse complement.
ATAATATCAGAGTATATTTAGTTTTAGTCTAAGATTTGTAACGCTAGAAAATATTGACTGGACTGATCAAATTTTGGTAGAGGTGTTCAAAGAATCACCAAATTAGGCCATTTTCGTCTGTCCGTCATCAAGATAATTCAAAAACGAAAAAAGATGGCGAGATGAAATTTCTGTGTTCTTCATAGAAAGTGGGTTTAAGTTCGTAAATGAACAAAATCAGTTCATTGGGACCAATAACTCACATTTCAAAGCATTAACGAAGAATTCAGAAACCAAAATTGTTTGTGTTTTAAAAATAAATAACTTTTGTTTGAGTCAAATTAAGCTATACATATCTATCCCAAAAATGATCTCATCCTTACCAAAAATGAATTTTAAATTCAGTTTTGGATTTCAGTTATAAGAAATTATTCAAATCCTTACTAATATTATAAATGCCAAAGTATCTCAGCCTGTCTGTAAAGGGTTAAGGGTTGAAAAAAGGCTACAAGGGGTTTTAAATGTTGTTTCTTGTGTTTTAATAAGAAACGCAGTTGAGTTTTTAATTTAAATAATCACGTGAATTGAAGAATAGACTTTATTAGATGTTTTTGTACTTCTATGGCAGTGAAGCGTCAGTTAACAGCTAGTTATTTATAAATGAGTCCAGATTATATTCCTTTCTTATCTGTGTACTCAATTTGTATATAATTATTGACGTAGAATGTAGAACATTATCTTTTTGTTTTGATTTAAAGACTTACAACAAAACACAACAAACAGCAGACTCTTATAAAGAGTTAATAAGACATTTTTTTTATATGAAAAAAGTACAATATTATTTATGGTGTGTTGTATATTTTGACGCGTCACGCGGTGTCTGCCACAGTGAACAACATGTAGAGTGTTTATATATATTATATATTGTGTCTTGTATACAAATGACGCGTGTTCAAGCACACACTACGCACTAGCTGGGCTAACAAACACATATATACATACCAACACTTCTCATAGTATATCGATGAAGATGATTCAAGGGGATTTATAAAAAAATAACTTTTACTATAATCATTTTATTTGTAATACTTCTTGATAAAGTGAAAGAAGAAGTTTTGTGTTGTTCTTCAATATGTGATGTGTAGGAATTTCATTCATCTTCATTTTATGTTAGGTATTTTTTGTTCATCATCATCAGCAGTGGTGCTACCTACAGTCCTTGAAGGGCCCTGACCTCTCCCAAGATTTTTCTCCATTCAACTAGATTAGTTGCTTTACTTTTCCAATTTTTAATATTCATTCTCCTCAAGTCCTATTCAACCTGGTTCTCGGTCTCCCTCTTGGTCTAGATCCACCGAGGTTTTCATTAAAAAAACCTTTAAGGTGTTCTATCGTCTTCCATTCTTTCAAGATGTCCCTGTCACTGGAGCCTTCTTTTTCTTATTTCTTATTCACACATGGATTAGAGGTAGCACTTCAAAAATGTGAACTTCAAGAAGATAAGAAGACAAATATAGAGTAGTAGGATAATTGTAGGGTTTATTTTTTATGATATTGATATCTATTTTAAATTAGTACTGAAGTATGAATATTTTAGCTTTTGATACTAATCCTGTAAGAAACACTGTATAATGCCTTCTATCCCATTCTCCCGCACGTTAAATCGTATACTTCTAACTTATTCTCCCGCACGTTATATCCTACGGATATATAATGCTTTTTAGCTCATTCTCTCCTTTATATCCTATAAATGTATTGTCTCTTTTTCTGTCGATTTTTATTTCATCGAGTTTGATATCACGATATTAATGAAGTTCCACATTTCTGTATGTAGCTAAATTGTCTCCCATTAATTAAATTTTCCCAAAGTAATGAGCAAAGTTTGACGAAATGTATATTTTATCATCCTTAAATTATCTGAAGCTTAATTATAAAATTAAAGGATTGTAGCTATTTTGGTTCGAAAAATCACTAATCAACCGACAGACATGTGATCTCTTATATCTATGTATATAAGGAAGCCGTGACTGACTGATTGATCTAACAACACATGGCTCAAACCGCTGAACGGACTGGGTTGACGTTTCAAAATTTAGGTGGAACAACTAAACAATTTATGTATTAGTTTCAATTTATTGATTACAATTAAATTTACGATTATCTTATAAATAAATATGATAAAATGAAATCGATTTATTAATTACGCTTATATTTTAATAAGAGGATAATTGATAAAGTCTTTATTTTACCACTTTTTGGCTTCTAAAAGTTGGTATAAGATTATCTTTACTTTTGATTCCATTGAAGCAAGCAAATAAAGTTTCATTTGAATTTAAAAAAGTGTTCTTATTTCTGTAAAATTTCAAATTTTACAGACCACACAAATGAAATATTTTAATATAAAAAACAAACTCTTTTAATCGTAAAACTTAAAGTATACTTTTTTTTAATCGCACATACACAACACATTTTTTTCTGGTGTATTTTGATAAAACACAGTTGTCATTAGTAATGCTAGAAACATTTAATATTAATTTAAATAACAAAACTTTATTGGTGTATATGAGTTTGATATTTTTTCGTCACTGGTGTAATGAAACAGATGTGCTCTACATTTTTAATAAATCACCTTATTTTTTTTTGCGTACAAACAACATATATTCATACGTTTACGTATAATATATTATAAAAGAAATTCATTTGGTGGAATGTTTATATAGATTTGCTACATAGATTTGTATTTGTTACTATATATATAGATATATATTGCAATTGTAGTATCTAAACGGTTTGATTGTAAATGATCTACAAGAAGAAATAATAAAAAAAAAAAACGGAAGATTATGAATAGCAACTACTAAGTAGAATGCGACAAGAAGAAATAAACGGCAGAACACTGCTGCGTCGATAACCGGCTGTCACTGGAATACTGATGTTCTGAGGACTGTTGTCTGAGAAACAATGAGATTTGATAAAAACTGGACCTGCTCTAAAGCAAAGGATAAAGGGAAGCTTGGGCCTGTAAATGAGTGTTAGTAGCACTTCAGACAGTACTTTTACTAAATTGTCGAATACTGAATTTGCTGTTTTACTCATGGAATGTGTGAACTTAGACTCACTATCATAAGAAAACGAGAAAATTAAAATTTAATTTATTCGTAAGCAAAGAATGTTTATATGTTATCTCTATGGATGTTTGAAACATTTTTTCCGAAATGATTGAATTTATTAGAATTTTAGCACAAATTTACCTAATAAACACATATGCAGGGTTATAATATATGCATTTATAACTGTATAGACTAGATATATTGAGTATTTTATGAATACTTATTATTAAAAATAGTTGAAAAATTGACAATCAATCAAATGTCGAGTATCTAAACAATTAATTCAGTCAGTTGTTATATTCAATTACACTTTAAATTTTTTCAAAATTCTGATTGCCAAGTTTTACCAAGAATCTGACTGGAGTTTTTATAATCGTGAAGATTGTGGTTTATTTCTGCTAAAAATATATATTTTCAAGTAAATCAAATATGAAATAAGAACAAATTAGAATCTTTAAAATTAATTAAAATTAAAAGAAAACTAGTAATCTTCTCTTTTTTTTTTCAATTTAATTCATCAAATTGACCTATTTTTTTTGTTTTATTATAAAAAGTCTAATAAAATATATAGGTGTATCACATTATTTTGGCAGCTACTTTAATTATTAATTTATATTATTTTTATATCGTTGTGTGACCACCCAACGATGACTGTTGACTGTTTTACGAAATTAAATTTAAAAAATTTATTAAATGTAGTGTCAGATGATTCTTTTTAAAAAGGTATTTTAATATTTTTATTATTCAAGGTAAATTTAATATTTGAGTCATATTTTTAATGATGACAATTTTACTCTTTTTTTTCTATGGATGATTTGAGAAAACATTTTTCGCCACTTGTGTATAAACACATATACAACAACAACAACAAAAAATGAACCGACTTCAAAAAATAAACTAAAAAGTAAAAAATAATTAAAAACTTAGAACACTCCATGATCTGAAAGCAAAGATGCCTTCTAGTACATGGTGGCAATTATATTGTTATTATGTTGTTGATGGACCTGGTTACTTAGTTTCTCTAGTCTAACTAGTCAAATGGGTCAAGGTGTTGGCGCCTTTATCACTTGTTCACCGAGCCAGTTGCATACTTAAATACCTCCATACCCTACTCTAAACTACAAACGATATCCAAAATACGAGATGAAACCATACAATAAATGTGAATCAATACATGGATAAAGATATAATAATAATAATAAAAAGAAATGGTAATAATTTTTTGTAGAATAAAAGTAGTTATAACGTTTTATCGTATGCGGCGCCACCGGCGTTGTTGCAGATGCTTAGCAAAAATGGCTGTACGTGTATGTGTGTGTTTTGTAGGATCAAAGAAATAATATCATTATATATTAAATATATATATAATATTAAATGCTAAAATTAAATGCTTTGCTTGAAGTCTATAATGTACCTACTACATCTACCTCAACATTAACTCCCTACAAATAAAAAGAGTTTCAACTTTAAAGTAATATAATTTTGTATAAAGAAATTTATATATCATATATACAAATAAAATGTCTTCGTTTTTTTTATTATTATTATTATTCATCTTCTTTATTGTGTATACCTCAATGTATATTATAATTATTCATTTAACTCTCTTTAGATGTGCTCGGATTAATTTCCAAGAATCATTGCGTTCTAAGAATAAAACATTATTTTATTATAATATCATCTATAGATTTTATTATGATTTTATTGATGAAACGATCATTCAAGTGTGTACACGGTATTATGGTTGATATGTTACTGATACATTTCAAAGATTAAGTTGCTTTAACAAACAGTCCCGTTGTATGTAATTATACGACACCATTATTTGTATGTGATGAAACAGTTCTATATATAATAAGCCCTGTGTCCTAATAGCTTTAAAGAATTTTTTTAAATATTCATGGATTTCAATATATTTTTTTACAAAATGTCTATTAATTTCGATAAATGAAAAATATCAATCATTAGGGCCAAACAATTCAACATAAGAAATTAATAATAACTAATACGAATAACCCCTTTCAAAAAAGTTCAACCCTATTCATTCTAGTTAAAACACAAAAAAAAACTTTGGATATTTCAACATCATTAATCAACATTCGTAATTTGGTGTGAAAAATATTTCCCTATTTGAACTTGATATTCATCGGAAAAAGAAAAACACTGGTATCGACAAGTTAACGATAATGATTAAGCACATTTAATAGTGCAGTTCCTTAGTTGAAAGAAATACTTGAATGTACAGTAGTCAAGTAAAATTATTGTATAATCTGGAATTAATATTTGTTAATGATTTGTTTCTAACATACATAGAAATAACTAGGAAAATAATCGCCGTTTAATTTATAGTCAATATTAATAAATTAAATAATACAGAGTTTAGTTTATTCATAGTTTCTTTGATCCGAAATGGCTTGTATTTTGTGTTTGCAAATATATCACTTTTAAAATTTGACTACTTCAAAATATTTAAACTTAACTCATCTAAAAAAATTTACTTCAAAACGAGTAGAAATCTTAAAATATATAATTTTTTTGTGGTAAGATTGTTTAAAAGTTGATGTCTTTAGAATTATCATTTTTATAAATCTTATATTGTGCAAACTAAAAATAATTTTGAAGTTTTGGAAATTAAACACATAGTTTGATCCAAACCGCTGCTTCATACCGCTTGTTTAAACGTATTTTAATTAACATTTTTCACTTAAAAATGTTTTTCAGAAATAATGTTCAAACACAAAATTGTCTTAAATCAACAGTTTGAAATGGCTTCTATAAAACCATTGAATTTTCGGCAGAAATCATTATTATCCAACAGAAGAAACCAAGACTTTTACATTAGTAAGAAAACATTCACAATGAAATCATATTTCCGGCTAAGGAATCGTACTATAATGCCGTAACGGACATAAATATAAAATTTAATAAATATACCCATTTAGTGTATACAGAAATATAAAAAAAATATATATAAAATAAAATAAAATAGTCTTTTAAAACTGCTTTGACATGAACGGAACAACTGTGGGGGTTCTGTTGCGCCCCCCGCACTTCTGTCTATGTGTGTGCGTATGGTATTTTTAGGTTATATTAATTATAATAAAGTCACATACATACATATAGTACAGTACAGTACTTCTACTATAACATTAACATTCTCATTGGCTTTGTATATCAAAAATGTGTTCTACACCGGCGATTACTGTTTTCAAAATGATTTAAATTAAATTATGAGTAATGGTTTTAGTACTGTTTGGTGTGTTTGTTTGTAATTCTTTTTTTTTCATCATCATCATCTCTTTCTCAAAAGATGTAAATAAACATATGAATATATACCAAATTAAAAGCAGAACGTAAAAAAAACAACACGTAAATTTGTATTTTTAAAATTAACTTTGCAATATTTTTAATCAAATAGTATTTTATGTTAATATGCGAGTTTCGATTTATTTAATTAATTTTACAATAAGTCGAAGACATAACTTTAATTTGTGGCAAAACAAAATTTATAAATAAAACAATCATTAGTAAGATTTTATCACTATTTTATTAAAAATTATTTTTTTTATGTTTTTCAACCATAGCCCAATCTTGGATACCATATACTTTTTTTAGCTGATATCCAAAATTTCACCTCAAGCATCTTTTTGGTAATATAACTATTTAAATAAATAACACATGGACTGAAAAGTCCCGGGCCAAAATCAAAAATTAATTTTATAAATAAAAAATGATATTTGTTTTGTTTTAAAATAATAATTTTATTATTTATTAATAATTTTTTAGTGTATTCGCATTGCGTGTTTGCCATTCAATAATATAATATCAAGAACAAAAAAAACTTGTGTTGTCTTGTAATTTCTGTCTTATATTTTTTTAAATTAAAAATAATTATTTTGATGTCTAAGTAAAACCTATAATCATTGTCTGTGTTGTTAAACTTCCGTTTATATCATATAAATATCAAGTACATTGGACTCGAAAAAAAATTATATATGGTTTGAAATACTCACAAAACCTCTATATTCTAAAAAAATTTATCCCTTTAAGTAAATTTGTATATAAATTACAAAAAATAAGAGGTACAACTCATTTTCAAAAAAAATGTCATCATGAATTATATTAAAAATTGTATTAATTGTAATTTTCTTTTCAATTACTAGTAGATGGTATTCTGAAAAAATTCTGAACATGAAAAGTCAGTACTAATTCCCTGGACAATTTTATACATTTTGAAAATTCAATAAATTCTGATTATATTTAAAGTTGAAACCAATAGATGAATTACAGTATCTCAATTGACGAATTGGTATTTGTGATCTGAAACTTTCTTTCGAAGTTAAAACTGTTTTCAAATGTACTAAAATTTTGAAATAATTTATTTATTCCATTGCAAACTTTCAAAGAAAATAGTAATTTTTATTAAAAGGCCTTCATTAACGTCCTTGAGACTAGAGCCTTATTTCAGGATGAGTCACATCAAAACAGTACACTTTTCAGAATTCTCAAAGAGGAAAAAACTGCCAATGTTTCTTCGAGATGTTAAAATTTCGTAGAAAATTAAGATTTTTTTACTAGGAACAACAACTTTTTACAATAAGATTTCGATAGATGCAAAATATCTGTTAATATATGGATGTAAATTAAATTTTGATTGCATGTGAAATATTTTCAATAAAAAAAAAAAATCAAATATATTAATAAAATTAAAAAATAATTTAATTGAACTTCTAGTACAAAAAAACAGATTTTTTTTTAGTTTAATATCACCGAATTTGTAGGTAGATTCACACAGTTCATTGACAAAATTTATTTTAGCTTAAGAATATTATTAGTCCGTTTAAAAACAATTAGCAATGGTTTGGTATTTTAATTAAATGTATTTGATTTTGACAGTTTTGGCAACATTACAGCATTAATTTCTTATTTTATATATTATTATTAACGGTATAAACGGCATTCGTAAATATTTGTTATATTCATAAAGTACATAAATTTTGCTGGCATCAAACTATTTGATATTAACAATAATATCTCAAAACAGAGTGGTTAATAAATTTATTACATCAGAGATTTTATTCAGTTTTATTCAGCCATTTCTTTATGTATCTAGCTAGGTGAAATTTAATAATTGATTTTCTAGATGAACTAGAGAATCGTTATAAGGCGAAAATAAATTATTTTATACTCTTCAGGCTCTTTAAAATTTTGTTTTTATTTATAAAAACTGTAATAATTTCCCTCAAAAGGGAATTTGAATAACTACAATTCAATCTCATTTTTGCTATACAATTTACATGCAAACAATTGAAAAAAATAAATATATTTTCTAGAATGAACATGTTTTATTACATATTTCTGCTACTTATCAATCAATTAAGAAGTATAAAAATCACTCATTTAGATAAAAAATCACCCAATAATCTAAGTTGAATAAAACCACTTTATACGACGCGTGCGCAAAATAAGCCTTAACAGGTTACAATAATTTTGTTTTAATTTAATAAATTTAATTTGTATTCATATTAATCTTTAATGTTGGTTTTTTTTTTATAAATTTTTTTTAATATAAATAATCTGGTGACAATATTAAAATTTTTTTTAAAATTGTAAATTATAAGCCGTATGTGTCACAACCACGGGGGCGCCATGATAAATCAATGCGCACTCACTTTTTATAGAAATAAAAAATAGATAAAATAATGTAAAACAAAATAAATATATAAAAAAATATATATATATTTACTCCCCACCTACTGTTTTATTTATTACGAATTTATTATTTTATAAATAAACATTTACCTAACATTATCATCGATCAAGTATGAAAACTGCCCTCCTATCACACCGATCACAGATTTCACCTGGATAACATACAAAGTAAAATCTGATAATGGTTTTTATCTGATTGAATTTGGGATCATTGTTAAAACGATCTGGTGGTATAGATCACATAGTTTCGATACAAACAAGGTAAACCATTTTAATCGATGGACCCAAAACGATTCAGACAAAAAGGGACTTAAATTTTAATTATTTAAATTTACGTTATTTGATTTTTAGGGTTTTTCACCTTCGCATTACCTGTGAAGTCATACAAAAAATTTTGTTGAAATATCATTTTGGACGTAAAATTTTCCGCACTTTAATATCTGGAGTTGAAAAACACTTCTGATTATTCTGAGCTTGGGAAAAACCAATTTCTAGTTGCACATAAATTTTTCTTCATGATTGTAAAAAAAATATAATACAGTTGATAAACACATATTTCTTCGCATTGATTCGTGAAAACCTGCTAAGCGCAAATTTTGCAAAGTTTATTTAGGACGAGAAAAAAACTAAATAATATTTGTACTCATTATGTAGACAAAATTCAAAAAATTGGTTAGTCTAATTTAACATTTTAATTAGTACCATATTTTAAATTAATATTAATAAATTCAGTAAAATAATGTAAAAATCGGGACCACTAAGGCGCGGCTTCATACGTTTCTCTCAATGCAATAACATGATACGTAAAATTGTCCAAGTCCTTAATATTCAGATTTAGAATTGAAAATTTGGTTAAAAACATCTAGCGCATATAAAGGAAACAATATTATCTAACGAGCATAGGTACTGACACGTTTCCTTGTCAAAATACGTTTTTCGTGCATAAATTAAATAAATTTCCTATAACAAAACAAATATCTATCGATTTCAAGCTTGTAAGGATAATCAAAAATTTTACGGGGTGCGAAAAAGAAACCGATCCAGTTTTCAGAATTTTCGTAGAAGAAAAACAAATTGTGAGCCGTCACGGAATGCCTGTCAGATGTGAAACATCGAAATAGGTTACCTGTCACAGGTGTAACGTATTAAATAACACTATATATATTATAGGTATGCGAGATCAGTGTGGCAAGACAGATTGCGTACAGCCATTTGTGCATTACCTACGACTACATATATTCCATCATATAGCGTTGCCACGGCCTATATCGCCATGGCAATTAAGTTTACCCTCGCCTATAGATGTTTCACATCAAAAACTTGTTACGCTAACCATAATTATACAAATTTTTTAGGTAATATACAAACTTATAGACATTACTAATAACGACCTGTTTGATAAAACAAATATTCTATTTGGTACGATATTCTAAAAACATAAATTAATTATTATAATGTCGTACCTCTAATATACACACAAATAATATCTCTAACACTCCTCAAAAAAACAGAATTTTTATTTTTTTTTTAAACAGACTATTATTCATTCAATTGAAATTCTTTTCGAACTAATAAAACTTAAGTATCACTGGTGGTGGTTGTTGTGTAGCTTAGCTGTAATAATACAACAAAATGTATATAAAGTTTAAAAAAAAAAAAAAGACAATAAATAATAAATTTTGAATACAAAAAGCTACTTAATTATTATAATAAAGTGCATACCTCTTCTACTCTAAGTGTAAATATTAAGAGGAAAAAGAAACAGTTATTAAGATGTTGTACATGAGTTTATTATCGAAAATAAACAATCAAATTTTATCAAAAATTGTGCTCGTTTAAAATTTTAAAAATTTCAATTTATTGAAAAAATTTTTAAAAATGTATTAATCAATAAATTTTTTTATTGTCTTTTATATCGGAATGTGTAATAAATTGATCACAAGTTCAACCCAAATATAATTTACATTTATACTAGCGATCAAATTTTTGAAAACGCTAGAAAAATCTAGATCAGAGAAGTCTCCAGAAGTTAGTGGCTTATTGCTTGGTAATTTCAATTTCTCTTGTAATAAATATACAAATAAGATTTCCCTCAGATTACGGATATAAATATGGCTAAACGATGCACTAACGATTGTCTTGATTAATTACGGCGAAAAAATTTTACATTAGTGGATGTAGAGACGATTGGAAAATAAAAATTATTAAGCTTAACATAGCTAACAAAATATTTCTACTATATATGCTTGCTAAATTTCAGTACAATCGATAACCAGGAAATGGATTAAATGTAACTTCTGCGATTTGGTTATACATTTTAATCTTGTTCGTTAGTCCACTGTACAAGATTCCCAATATGATCACTTTGAGCCTTATTTTTTTGTTAATACATATTGTATTATAGATATGAAAATAATAACCAATTAAATTGTAAAATACAAATGTTCACGTGAAACTTTTGTTTACAAACAATAAACTAACGAAAAAGATTTAACTATTGATGAATACAGGGGTAAATAATACTGAATAAAAGCTTGTGAACAGCTTTCAGCAAAGTCCAGGGCTATACAAATAATTAAATCAAACGTACTTTTGAAACGTAGAAAAGTTACTTATATCTTTTAGGTTATTTTGAATTTTTACGAAGCAAAACCCTGCATACCACTTTCAATTAATTTTCAATCGAATCATGAAAAAATCTACTTTATAAGAATTAATTCTTTGAATTTCAACCAAATTTTAATTTATTCAATTTTCAGATTCCTATGAACCATGAAATAAGGACCTCGAAGAAATGAGATATTATTTTCTGACTCAATTACAATGATTTATTATTTAAAACATAATGTAATAAACTGGCATAATGAATATAATATGAATTAAAAATACAGTGTCACATGGTCGCTTTTGAGGGGGAACGAACACATTTAATAACAATAATTATTATTATTATTATTGTGCCCACTTAATTTTGACACAATTAATAATAATTCTATTGTTTTTTGTTTTTTTAGTTTCATGATTTCAGTTTGATTTGCACAAACACTGAAATATCATTAATTATATTTTATTTCGACATTATAATGAAACAATAAGTTATTTAACCTATGGATCATTTGAAAGAACATATACAATAAAAAACATGGGACGGGATATGTTTTGCAGAGTGCAGAATTAAATGCACTTGTTGATCTATACTGTTTGATATTTTTGTCTTATGGGGTATAGTCCCGATGTCTTATTGATTAATTGGCTTATTGATTAATTGGCTTATTGATTAATGTAATAAGTTTTTCCTCTAAGTTAATTTTGAAAAATGCTGTTTTCTTTTTTGTAGGTCGTAAAATTGACGATTGTTCCTGCAAGCTAAAAATTTAGGGGCAAATGTTTTTTTGCTTTTGTTATCACGCATATACCAGGGTAGAAAATTTTTGAAAACAAAAAAAATTATAGTAGAATGAAACCAATTGGAAACGGAAGATAATATGATAAAAATGAAAGGAAAAATAAATTACGGGCGATCTGATTTCGGGGAGTATGGGCGGGTATATTTGATTTTCCGACAAAACTACAAGTCCTATGGAAAAAAGTTAAATGGCAAAGTTGTAGGTAATAAAAAGATCTACAACATTTGTATTTACACTTTTTTTAAATAATTCAGGTTACCTGGATTGAAAATAATATTACTTAAGTTTTATTAAATTTCGTATATTATCTAAACATAACCTTCAGAATATAATCGCCAATAAAAAGTGTTATATAAAAGAAATGAATTTTATTTATAAAATGAATGTCAAATTGGAAACAATTGAAATATAAATTTTTATAATATTAATTAATTAATTTTGTTTTTTTTTTCGTGCTATATTAATTAAAAATTATATTTGAATTAAAAAAATTAATAATACAATAGAATTTTTATTCGCAATACAAAATTTCCAATTACGTTCTATATAAATAATTTTATACTAGCCATTAACCGTTGATAATAATACGATTCTTATAACATAAGGGGATGTCGTCAACCACGTAGGGATGAAATTAAAACTCTCAAAAATTTGTGATAAAAAGGGCAAATATCATACTCGATTTTACAAAATTAATTTTAAAATCTTCATGAAAATGTTATTTTCAATAATCAAAACAGGTTTTTCTGGAAAGCTTCAGTACGTACCATCCATTGAAATAGAAAAACTTTTCAACATAGAAAATTTTTAAATCGAAACAAGCGTTAATGCGTGAGACGCTACAAAGTCATCTCATTCTCCAAAAAATTAATAATGTTTATTTTTCCAGTATGTTTGGTGAAACATGCAAACGCGTTTTCCGATCTTTACAAAATTACCACATTCAGAAAATTTACGATATTGGACCATTTCAGTTGTACAGAATCAAGAAAAACAATTATGATAAAGAAGTGTGGCCTATTTTTAACTCTTTATAAGAACGAGGGAGTCGTCGTGAGTGACATCGAAGTATTGCATTAATTTGTTGCATTTGTTGTACCAGCGAATCTTATCAAATTACAAAAAAATGTTTCTAACAAAAGTTGTGTGGTAGTTAAAAGAACATTTTTGAACTTGTTTTTGTCTCACATGGTTTAGAAATTGATCCAATAGAAAGTTAGTACACGCGCACCCGTTTTTCTGGAATTCGGTACGATTCCAATAACTTCCCTTCAAAAGAAATTTCAAAAATAATAAAAATAAACTTGAAACATATGATTAAAATATTTATAACTGATAAAGAAAACAAAAAACTATTCAATAAACTGTTGGAACAAAAAAGTATGTAAAGAATTTTTATAATTTTAATTATATTAATTCTATTACCAAGAAATTGAAAAATATTTAACAAATTATCAACCATCAACTTATAAAATACTTGTTATAATAATAAATATAGATAATCATTTTTTTTGGTATATTTATATAATAAATACTAAAGTTGATTTATAATTATAAGTTGTAATAAATTTACAAGTTTACGATATATCAAGTTAGAAAAACATTTAACTTTTGAATTTTCATCAATTTAAATTGTAGTTCTGAAAATAAAATTTATTCAAACTTATATCGAATATCTCAAACTGGGCAATCTCCAAACTCTAGACTCCAAGTCAATTTGTCATTACTTAAAACGACTTCTAGCGGATAAATTTTTAATAAATATTTTTGATTTTAAGAACTATTTTAATCTATATCGAGAATTTATGTAAGTGAAAAAATTATTCCACATTAATCAAGTTTTCAAATCGAAGCAATTTGAAAATATTGAGATGCATTTCCATATATTTATCCTATCAAACACAAGGAATGTTCATACTAACTGCTTATAATTATGAATATTATCAAAATATGCAAAATTGTATTTTGTAGGTATATGTTTAATAAGCTGATTTGGGGAATTATTCTCTATCAAAATACTTTATGAATAAATGTTTAAAATAGATTATTGTCAAGAATAAAATATTTATTATTTTTGAACTTTTTTTAAAGTCACTTTGTAAGCTTAGAAAACGCTAATTTTAAGAAACAATAAGAAATAAAACTAAATGATTAGTAGAATTGTCAGAATACAAATCAATTAATATTTTGGATGTTTATGAATTAAACGTTTTTTTAAGTCACACCATTATAACAAACATACAATAAATTTAACATACATAATATGATTGCTAACAAAATTAATCTTAACATAAATAATATAAAAAAAAATTAAAAAAATAACACACATTTTTATTTTAACAGAAATAATTCCGTTAGGTTAAAAACTTTTGAATTAAGTATGTTTTGAAAAATATTTTTATATAGTTTTTTATTAATATGGAATTAAATAGAGTTTTATGGATATGGAGTGTCGGAACCCTTTTAATAAAAATGTATAACAGAGGATTTTATGACATTAGGGCTTTATAATATCGTTGCTATCTCTTTGCGTCTTGTATTATCATATATAAAATATTTTTATATCATTTCAAATAGCTACTAAATTACGCGACAAAAACACTATTTTATTTTATTTTTTTAAGTTTTATATCTTTATTAATTTGTGAAGTACCGCATTTGTGAAAGGCCCTATGTGTTTCAACATTTAGATATATTAAAAGTAAATTAATTATTTTTACAATCGTTATATCCGGTTTTGTATTTAAAAATATATCAATTATAGTTTTCTGAATAAATTTTATCCAATTAACAAAATTTACCCCAGATCTTTTTTATTTATTTTTATAATTCTTTAACTTTGTCCAGCATAATTTTGATAAATACATAATTCGTATTCATACGGTTCCTAGTGCAATTCTATTTGACCTTAACGCGAAAAGGAATTTTATTTTATTAAAACCAAAAGTATAGATTTATTTAGTGGCACCATTTAGAATGCTCTTGCATAGGATTTGCTGAAGATCTTGCAAAAAACGGTGTTCGGCGGAGACCACAATTTCTCTGGTATAGTTTATCCGAAATCAAAAAACCAAAAAAATTTAGTGGATAGATAAACCTAGTTGTAAATCGAAGGAATTCAATAATTTTTGATATAATGGTGGCTTCGTTATAAAAAATCTAATTATCGACGAAAATTGTCACGTAAAATTTAAAAAATTAAAAAATAAATATATTTTTCTGCTGGAAAAGGCTGTGTTAAAATTTCAAACTCTGTTTATATTCAGTACCAGACATCTTAAGAAATACGCCCATAAGTCGAAAAATTCTTATCGGATCGATTTGAAATTTTAAGGGGACATTATCACTTAAATATTAATTTCGAAAATACAATCCATTTTTTTTAAATTTTGTTTACTCATTTACTTTGTGTGCTTTCTTTCAAAGCACACAAAATAAGTCAAAATAATCGATAAAGCTACAAATCTTAGGAAAAAAATGTACTGTAAATTTAGTATTTCGAAAACAAAAAATTATATGAACTATTTTTCATTAATAACTCAAAAACCGTTGAGTATTAAAAAAAATAGCAGAAAAATTTGGTTTTTCTTTATTAAGGCAACATGCCGTTCAATTAATAAACGAAAAATAATTAATAATTCGAACGAATCCGAACCAGAAACAAGCTATAACTCGTTTAATATAACATCTACAAATTGAAAATGATTTTATCACAAGTAAAGACTTTGCGCACACAAATTCATTGTTTTATACGCACGAAAATTCATTATTTTACTTCCTTTAGTTATTTTTAATTACAAAATATCATCATCCAATTAGTATCTATCATTCATAACATAAACAGTCGGTATTTCATCACCCACTAAGCAGTAGAATACTTAGATTAAACCTCAAGATAATCTCGAACTATTTATGTTATATTCAATTATCTATTATTTTAATTAGGGGCATTTTACAAATTATTTGAAGTGCTAAAACTATTAAATAGTTGACCGATCCATTACAAATAATTATTATTTAAATCATTTGTATTTTTTTGTATTATTATTTCATTATCTAATTGATGCGCTCTCAACAATTATGCGTAAAAATTAAAAACTGTAACATTGTAATTATTATAATATGTAGTAGGTTTTCAATCGTTGCTACTAAAGGTACCGAAAAACCAATTTCATCAAACTATGTGGGTGGTTATTAATTAAGTGATGATTATTTAACATTTCTCACAATATTTAACAATATTAAATGTATTCAAAACCATTCATATTTACACAAAATAATCGCAGTCTTTCTTCCATTATTAGTAAGAATTGTTAACACAATAACATCAATTAAATATCATTTATTGTTAATATTTATGAAACATTTGCGACTAATTAAATCAACTCATCAAGTTTTCAATGCTACTAAATATTTAAAACACTTGGTCGTGTAGTTTAAACCTGATTTCGTTCTAAACTGGCGATCAACGACCTCAAATAGACCAAATAATAATTTTGTAGAACCGTTTTTCCGGCATCTAAATAATGTACAAAATTTTCTAATACTAATAGTTAAAACATTGCCAATTTTTTTCCCTCTATCTGCTGTAAAGGTTAGTTCCATGGAGTTAGTACCAGAAAATTATCCACCAAGTAACTCCATCTGTGCTGAAAAAGTGATGACCAAGACTAGGACAATCTAGGACAATAAGCATGCTGAATGCGTACTCTTCCCTCACTCCACCCGTTTGTTTGTTATGATTTTGCACTGAGCGCTATGTTTATAGTTGTTAATCGCTTAATTGTATATTTACATACCTATATGTTATTATAATAATATAATAATATATAGGTGTGTAAATTTGTAGCAATACAGCGTAAAATAAGAAGATCAAGCATCTAAAAAGAGCCTAATTCGGAACAAGTAGCACAATTTGGGAACTCAGTTCACAGTTTTTTTGATAAATACTATACATTATTAATATGTTGTAAATGGGTATTAGAATTGGGTATTAAATCAATGAAAAACTGTTAAACAATTAAAATGTTTTTTGTAATTGCTTCCCCGGCTATAGCTTGTTAGATATAAATTTTATTATTTTACCAGAATAATTTGAATGATTTAGCTTTGACAATATAGATACTTATTTCAACGACATATTATATATATTAGTAGATATAATATAATATGCATTATATTGGTATTATATGATTATATTATACGTATATAAGATATAATAGCTACATACATTCATATGAACTGATGAGTTTTATATAAAACTTGTCGTGGGAACACAGCATGTAATCAAACCACAACTGATCAACACAGGAGGGTGTAATCTAAACATATCTATTTATCAATATATATATAATTTTATTTTTATTTATATAATAAAATATTATTTAGATCAGTTTTATAAAATCGATATATATATATATATATATATATTGATTTATTAATCTTTTTAATAAAAAAAAATGCATAATATTATAGGACACAGAAATGGTATATTAATATAGTCAAAAAACAAGTTTCGATAAAAAACAAATTGTTTTGCACACTTATAAAATTTTTGGCTACTATTAATTCTTTCCTAATTGGATAAATTTCGTTATAGAGTAGATGCAATTTGCTATGTGACACATCAAAATTTTGAAAACAAAGCTGAATTCTAAAGAAAATTCGAAAAACTTAAAATTGATACAAAACCAAATAAATAATATGAATCGATAAGAAATTATTGCTTACAAAAAGTATCATTGCTGCTGCATTTTCTATACATTATGTTAATTGATAGCCAAGAACTTTTCACGGGTTAGAATTTTTTATAAAATAAAGTCCATTCGGTCGAAATCTTGATTGTAAAATCTTTTATTACTGGGTGATAACTTTCCCGCAATGAAAATGATCGTCTGTTCATCTAATCAGTTTTTTGTTATGTCTTTAGTTCTATACTTTTTCATGAATAATTTTGAGCCATAGTATTCCAAATATGATATCAATTCAATTATTATTTCCCAATTTTTACATATGAGCACTGCACACGCGAAAATTATAATCATGCCAGAAATTTCCATCATTACAACCTTAAAAAAATTGGTTTAGGGTTCTCACAAATCAATTATCTTCATTTTTGTCAGTGTACAAAACTTTTGATGCACTTTGTACAAGATGTAATGTAATTCATATTTGTTTCGATACATTTTATTTGATTAATTCTTTACATTAAAACATTTCATGGTAACGCGTTGGTGAAATACATCTTTATGATTAGTAAGAAACTTATGGTAATCTTCTGAAACATTTACTGATCTTGCATTAATAATACTATAATATTACGAAATTTTAACCATACAGTTAAAAGTGTATAAATCTGTTTCAGGTAACTCAAAAATCTCAGTGTTATTGAGACAATACAAAACGGCATAAAAGATTACTGAAAACATTTGTTCGTTTGTAATTTATCCTTAAACTTTAGTTACATGCATTCTATTTTCTTTTACCATACACTGATAATTTTTGTGTGTTAAATTTTCGATATCGAGTGTATACTGGAAGTACACGTTTTTAGACACCCTCCAAGTAGTCCAAAATATGGTTTTTGTCTGAGGGTCTGAGGTCACGATATTTTTCGAACCAAAAAAAGGTTACAATCATCCAATTTTCTATATAAACTACGGATGTGATCCAAGTCCAAAAATAAGAATTTCATTAAAATCAATCTACTGTAAGCCAATTATATTCTATTGATTTTCATGTTCTTTACGATGATTTCCATCAACTTTCTTCAAACTAAGGATATTCACAAAACATTTAAAGCTCTTTACTTTTTATGAATCGTTCCTTTGGAAAAATTCATAATGGGGAAAATATTTAACTAATGAAATTAATATACATAATACTTCGCATAAATTTCGATTTTTGCCCCAATTTCCTAGATCAAATTATTTTGTATTTTATAAATACGTATATCGACTACAAAATAGTCATCATCAGTATGAATTCGCTAGTTGTAATGATTCTCTGAGGAGATGTTACTCGTTGCTAATTTGTTGACGGTTTGCACGTTCAATATCAATGTCAATGATTTCGAAACCTTACTTCTCGATGGTTTAGATGTTTTTTTTAGTAATTAAATTACTCCAAATAATTAAGTTAGCGATTTCATTCAGACTCAAATATAAACATTGTGGGCTTTATTCAACCCAAAAAATTGACGAAAAGTTCAAAATTTTTTGTTCGCTGTTTATGGGGTTTCTTGTATAATTGAGGTGTAAAAAATTCAAAAATAATATTTATTTTACGATCGGTCGACTAATTTTTGAGATATTGCATGAAATGCAACCGACAAATCCACCTTTAGATCGGATTTATGCAGATATCTCAAAAACTAAGCATCCGATCGTTAAATAGATGTTATTTTTGAAATCTACGAATCAAAATATACTTATAAACATAGTTTTTGTCGAAATTTGATTAAAAATTTTTTTTTCATATTTTCGCAATTTTTTAATGGGATACATACACCTCTTAGAAAAAATCGAAAAATTGGGAAAACTTTTTTGCCCCCGATTTGGATGAAATACATATTCTAGGGTAATTTCAACTCGCAGATTTCAAAAATAATATCTATTTAACGATTGGACTAGTAGTTTCTGAGATATTGCTAAAAATCCGGTCCAGAGGCCGATTTATCGGTTGTACTATTCTTCATTTGATCGTCTACAATCAATCATCTTGTTTTACAGAAAAACGTTGTATGTATTATAAAAATACCGACGCCATGATGATTATTTTCCAAAAAAAGGTTGATGTAATTTTCAAAAAGATAATTTTTTTTTTATAAACAATTGATAAAGTTATTGAATTGTACCCAATAAATGTTAATAAAAAAAATAAACTTTTATTATTTTAACATCAAATAGAAATTGTCCGCCTTTTTTTTTTTTTGATAAAATAAAATGATGACCATATTTATATAATATTATATTAATATTGTAGATATTACTTTTAAAAAAAATTACAACAGAATAAGTACACACAAAACGAAATTTATGACCATTTGACACTAATAAATAAAATAAAATATTTAATAAAACTTTCATATGAATTGTATTAAATTACCATCAATAAATAGTTAACAAAAAATTTCATTTTAAAATAAATATTATTTTGTGTATCCATCCGTACAATATTGGAGAATTGTTTGTCGAATGACCTGTCGTCATACCTTATCTTTGGTATATGTACATGTCTCTGAGTACGTACAGGTGTTTTATTTACATTATCAATATTATTATTTAGTAAGAAGAAGTTAAACCAAAATTGAAGATAACGAAAAAAGTCAATTTCTATGCAAACGCAAGGAAATTAAATTGTGCCTACAGTATACTATAGTTGCATGATCGAGGCAAGAGTGCCACTTATACTTCGTAACGTGAAACATCAGACATGTTATACTTATTAAACATCAGAAGCTTTCGTAATATATTGAGTACAGTAATACCATTAAATTGTGCCTACAGTATACTATAGTTGCATGATCGAGGCAAGAGTGCCACTTATACTTGGCAACGTGAAACATCAGACATGTTATACTTATTAAACATCAGAAGCTTTCTTAATATATTGAGTACAGTAATACCAACCAACAGCTGAATGCGTTCAAAATACCCGCGAATTTTAAATAATGTTCTGTTTAAAATAAATAATGAACAATTCAAACAGGTTGTACCAACTAAAAATATAAAAACAAAAACTTTCTTGATTTCTCAAGAAAAGAAAAGACCACATTCAACAACCCCTTTTTATTTTTTTTAAATAAAAATATTAAAATTTAAAAGTAAATAAAAATCGAGTCAGTTGTAAAGAATTTAAAATAATAATTCTTTTAAATTTACCTGTTACCGTAGTAAATAGCAGTCAGTACAGGTACATAATATAAATATATGTATTTACATTATCTATTATCAATAATATGTAATGAATCAATACTAATTTTATGTGGTCATCTTGCATATCCCCTGTACGTAGCTGTCTCATGTCAAAAGCTAGCTTTATTATTGTAAATAAATCGAAATGACAAAAAACGATTTCAACCAATCATAAATTATGGATGACTTTTTTGTGCTTATAAGACTGCTCTCTGCTCTAAATCTCAAACATCATGGAAAAATTTTACGAAAGTTATTGAGCTTTTTAGGGTAGCCAACACTCGGTTTTACGATTGGAAATTTATTATGATTTAGGGAAAATAGTATCCCACCTTTTGGGGAAAATTTTTAAAAATATCTAATACTTTTTTTGCAATATATGCCACGAGTACACAAATTCAGTTTGTTAGATTTTAATGAGATTTGGTAGACATTTTTATTACTTTCAGGATAGTTACTGTATAATTCTGTGAAAATTCCCCTCGCTCATAAGAAAAACTATCTGCGATAATTGACATATTTTCTCTATTAACTGTAAAAAGATTCAATAAAATAGCAGATTACTTTGGTAATTTTTCAACAAGATTTTTGCTTTGATATTTATCCATTATATATTTTATATATATAATTGAATGAATTAGAATGAAATAGATGTATACAAGTATGTCGTTATATAAATACTTGAACTAAATACCTGTCTCAGGTAGTTATTAGCATAGGATAAGTGTTATCATATAATATGATTAATAATTCATTTAACTAACTATATATACCAAACAACTTGTTTGGATGAGTCAACCGATTATAAATATCGAATAAATGTATCAACTCCACTCACAGTTTCTTTAATCACGATAATTTTTCCTACTTTCCCTATATATTTCGTAATTTTGTTAACAGTTATAAAGTGAACATTAGACAAAATTACAAGTTTCCATAATTATTTTATAAAAATGGTTTTTCAAAAAATTAGTAAAAAACATATTCTCAAAATATTATTAAATAAGTTTTTTATTCAATAAAAGATAAAAACATTTGATTTACAAGAAAATTGAAACACCAGAAATTAAGTCTGATAGAGAAGATGTGTAGAAAAGACTACACAGGTGCAATTTCAAAACTATTTGATAAGAGTGCAGTCGTGTTATAGTATTCAGAGACTCGTATGTTCCAAATTTTAATTATAATTAAATACACACGATTTAGGTACAATATAAATTTATATACTATCAAATAATGGTATAAAATTCATCAATCTATAAAATATTTTTATTGATAAAGTAATAAATAAAGAAATTATGATAATCTAAATACAAAAAATAATAAAAGTAAATATGCAAGAGTAAGTTAGCTTATAGTAAAAATGAGTATTATTTTTGTCTTATACTGTACAGCAGTACTGCCTGTGTGTACTGTTGTGTAGTAAAAATGAGTATTATTTTTGTCTAATACTGTGCAGCAATATTGTCTGTGTGCACTGTTGGTGTTGTTTGAATAGTTTAACTACACACTACCACACTAATCATATATATGTATATCACAGGTACTTAAACATATTTTTTCACGTATTTTGGATATTAATTGAAAAGAAGATGAAAAATAAACAAGTGCCATTTCGAAATTATTTGATACAGTGCAGCAGCCTTTGATATGTGAGAAGTGGAAAAAGGCTCGTGTGTTCCAAATTTACATTCTAAAGCTAAATACACACGATTATATAAATAAGAGTAAAATAATTCCAACATATGTTCATCAATCTAGATAATATTTTTATTGATAATTTGTGGTATAAATAAAAAAAAAAATAATTTATAAAAATAAGGATAAAAACAGAGAGCGAATAAAATAAATGAAAAAGTATTAGATTGAGGGAACATGAGAAAAATTTATTGGTACTTTTCATTTTTCACTATAAATTGTGGTGTAAATTAGCTTAAAATTATGTAAGGCACTGCAAACTAAAGAAAAATTTTGGTGACAAAACATAAAAAGTGATTTTAAGTTCGTGAATGAACAAAATCGGTCCATTGACCCAACTTTCAAACTATTCAAAGAAAAGTTCAAATACAAAAAAATTATTATTTTTTTTTAAACAAACAACAAACAACAAATTTTCATAAACAAATCCTAGTTTTCTAACGGATCCTACGTGGGCCAGTTATTATTTATTCTCATTCATCTACTGATGTAATTTTGACTGTACATAAAATAAATTTAACAAATAAATAATTTTTTTGACTTATTTAAAAAATATAAAGTTCAAATCATGATTCGATTGAATATTATTGAATTACACGTGCATCAATATTAACTTATTAATTCACAATTTTATAAATGTCAATAATGTAATAGAAGAGGTATAGAGAAATATGACCACATTTTTTTGTAAATAAATACAACTGTAATTCAATAAACTCAAAAATTTATATAAATATTTACAACGAATAAAATTTTATTTTCAATATTATTTATTTATCTTACCTAATTTATTTTTGAAGTTGAATATAGTTTTAAAAAAAATATTTACAAACTCACCTGAAACAAAAACAAAATTATATTAAAATCAAAGGAAACCAATTTTAAAAAAAATGCTATTTTGTGCAGTCAACATTATGCTTTAAAATTTTATTGCCTTTATAATTTTTTATATTGTTAAATTAAAACTAGTTTTGAAATATCTTCTATAATGTCCAAGTCATGAAATTAAACCTTTACCTTATAAATCGTACTTGCATAACGCTTTAATGCAGACAGAATCAATTGAGTAGTGACCCATTATTATAAAAATATTATTAAAAAAGTCATCAATAAAATTTTGTTTAAAAACATTTAAAAAAATTATGATTTCTCCATCTACTTGTAGTATTCAATTGTTTTACATATTATGAAATGGACAAACTTTTCGAAGTTATACTTCGTTAGGCGCGAGATGAAAAAATTACGAGAGTGAAATTCACAGGTTCAAGGTTCAAAGTGAATATTAAATTCAGAAAATAAATATTTAAAAAATGAATAATATAAGAAAATATTGAGTTATTTATTGAATTTTTCAAATTTGAACTTTATTGACTGTGTTGACTGATCCTTCTCCAGTCCTTTTATTATTTGATTGTAATTAATTATTTGTATGCAATTAAAAATTGTTTTTTAATGATGCCAAAGAAGTATAACTTATGATGTGCACCCATGTTTTTTTTTATAAATTAACAATATACAAACTAAATTTTATATTAAATACTAATTTTTAATATTGTATTTTAAAATTTGGCTACAAAACATCTTTTTATAATATTTTGTTTTAATCAATTTTATACGAAAAGTTGATATATTGTCCTTATTATACGAAATTGTATAATAAAAAAAATATTAAAATAAATTTGATAAAGAAAAAATTTGTAATTCTTCTGATAGTTAATTTTTCGTATAACTAAATGGCGTTACGTAAATCTCAAAATGGTAGATTCTTAACAATAATAAAAATAATTTTATTCCAGTACCTCTATATTCAATTATAATAATAATTAATTTTTCTATTTATAAATCTAATGCATAAATAATCTGAATTTAATAGTAACATTACTTGAGAGAGAGTATTATTATTATTATGATTAATAAATAAAATAAATAGTTTATGATTATAAAATAATAAATTAATAATTAATAAATATATAAACTATTTAAATTGTTAACACCAGCTGCTTTATAGATATTGATTATAATTATTTATAATAATTATTAATTCATGTTTAATATGTTTTTACAATTATTATTTATATTTAATATAATACTTCGATAGAAAGTTGATTTCAATAATAAATAGAATATTGGTACAGTATGTTATAAAAGTTATGGTCACATTATAATCACAATAGGGTATTATCATATCTTTAGTTTATATTAGAAATAAATTATTTTTATTTGTTTGTTTTTTTGTCACGCTAAGAAATCAAGAAACAGCCGTTTTTGCATCCGGTTTTCGAACATTTCGAGAGCAATTTTGAATAACTAGAGAAAAAATTATTTTTCTCTATTTCAAACAAAAACATAAAAATGGAAAAAACTAAAAGTTCCTAAAATTTAGAATAATTACTTATTTGTTTTGGTGATTTTTCTTATTTGGAAAACCTGATCACTCGTTTACAAAACATAGCTATTGGATTTATTCATGAGATGGATAATCGCACCCCATATCGGATTGTGGTTTTTTATTTTAAATTCACTTCTGACATTAATTGAATTATGTGGACTGAAAAATACAGACTGAAATAATAGTTAATTAATCATCTGCAGCGTTTAATTTATACAGAAATCATTTATTTAACACAATATCTGTTAATGTGTGAACAATCTCGTTTGTAAATCGTTAAGTTTTATTACAGATTTAATACAATAATTAATTCAGAATTAATTACGTTAATTACGAAATTATAATTATACTTATATTTAATTAAAATTCCATCTATATTTCATTTAGATGGAATTTCTGTGTTTTGCAATAAAATTATACCATTTATATATATATATATATATATATATATATATATATATATATATATATATATATATATATATATATATATATATATATATATATATATATGCCTATCAAATGTTAAATCTTTTTTATTGAAGCACTGCTCATAGAAATTTTACAATGAGCCCAACTGAGACTATGTATTAATTATTATTAGATCAATTATAGATTTTAAAACAAAATATATTGATTTTATGGTAACATAAAAATAACTTAATGATTACATTAATATGAGATACAATTAAGTCATAAATATAGCCAATATATTATTATTTGTAAGGCAGTATTCAATAATGTTTAAGTATATAAATATTTAAAAAATGCAATGTTTATGATTTTGGTTGCAAATCAAATTTGTCTGGTATTCTATTCGTAAGGTGTATTTTAAAATTTTTATCAGAAAAGTAAATACATCATTCTGCGAATTTATTTTTTGGAGTACTCAAAGAGTCCTTGTCTCACAAATTATTTTAATATGTAGTTTAGATTTTACCTTGTTATATAGATAAATTTTAGAAAAATTAAAATTATTATGAAAATTTTAAGATTAATTTAACATTAATGCCCCATCAAACATGGCAGTTTTTTTAGTAACTGTATTGATTTTGAATATGGGAAAAAGTGCAAACATTATCAGTATATACAAAATATTTATACCCAAAAATTTGTTAGAGCGATAAAACAATGATTAGTTTAATTACGTGAAAATTAAGTTTATTAGATAATAGAAAAAATTAAAATATATAAATAATATTGAAAATTGTATACATTTTCCTATATTAAAAATTCAAAACAGTAAATATGACACTTTTAAAATGATTTTACGATTATCGATTTGATTTTTCTATTATTTATTTAATAGATGCGATTTGTTTCAAAATATATTATATTAAACTAAACGATATTGGAAATTTTTTGTCTACTACAATTTATGACACACTGTATATTAATACTACGATGGCATCATGACCTCCCAACAAGAATACTTTATATAAAAGAATTAATAAATTATTGACATTATCAATGAATTGAATCAAAATTATATTAGATTTTTATTCAATATAATAAGTTATTTGTAAAATTATTCAAACAATAATTATTTTACATATTTAATTTATTAAAAATAAATGTTCTAGCTGTAAAAATATTTAAATAATTTTTTTTTTCAATATTTAATTATTCTTGTAACGATCAATGAACGGACGACGGACATCTTTTTGTTGTATTATTTTAATGATTCATTGATTTAAAATTTTGATATTTGATTTTATTCAGTGTGAACTAATAAGATTGTATTTAAATTAGTAAATTAGTTAAAAAATGTGTCCGCAATTGGGTATTTTCATATTTTTTTTTACTACAATCAAAGATTTTAATGATATTAAACAATTATTGTTTGATTTTTTTTATTATAATAACGCTAGATAGTCTAAAATAGCTTTTAAAACTCATTGAAGTTTCTGTTAACAATAAGTCAACCACTTTTAATAATTAAACGCTATGTATTTGTGTACTTATGTACACGCTTTAGAAGTTATACTTCTTTGGCGTCTGGGAAAAAAATATAGTAAAGATCGAAGAAAAATATTAATCAAAAAGGTTTGATTTGAATAAAACTAGATTTACAGTCGAAAAAAACAATCATTAATTATGATGTGAATGAGTCAAATATATTTTTTTTAATATTTAAAGCTATATCCATGGGTTTTTCTGGTAATGATTTAATAAGGCATGTGAGGGGCAAGTATATAAGTTAACTTAGTCCAGAAATATATATTATTAATTCTATTCTGTAGCCAACTTCATCATGTCATTTTTATGGAATCGTGCGCGCGCGCCTTACAAATTCACTCTCATCCAAACGCGCCAAAAGAACTTCAAATAAATGATCTAAAAAGCAAAAATAATTAAAAACTTTCCCTATTCATAATTTTATTTATTAAGTAAGATATTTAATTACAAAAAGGGTATTTTTACATTTAAGTTCATTTCTTGATGTCGGATTTTTTAAATAATTAATAAATAAATATGTTCTTTAAGTTCTTATATTTTCAACATAATTTGATTGTTATGTGCCACCAGTTTACCAGACCAGTTTATCTTCTTATAAATTTGTTAATATATATATATTATAATTTGTATATTTATATTATTTGTATACATTTTAAAGAATATATAATATAAAATATATATTGTACTTATCGTTTTACTTGTTTAAGTCTGTCTGTCTGCCTGTCACTGTCTGTTAGTCAATGGGCTTACAAGTAAGTAAGTAGTAAGACCTACCACATCGACAAATTAGCACTTACACTAAAATGTACAACTATCATACTTAAATATTGTACACTAAATTAATATTTTACTCATTTAGTGCTAGTTTATATGAACATACACTATATTTTTGTACAGGTAACTATTGTTATAATGTCATTAAATAACTTGTTCACGTATGAGACAATTTTAGAAAACATGATATCATAATCTTGAGCAATAAAAGGAATAGAAAAGTGAAGTACTCCCACAAAATCAATTCTTAGATTCAACGCTACAGAACAGTTATGAATAGGAACAGAAACAATTGTATAGGAAATTCGGTATTAAGAAGCTCTCAAAATTGTGATCAAATTGACAGAGAACATAAAAAAATGTATGTGCATCAAAAACTTTAAACATTTGGTCCTAAAAGTACAATATTTGATTACACATTCTGTCCAGTTCTGAAAGAATCTGGGGAAAAATACAAATGAACAAAACTTAATAATCAGATCTGATTTTGAAAAGTCAGTTCGTCCGTCATCATGTTAACTCAAAAACAAAGAGATAGAGAGCTGAAAACATATAATAAACATTAAAAATTCGTAAATGACCAAAATCGGTAAAAAAAAACACGATTCTCAACACAAATCCATTGACAGAATCTGGTCCTCGATATTTGCATACTCAAGCACCACTAGTGCTCTATACATTCTCCAAGTTTAATTTTCAAATATATTTAAGGGATTTATTCGATACAACTCAGACTTCTCCTTTTTATAAACGACATTCTAGAGTTAAAAAAACAAAAACTAATGAAAATAAACGATCTTTTAATATAAATTTAATAACAAATGTGTTGTCTATTTTAATTAAGCAAAAATAAAAAACTGTTAAAAGTTGAAGTTTTTGTTGATTAAAGTAAACTTTTTATAGTTTATTTTAATGAATAAAAACTTTTCTACGAAATGCACAAAACAACAAAACACAAATAGTTTTCTGAAAGTTCATTTTAAAACATTAAATTAATTAATCATTATTGATTTTTATAGGTGTGTGTGTGTGTGGATTTTTAAATTATTTTTTTTTTGAAGAATTGATAGGTTTCCGTATGCAAATTCAAACACCACTAAAGACGTTCATACTTTATTCAACACACTTTCAATTTCGCAAACGGACTTTAAACTAAATTCGTAAAAATAATCAAAAAAATTGGCAAATAAAACAGGTCGTTAAACACACAAAAAGTTTTTATATATTTTGTGAAAAACCATTAAAAAATTTTAATGTTATTTTAAGGTTTTCTAAGGAAATTCAGATCTAGAAAACAGAAAATAACAAATTACTTATGATTCTCAAATGCAACAAAAAATATTATATAGAATTTTTACTTCGACTCATGTAGAGTAAATCCAAATTTTCGATTTTTTTTTGGGTTTATAATGTTTTTTAAACAAAAGAAGACGTTTTTCTATTTTTTACAAGATCCGGAAAAAGTAAATTGTTATTTTTATATTGTTCACATACACTGTCTGGATGTATAGTTGATATACTGAACCTAATAATTTTGTATTCACACTTAATAGAAATATTTTACAATTTTAAATAAAATTTATTAATTATTTTTACTATTTTTAATATATTACTGACTATACCCATATGATAATTGCAATACTGTTTTTTTTTACGTGATATGTATATAAAAATATTTCTTAATTAATTATAAATATATTTAATTTTTAATTATAAATAATTAATTTTTAATAAAAAAAGAAAAAATAGAAAATTTATTACAAAATGAATACAAACATACAAGTAATAATATTTTGATTTACAATAAGTATAATTTAAATACTAGAGCTAATGAACCATTTTTAATAGTTTTGAAAATAAATCTAATATATGAAATTGTAAAAAATGTTAAATGCAATTACTATTTTGATAACCTTACTAATTCAGATTTTTCTTCTTTTTCTGTGATACTGATAATATTTTATTTTGAAAAGCTTGTGGCACGTGGAACAAATTGAAAAATTTATAAATAATTCAGTGTATATGGAGAATAAATTTATTGAAAATCCAAACAGAGTTAGATCGTCTAGAAATTTTCACATATATACTTGTGGAATCAAAAAATGCAACACTCTTATGTATTTTAATTTGTATATCTATTCAAAAAATATTAAATACTTGGATGTTATGTTGAGAATAGTTCATACGTTTACCTTGAGTTACTGTGCATGAAAAGTCAATCTTTATAACAAATTTTGAATATTTAATATAATTAATTAATATCAAAAATGTGTATTCATTTTAAAATATTACCCAATTTAGAAATTGTATTAAATCCATTTTTATCACACTATTATTATTTTTCTAACAAATCTATTTTTTTTAAATAAGCTTCATAAACCCATATCTACCAGAATTGAAAATTTTCTAAAAGAACATGACTTAATAACTACTTATCTAACCAATAAACTATATATTTTTGTTATTTATTTATTAACCAGATATTATTATACAATTCAATTGTCTTATAAAAAATATCTTTGACAGATCGTTGACTAAATTAATGAGTTTATTGTTCATATTGTCAAAGAAATCAATAAAATAATACATCAATTTTATAGTTAAAATATATATAAACATATATTTATTTGATATTATAATTTATTATATATTCTATTTTTTATTTAATTTATTTATATATATTTTTTATTATTATTTATTAAATTGATGATGTCGAAAAATAAATATTTTTATTTATTATTGATTTCTCAATAAAAAAATATATATTTATTCATTATTAATATTTAAGAAAAAATTATATTGATTGGTTATCGATCAATCGAAGATATTGTTTAAACTTTCTTATTTAGCAACAACAATAATTACATTTTATTAAGCAACTAAAATTTATAAATGTATTATTCTTTCATCAGGGTCATATATTAATTTCAATTAAATCAAATAAAAATATTAAAAATTATATATATTTTTAGTGCAATTTCCCCCCAAACTTTGTGCACAATATAGTTTTAAAGCTGATTTTACATGCTCAAGCGATTTGCACAAAACACAATTTTCAGTCAGTTATTTTTAATAATTTCAAAAAAAAATACAAACTCCTAGCATTTCTGAATAATCTTAAAACAAAATCCTTTATTTTAACCAAATCATTTCCTAAAGCACCAGGGCTGTAATTTATAACCTGCAAACATTGTTCTCTAAGCTATTCAGAACGCATAGAAAAAAATTTAAGTCTTTATACAATGTCGTAAGTCTGGAGTGCCCTTGCCTCTGATTCTACTAGGTAAATTGAAAATTGTATTTCTACAAAACATTAATTATGGAATTTCATAAAGTCCAAGCTCTTTAGAATCTGTTTTAAAGACTATAGCTTTTAATATACTTTTGTAACATCCTGTAAATTCTTCCACTACGGATTGTAAAATGAACCATATATATTTTATAGTATTAAAAAAGTCAACGCATTTGTTATACATTTCATAAATATGCCGCCTTTACGAATTCGTTCTTCATTATTAAATACCTAAATCGAATTATCACATTTAATTTGATAAAATCAAACAACACTCACTCACTCATAAACCTTTAAAATTTACACACGCCATATCGAATAATAATATTTGTAAATGGTTCCATATAAATGGGGGTATATTAAAATTTTATCAAAATAAACAACTGCAAAATGTAAATAAACATAACATCAAAAAACTAAATCTTTAAAACTCCTGTGTAATACTCAGTTTGATATCAGTTTTTGAATTGAGAACAACTTATTAGAATCAAATTGTTAGCGGAAAAAGAACATCCCTTTGAAATTTTCTGTTATATCATACGTTAACAAGTTTTCTGATAGTATAGAAATTCTCCTGTCAAATTTCATTTCATATTCATATCAGTTGTTCACTTACAAATTTAATATTTAATCTAAAAAACATTTTTTACTTTCTCCTCAAACTTTTATGATTTAAAAGTGGGATCATGATGGATCCATTGGACGAACTTCTTTTTTCGATTTCGAAAATTAATATACTCTGACATATTCTAAACATGTTGAGTATAATAAGATCTGAGTTTTCATAACAAGCTCCAAAGAAAACTTTACTGAAATAAGTATCTATTTAATTTTATAAATTTCGATTTTTTGTCCCAATTACCTTATTTTGTAGTTTTATAAATAAATATTTCAACTACAAAGTAGTCATCATCAGTATGAATTAGCTAGTTGTAATGATTCTCTGACGAGATGAAATTTATTCGAAAAATCCTAGAGTTCTCAATAATAATTATAAAATATATAATTTTTTTTATTTTACTTTTTTATTTTGAATTCAATAGATTTGTTGACCATTCTGTACTGTAAGTAATACAGTTTTTTACATCAGTCAAAAATGCAAAAGTAATATTCGATTCGCTTCTTGATGATATTAAATTTCAAACAACGATTTTATATAAATATATGTATTCATTTTTTGATTTTTTTTTTTTGGGGCGGTAATAATTTTATATAAATGTATATTATTACAATTATGATTAAAAGTACCTATATAAAATACCTAGTATAGTAATAATCATAATCATAAATTCTTTTATTACTTATTGGTTGATTAGTGCGAATTTAAAAAATTATAATTAGTGTTGGTTAATATGATTTTTATACTGGAAATAAATATACTAAATATATATTCAGGTTTATTAAATTTAATCTAAACTTTATGAATAGATTAAAATATTATTGATTAAGTATTATGCGCCAAAAGATTAAAGAAAAATCAAAATAAGCGTTTAAAAAACACTATATGAGTTCCTAGTTTACGAAAAAACCCTTCGAAATATTGATCTAAGAATACTTCAAAAATTTCTAAATGGATGTTTTTATTTTATTTTATTTTTTTTTTAGTGAGTATAATGATGTTCACCCATCCATGTTCTGGCTGTGTCTGTTGTTGCTTAACTTTGAAGATTAATCTATACTATTATTATAAAGATGAAACATTTGTATGTTTGTATGTAACGAATATACTTAAAAAACTACTGGATCGATTTGAAAAATCCTTTCACCATTGGGAAGCTACACTACTCGCCACTAACATAGTGTACTTTTTATCCCTTTGAAAGCTAAACTATCCCTGGGTGACATAGTCGACGTTTGATCCGTATTTTCCTACGGAGAACGGGAACTACGTTGGTGAAAAATAGTGTTACAAACTAAACCAAATAATGAAATACTATCGATGTAA
This sequence comes from Chrysopa pallens, assembly GCA_020423425.1. Taxonomy (NCBI): domain Eukaryota; kingdom Metazoa; phylum Arthropoda; class Insecta; order Neuroptera; family Chrysopidae; genus Chrysopa; species Chrysopa pallens. The sequence continues at coordinate 70,887,010 of CM035594.1, read as the reverse complement.
GTACTGTTTGTTCCTTTTTCAAAATTAATTTGAAATCATTTCTTGTTTTTATTTTTTTTTATTTTAATAAAATAAATATAAGAATAATAATTATAAGTTGAAAGCATGCATAACATTTAAATCAAATTAACAAATTCATATTCCCATAACGCCTTAATTATTATAATAACTAATAACATAAAAATATATAAATAAATAAATATATATATATATATATATATATATATATATATATATATATATATATATATATATATATATATATATATATATATATATATATATATATATATATATATATATATATATTATATTGAAATATAATATTTAAATGCAGTTTATACGAATCTAATTAAAGAAAAATTATGTTTTCTTATTTATTTCATTTTTAATAAAATATAATTTACATTAATTGTATATAATTCTGTACCTAAAGCATAAAGTGGAATTTTTTAAACCGAGTATGAAGTTTGCAGTTCGTTTTGAAGGCACAAGAGTAGTGAATACGAGGTTAAAATGCTCATTTGTACGTGGAGATACACTACATCTTTTTATAACTCAATTTTCGCATACTTTTTACTATGTTAATTAATATATCTACAAAAAAATTGACAATCGATAATGCACTATTGCGTATTACAATTTTTTTCTATTCTCGCGCGCAAATAACTGAAAAAATATTCGTAATTAATAATTGTAATTAATTATGCATAAGTCATTGCTGACTAAAATGGATTAATATTGAAAGAGCAAATCGGGAGCAATTTATTGAATTAAAAAAATATAGAAAAAACCATTAATTAGCTGAGATAGAAGAAAAATAGTTTTTAGTAATTTTGATTGCAAATAATTAAATAATTACCTAATCATTGGACCAATTACGGATCCTGATAGAGCATTTTGGGAGTAATTTTTCAAGATTTAGTTAAATAAATTTTATTAAACTTAATTGCGGTCCTGCGTTATGTATTTTTTTTTAATAATTAATTTACGATATATATTTTTAAAATAAATAATATACAATTTTTATTTAAATATTTTATTTACTAACGATATATATATTTTTCTTTCTTAAAAAATCTTATGTACATATTAATATACCTATATAATATTTTTTTATAAATTTTTTATTTGATATGTTGATTTAAGATGTGTGTGGTCCATTGAAAGGGTTCTGTTTCCTCCTGCCGCCCGTGCCTTTTTCGTATACAATAGGGTGATATTGGTGTATTGGTTCAGTCATAAAAACAGTAATCAAACATTATACGATGTCTTTTAAGATCTTAACAACAAATCTAACACACAAACTAAATGATATATCCGTCTTTTGATATACCTAATATGAACAGATACCCTTTTTTTACATAATATAAAACACGGACGGCAGTCTTAACTCTATATATTAATAAATAAAAATAAATGAATTCCTTTAACACCATTTAATGTCAAACTTAATCATATTTTTTTAATGATTACATATCAATTAATTTAATTTATTTCATAATATTTTTGACTTTTATATGAAGGAATATTTTGTCTAATATTAAAGGCAACAATATTTAAAAATATTTAAAGCAGTAAGCAATTATTTTGTTCATAATTCATTTAGGAGCAATTTTTTATTAAGTGTTTTGTTAATTAAACTACCTGCTACTTTACAAACTTATTTTATCATGTGAACAAGGCCTTACAAAACTGTAAGCTCACTTAGTATCCAAAGTTTTAGTTTTGTAACCTCTTTAAATATGACTAAGTCATATAAAAATTTATTTAACCACTATATAATGACGTACGTATATTATAATATATACTGATAATTATATCAAGCTTAAACACGTAGGTACATCAATTTTAAAATTTTCATTCGCACACAAATTTCGATGTATTTAAAAATAATATGAAAATTTTTTTCATTTTATTATTTATTAAATGCCTATAATAAAATTAATAATTTGTTATCTATAATTGGTTTTTATTAATTTTTAAATATTAAGTATATAGCTAATTAGCCTTAATTACCTTAAATGAAATATTATTTTTTGATAAAATAAAAAAAATATGTATAATAATTATTTAAAGTATTTACGTAAATTATTTATTATTACAAAATCCAAATTAAACACTTTTTTTTAAATATTATATACATACTTTGAAAATACCAAAGCAACTAAGCGACAATACATATAATGTTAATCATATTTTGGGGGAAAACCTGTTAAAACATCAATTATACTTCATTCCCAAGTTCTCAATTTACGTTTTAATAAAACAATATTATTTAATACTCATAATAGAATAGGAGCGAAGAGAATTTTGGAGGAAGTGCAAAAAGTTATGAATTGACATCATTAAACAAAACTTTGATCATTCAATGACTGCAGATGGAATGCGCTCTTCATAACCGGATAGGAGTAAGAATTCAGAGTTGTAACAATTTATGAAAACATAATAATTTAGTGTTGCGATAAAATTTTCAAACTGATTGGATATTGTCGAAAAACTGTTTTATGAGAATTAGAGACCCTTGTAAATTACATTTTCCTTTTTCTTACACTGAGTGGCCTATATTTAAATGAGAGCGTTCACATAACTCAAAAGTACAAGTGTGAACAGACAGTAATAAGCCATTGAAACTAAAATTAATGCCTTTTGGTTCCAATTCTTGTGCTGCCTGCATATGCTTAACATCGAACATTACATTTTCAATAAATTCTATACAATAAATATCATAAAATTATTAAGTCAGTCCAATAATATATCAATAAATTATTTGGTATTAAACAAAATTTTTATATTTAAAGTAATTTATAATACATTGTTGTTTTATTAATTAATTGTATGTAAAATAATTAATGATTATATAATACTCATAATATGTAGACACATAATATTAAAAATAAATTTTATTATAAATTTTAAAGCAAATATTTTGAGTAATAAAATCTTTTGGATTAAATATATATAAGCCACAACTGGTCATAAATTATTCGAAATACCTTTCTCGATCTTTTCCAGCAGTATTATTGTTCAAAAATGGCTGTTACTATTCGAGAATTATACTTCGGAAAATTAGAATATTATAAACAATAAATTTTCACAGGTTTTAATTTTATTTTTGTACAAATATTTTTATTAATATTTACGAAAAAATGTTACGCTGCATTTTGACAAAATTTATCTGGATTTTTTTGTCCAAAATCTTGGAAGAATATTCCGGTTTTTTTCATTCTATGTGGATTGATTAGGGAAAACTAGAAACATGATTTTATAAACACATTTTTATACAATAAATCAAAAAAAAAGGACATGCAAGAAGAGATAAAATGTTGCTTATTTCAATCGATGTAAAATCCATTAATTTTTCTTTGTGTGAAAATTTCCACAACAAAGCTTGATCGGATATTTTTTATAAAATAAAGGGTAAATAATTTTTGGTTTTTTAACAAATATTTTATCAAAAATATTATTTCCAAAAACTTCTCGTGTGAATTTTATCCTAATTTAACAAAAAAAAAATACATTTTTTTTTTAGAAATAATATTTGTACCTAAGTCAATAATTTTGATAAAATTATAAAGAATGTTCTTTTCAAATTATATTCACAGAAAAAAATAAAAATAAAATAAACTTAATAAAAATAAATAAATACAAATTACACGTATAGATTTATAGTATACATACAAGGTGTCTGCTCATAATTCAAGTATAACTACCCATAGATTTCGGAGTTTTGGAACAACGACACAAATAATTGATATTCCTAAAATACGACGCTATACAAAGTGATCTGATTCAATGTTGTAATAATTAAGTGTCAATATTATTATAATATAAGGATATTTAAGAAATTTTAAAAATTTTATATGCTTGTAATTAAAATAATTATACATAGACAATTTTTTTTTAAATCTATTTATGTATGACAATTATAAAATCTCAAACATAGCCCACTATCTCCGATAAAACGTTTGTAATATATGACTTATTGCTACCTTAAAAATAAGAGAATGGATATACTTGCAGTAGGCCGACCTGTACATATAAATAAATTATGTGTATATATTTTTATTAAAAATATATATATAATTCTTTTTTTCTTAAAATAATTAGCTGCACGCAGTTTTTTTTTTATATTTTATTTAAATATATGAGAATTACGATTATATATAATTCTAATCTATGTGCGGTTATTATAATTGTGATTACCTACACTTTTCTTTTAATACACTCATTTCATTCGTTCCTTGTTTATTTTCACAATGCTATCTTTATCTGATCAATTTATTTTTCATTATACTATTTAATTGTAGTATATGTTGTTACTTGTTGTTTCTTTATTTTGCATTAATTATTTAATTTACTAGATGTTTCGAAAACTAATTGTGAAAATCGAAAGAATATTTCTTGATTTTCATTGTAGAAGACAAATAAAATAAAATTCCACCAAATATCGATTTGGTGATTTCATATATGATTCATAACAAATTCACATCTTCGATTTTCTATTTTACAGTCCGTGAAAGCTTCTGTTCCCATTTATATGCAATAAAAAAACAAAAGAGAGATGATGACGTATTCATTTTATGCATAAAAAAGCATGAATATTCAAAAAGAAATTCGATAGGAACAAAAAAGGCTTGGATCATTTATAGAACCACATTGAAATAATTTCAAAACGATACAAATTCAAATTAATAATAAGTGATTATAACAACTAACAGTGTTAATTGTTTAGATAATTGACACATGAATAAATTTCATTGTTTGAATTATTTTTAATAAGCATTCATAAAATATATATAAATATGAAGTCTATACAGTTATATATGTATAGATGTATAATATCATGTATTCTTATTACCTATATGTGTTTATTAACTAAATTTGAGGTAATATTGTGGAAAATTCAAAAAATTTACGAACTTTTTTCAAACTAAAGTCAAAAATCATTTTTTGGATTTGAAATGTTCTTCAATATTTTATAGTTTAAAAGTTAGGTCAAGGATCCATTGAACCCAATGGACCAATTTTGCTCATTCACTTTTTATGTTTAGAATACGTCACCAAAATTTCAGCTCACTATCTCTTGTTTTTCTTCAGTTAACGTGATGAAGGACAGTCGAAAATGAACTAATTAGGTGTTTCTATCAATACCTATATCAAAATTTTAGGTAATTCATGTACTCTGACATGTTCCGTATATCGAATATAAAATTAATTTTATATTATTTAAATTATATTTGTCAAAAATTTCCCTCAAGATGTTTTTGATACACCCGGTAAACAAATCAAATATAATATGTAAATAATAAAATATTAAAATTCAAGAATTGAATTAAAGAAAAAAAATACAAGGTATTAATTGTAAAGTAATCAAATTGTATATGATAGTGTGTATGCATGCAAATTAATTTATCTAATTAAAAAATCAGTGAAAAAAAAAAATTACATATAAAAATCTAAAAAAATAATAATTATAATTATTATTATCATTATAATTGAGATTAATTAAAAAATTCTTAATTTTATTTACCCTTCCATTGGTCGCACCTTAATTTCTATACAATGAGATGGATAGTAATCCGTCTACTGCAGAAATTAATATTTCTTTTCATCCAAAATGGAACGAAGGAATTCAATGATAGTTTTCAAAATATCCTTGCCAAGTTTTATCAAAATTTATATTTGAAATTAAAAAATAATTACTGATACAATTTCTCCGATCATTCTTACGTTTTTCAAGCCCAATAATTACAATAAATCCAAAAAAAGTCATTTTTTTGGAATTCTTTTTGTTGTGACATTTACAATACAATTTATATGCAAACAATCGAACAAATAATTGAATTTTATGCAAATGTTTTATTATAAATTTGAGCTACTCGTGATAAACTGTAAAATGTTTAAATCTTAATGGAATTTATTAATTAAGTGAATTGTATTTAATTGTAATATTGGTGATTCTAAGAATTTAAATAATGTTAGCCTTGTACCTGATTGAAACACCTCGAGGATAATATAAAAGAACTTCATTATTTTAAGGATACCTTTTACATATAATTTTGTTAACCTTGATTTCTCAATTCAATGAAAATTTAAACATACAATTAATATAAATTTTATCAATATCTATTATATATTTAAAAAAATTGTATTGAATTAATTTTTTTTTTTTATATTTCAAAAACAAATTGATAAAATCAATATTATTAATTTTCAATTTACTTATTATATTTTTTATTATCTGATTTATATATATTTATTATTTTTTATATTCAATATCTTAACATATTGAAACATCTTTGTTAAGGTGACTCGCTGTAATATAGTATTCAGTTCATAAGCTAGAGACTGAAATTGTTATTTTAATAATATGCAAAATATAAACACTATACTATAAAATATTTTGCATATTTTTTAAGATTTTTAAAAAACAATTTCAGTCTTTCGTGTCTTGGTTTTAGCCGTGCTCAATTACTTCAAGTCTTGGTCTTGTGTATAATCTTGCTTTTGGTCTTAATCATACTTTATCTGATATACTTAAGTCGCGTTTTACTCAATATGCTATTGACTCTCATGTCTTGTTCCATGTTACAAGCATGCTCTTTTCTCACTCCGTCCGTTTGTTTGTTATGATTTTGGACTGAGTGTTATGTTTATAGTTGTTTGTTTCTGTATAACTAATGCATTTAAATATTACGCAAACAAGGCATGAGTTCAACATGAAGGGTCTTTGTAGTTTTTATTTATTTTTAGTATTAAAATCAAACTAAAAATTTTTAGAAGTCGCTGCATACATTTTGACTCATGTATTTATCAAAAAATTAAGTAGTAAATTCAATTTAAATTGAATCAAAAATGAGCTTCTAATATAGACTGAGTGGTGATGGGTGACTATCTCTGTTTAATCAGGATTTTTGCAGAACCATCTACATAAAATGTTTATATATTGTGTTAGCAAATCGAATCACCTTAATAACCACAATTCATTCATTAAAGATTCAATTAAATTGAAATTGATTTCAAAAATTATTATATTTAATTTACATATTTATTATTATAACTGTGCACACTGCTTGTTCAAATGTAGTACCTATTCACAAAAAAAACGTGATATTATTAATTTATAATTGAAATAAATGATTATTTTTTCACACCTTATTGAAATCATATTTATGTATCAACTTTATAAGTTATAAGTGTTAGAGAGACTTTGGTTGTTGTTTGGTAAGATAGGTAGCTATTATAAATAAAATTATGATTATTACCTTGGTGAGATCGTAATAATATTTTATTGCTAATATTATTATGTTGAATTCGATAATACAGATTATATTAATTTAATAGTAAATTGGAAGCTGTTCAGAATGAAAATGAGATATATATTATTTATTGATGAGAAAAATAACTTGTGAAAGTTATGATACAAATTGTATTAAAAAACTTACAATCTAAAATTGAATATATAAAATTTTATAAAATATATTTTGCTTGTGTGAGCCAATAGTTGAGCCGATATCTTTCGAAAATATCTAGGTTTTATCGACACTGGTTTTTGGATTATTTCGCACTTAAAAAATACACTTTCGTCACTTGAATGTTTTATATTCACCGTTTAACGCTGCTTGAATGCGTTTTCTAGAAACCAGTTAATAAAAATTTTACAATCTTGAAAATAGTTTTGAACGTAGCGTTAAACGTTTAACGCTACCATGGAGGAGACATGAAAGAACTGCTGCGTTAAACGTTCAACATTCTTGGGGAAGGGGAACAGAAACAGACAGAGCTAGAGTTAATGCGTGGTACTCGAACGCATTCGCGTAGTATACCTGTTACAGTCCAGTGCGAGCGTTAGAAACGAGTAGAGTCCAATATTCCAACGCAAGGGGGAGAGAGACAGAAAGATACACAATATTTTCATTTCTACATTACGAAGTTTCACTACTTCTGCGCGGAAGGACTCCACGCACTATTTATTCAAGGTTTTCTAGCATTCCTAATTCTATAAATTGCTTTTGGTATTAAACTTTTAATTAAAAACACTAAAATACTTTTACTTCGCTTGTTGTGTTGAAGTTTAACTAACGGGCATGAAATAAGAAGTCATTTAATTCAAAACCAACTCTTTTTACCAATTAACCAAAAATTTGCTTATCAAAAAGCACCAGAACTATTTTATTGTTGTTGTATCACTGTCATGTGGACAGATGTGATATCTTTCATAGTTTTTGGTTGCAAAATGCTCAATATAATTTAAACTACACTATCAGTAAAGCGGTATCACGGCGACCCCAAGCGAAGTCGTAAGTGAAGAGCTTACGGTGCTAGGATGTAAGATGAAATTTTGGGTTGATATTTGAAAAAAACAACTCAAAGTTAGAGTTGCAGAGATCCCGCAAGCGTTATTAAATACTAAAAAATTAAATCATTAAACAAAAAAAAACGGGCCAAGTGCCATTATCTATCACGGTTCAGGATATACAACCTGGTGACAAGCGGACAGGCAGGCAAAAAGGCAGAAAGACAGACAGGCAGCGTAGTCTTAGAAATAGTGTCCCGTTTTACACTTTAACTACCGAACCCTAAAAAGAGGATAAAATAATAGCTCAGCATGCATATGGAGCACTTAGTGACAGAAAACAAGATGAACAAGTTAAATAAAAACGTTTAAGAAATATTAAAGAAGATTATTTACCAAATTTTTTCAGTTTTGTTGAACGACTTCAAAAAATAAGGAGATTCTCAAAATAAACATTTTTTTTATATTTTAGAAAAATAATACCTGGAAGGGGTGGTCTCATTAGAACTATCGAGCATTTTTTGAAGTCGGTTCCTTTTTTCTCAAAATTTTTTATTTATTTTATATACACTAAAGATAATACTATTGATTCGTCTCAAAAATAACTCAACAACGTAAAAAAAATACATAAAAATAATTTTATTATTTATATTACTTATTTCAAAAAAAAATCTACCACTAAAAAAATATAAAATAATATTAAATTATAATATGGCCAAAAGGTAAATACACCACCAATCAGTACACAAAAAAAACATTATTACCAGTTGAACAAGGATAGAATCACAAAAATAAACAGAAATAACAACATAAATTAATATGTGAACAAGTGAAATAAATTTAAAAAAATCGGCAGATATATTTTTTATTATTATTATTATTATTATGGAACTTGTATAATATTTGTACAAGCAGACAACAGACAAATGGGTTAACAAAAAAAAAAGAACTAAATGACCAGAAAAAAAATTATGAAGAGAAGATATATCAGAACCAATCAGAAATTTGGTTGAACAAATTATAGATTTTTAGGAGTCTGGACTGACTGAAGAATGATAACCATCAGATGAGATGTGTGGCATAATTTTAAGGTATATTGACTGTGTTCATCATAACCTGTTTATTTGCTAAACGAAATTATTTAACATTTCTTTTAAGGCTAAATTCGATACTTAAATCCAAACTTTTAAATTTGAACATATCAAATAATTCATTTCCATTTAGCTGTTAATTATAATATCATTTTTTTCGAGAATTTATTTCAGATTACAAAGAATAAGGACTAAATATCTTCCTGTAATGTTTTCAAGGTTTACAGAACCTTCAATAATATAATGTGTTAAAAACAACAAGAGTTGTTAAAAATATCTAATTTGAAAAAAAATGTCAAACGTTATAGTAATAAAAATATGTGTTGTGACTTTTGATAAATTTTTCGCATAAAATAAAAACTGTCAAAATCTAATTTTCTTGATTTTTTCGTTTAAAAAAAAAATAGGCTTCTAAGTACGTAAATTTATTAAAGATAATTTACTAATAGATGGCTCCATTTTTCATGGGATGTAAATAACGGGATTAGGAAATTAATATAAATAACAAAAGAAATTAAATAAAATTGATTTACGTTATAAGTTATTTTTAATAACTTGTTACAGGAAATTAACTATAATTGTATTTAAAATAACAAATTGTAAAATGAATTCTGTCATTTCTAATGAATGCACCATTATTTAGTAGTTTCAGTAGCTTTCGTTTCTACAAAACTAGCTTCAATAAGGCGTATTTTATGCGATACAGGCTAATATTTTCGTGAATTTTCGATTTTTTTTGCAATAAAGATATTCCTTAAAGCCTTTGTGAGAATATTCTGAACAGTTGCAAGTGCATCAGCAACCACCATAAATAAAAATGGCCAAAAGGTATATGTAATAATACAAGATAACAACATTTTAGAAAAAATAAATGGTTCAACTCATTGGAAATAAACTCTATTCAATCATTTTGTATTTTTGGCAATAATAATAATATCTTTCTCGTCTTCATCAAATGAGAAATAAGTGCTTTTTTTGTTTTTGTTTTGGTCCATTTTTACGAGCGACGGGAAATTAAATTTACCCAAAATTTAATTAGTCGTAAAAATGTTTTGTTCACATAGCTAGCTAGCTAGCCACCTAAAGTTTAAGTACTTTATCTCTTTTGTATGTTATTAAATTCATCTTAGAAATGAACCATTTTAGCACACAACATATAATATGATTGCCTCTTATTGAAATAATTGATTTTAGTTTTTTTTAACTACGATAAAATAAAGATGAGACCGACCGACCGTAGTTATTTAGGCTATCGGAGAATAAAAATTGGTTAAGAAATAAAATGAATTGTTTTTAACCCATATAGACCAAGGTAGAAAATTATAGTAGAATGAAACCCATTGCAACCGCAAGATAATAAGATAGAAAATTAAAGGAAAAATAAATTACGGCAGTTCGGGGGTGAGTTTTCAAGGGTAAAACACGGTTTATTTCGATTTCCGGCCGAAAACTATGTCCTATGGCAAAAAGTTAAATGGCAAAGTTGTAGGTAATAAAAACATCTACAACCTTTGTATTTACACTTTTTTCAAATAGCCCCTCGTGGTGGTCGACTTATAACTTCGTGTATTTACACTATTTTTCAATCAATCAAATCGAATAAATCCTACAAGATGTACAAAATATTTTTGATTTTTCCGCTTGAAATATAAATTTTCAAAAAACTCCTATCTCAACATATATTTCAACTTTAAATTTGTAATCTCAAAATTTTTTTAAATTTTTATCTAGCAATGCAATAAGTGTAAAGACTTTTTTGAGACAAGAATCTAAAAATGAGAATCGAAAACACCTTTATATTGATCAACGGATCCGACGGTCAACCTACAAAATTTTTGATTGATGTCTTTCTCCAGTCATTATGGAGTTAATGTTTGGGAAAAACGTTATTAAACATCACGGAAATTGTGGAAAATTGTGTCTGAAGATACAATTTCTTTCTTACAGGATTCAGTAATAGAAATATGGATATTTGTAACACACAATTATTTTATCGATTAGCAGTTACAGCTGCAGTATTGGAAAATCGCTTCATACCAAACTTTATCACGTCAAACCTAACACAATTGTTATTTTCTAATGGCTAAGAGATATCAAAAATAATGTGTGCCATCTTGAATTAAAAAAAGGGAAGTTTTGGAATTCCAGAGCAACATAAATTTCGAGTCTGTCTGTTGGGTGTGTTGATCTGTTTGTTAAAATCATTCAGACGAGATCGCATGGCTACAAAGTTAACGAACGAATATTTATCGATTTTTCTAGCATGAGGATTCAAGTTTAAAAATTTACACTATTTTCAAAAATCAATTATTTTCGGAAAAAATATTTTACAAACGCAAACAAAAATTGCGGAAAAGTGAAGTCAGCTTATTCCCATATGGACATATAGGTATTAAACCAACTAAGGTGTGTGTCCATTATTGGCAGAGTATTTTTTTTTTCAAAAATGACTAAAATAGCTTTAAAAAAACGCAAGTTGCACTTCCCAATATTAAAATCATATATCAAAAAAACATCAAATGATTAATCTATACTAATATTATAAAAGCATTTGTATTTTTGTATGTAACAAATATTCTTAAAAACTTCTGGACCGATTTGAATTCATCGTTGAGAAGCTACACTATCTCCGGGTGACAGAGGCTACTTTTTCTTAGCTGTATTCCCACGAGAGCGGAAACTACTCGGGTGAAATTGCGTATATGAATAAACAAATGACTTTTTTTTGTGAAAATTTTTATATTAACAGAACAATTATTTGATGCGGTGGGTGATGTTTGTTTTTTATACCATAAATAAAAAATTAAATACGTATGTAAAATAAAAAATTCAAAAGCAACATATTTAGAGGTAAATTTGACAGCATAGATAGTTAAATAATAATAAAATTAGTCAGGTATCACATATTTAACACGCGACAACCTAACACAATCATATTATATTATATTATAAATAGACATTTTTATATAACTACTGAATGATTCATTTTTGTTGATGGAGTTCCAGCATTATCTGGTAGTTATTTGAAATAAGATAAAGTGAATGAGATGATAATTTTACATCAATTTATGGTTGTTTTTAAATGAAACTTGGTATTTTGCACTAGTTTGGAGAGAAAAATCTCATCGAATTTGTTAAGCTCTTTATCCTTTTCTAATTATTGATTTTGATTATTAAGAATATTGGCAAGAGGACAGAAAATTTATAATATGAAAAAAGTCACATTTAATTGACACAAGAGGTTATATTACCTTTAAGATTTATATAGTTTGTAATTTTTTTTTTAAATTCAATATATCTACAAAATTGCTTTAATTTAGTAAGCGTTTAAAAATATTGTTTTCTTTAAATTAAAAATAAAATTATCCGATTTCAAAATGTTGAGATTTTGGAACTTCCTGAGCAATTTTCGCATCGTATCCGTCGGTTTGTGAAAAGTAAAAGATATTAAATCAATTCTTGGTAGTTTTTCTTTTTTCCTTTTTAAGGATGAAATTACATTCTTAAAAACAATATTTTCTACAATTTGAACAATTCCGAATTAGATATTGAATGTTAGACTTATTCAAATGAATAACACTGTATATTCTCTAAACAGATATTTATATAAATAGTCATATCTATAGTAAAATACTCATCTAAACTATTTAGAGCTAAATAGTATATGATGTAGTTTAAAAGACCTGTCTATAGACAAGACGTTATAGTACTGTATACTATAGTCCAATCTATACTCATAATAAAGTAGTAAAAGGAAAAAAGGCTGTACATGAAATATATTTCTACAAAAGAAGTTGCTACCTGTTTAACTAAAACATAACGATGCAGATTTAAAAACAATAGGTTTTTGATTTTTATCTGTTTGTATATTCTAAAATCACGCTAAAACAACTTTGATACGAGTTTTTGCCAAAAGATAGAAAATTATCCAGATCATCAGACCAGTATATAGTCTCATTTAAAAAATACACAAATACGTCGCTTCAAGGCAAACTAATGTCTTCCTTGTATACGTTTTATTAAAGTACAAGTCTTTTACATGAGTTATACAGTCAGAATCAGTAGCAAGCATATTAAGTACGTAAAACGCGTTATTTGACTTAATGAAATGGGCTACAGAATAAAAACGACAGCTAAGCTCCGCGATCTTAGCACCTCATGTGCGGAATTTCGATTGACCAATTATACCATCTGAAAGATCAGAAATTGGTCATAAAAGGTCAGTTGGTCTCATTAATTGGTCAGCATCAGAAAATTTTTTATTACGGATTAAAGTTTTTCACGGTCAATTATTGAAAAACTTTAATCCTTAATAAAAAATTTTCTGATGCTGACCAATTAATGAGACCAACTGACCTTTTATGACCAATTTCTGACCTTTCAGATGGTATAATTGGTCAATCGAAATTCCGCACATGAGGTGCTAAGATCGCGGAGCTAAAAACGACCATTCAAATGATACGGAGAGTTTATTAGGAACTCATAATATATTTATACATATTGAAAAATCATATTCTCCTGATATAAATTGTAAAAGTTTATTAGGAACTTATAATTTATTCATACGTATTAAAAAATCATATTCTCCTGATATAAATATTAATTATTTTTCACTTACATAAGCTACTGATCGATCATACTCTACATATACATAAGCCACTGATGGATAAACTGATCCGAGTTCCAATTCAATCATTACCGGAAGATGCTATGATAGACATAATTTAAAAATATAACCTTCGTATAATGAGAGAATTTATGTTACACTTAATGTAAGAAAAAATATTATTTATTTATTGAATTTTTCAAATTTAATCTGAGCTTCATGATTGTGTTGACTATCCTTTTCTAGTCCTTTTATTATTATATTGTAATTAATTATTTGTATACAAATAAAACTTATGATGTCAAAGAAATATAATTTCTAACGCCTGTACATAACGTACACACACACATTTTTTTTCTTCTACTATTATCATTACAGACTGAATTTCACGAAGCATCGGATACAACTAGTTAGTATACTACACAAATTATAAAGTTGGCGCATAAAAATTTATGGGTAACAGCTAGTATACAATACAACAGAACATGTACAATACTCACAGCAGTAATCAACAACATATTTATATATACGTGTTTACATGTTGTATATTTATTAGGTATATATGAAGAAGATGGGATGTGCATTTTGTTGAGCTTTTGTGTTTTTATAAAATATATATGTTTACAAGATTTATTTTATCTATGAGTGTACTTCTTTTTTTTTGTATTGTATTGTATGTACTTGATAATTTACTACACATAATACATGGAAATTTCATTATCAAAATCTTAATTCTTAAGAGGAAAAGTACTTTTTTGTAATAAGTACACTCTTTAATGTTATATTTTCGTCAATATATAACCTTAAAAAAATTATTATCCAAATATTATGAAATTTAGTGTGTAATATATAACCAATTGGAAACGGAAGATAATATGATAAAAATGAAGGAAAAAATAAATTTACGGCCGATCTGAGTTCGGGATGTGAAGAAAGTGTAAAAACAATTGTAGATCTTTTTATTACCTACAATTTTGCTATTTAAATTTTTACCATAAGACTTGTAGTTTTGCCAGAAATCGAAATAAACCGTGTTTTATCCTTAAAAACTCACCAACGTCACTACTTCCCGAATTCAGATCTGCCGTAATTTATTTTTCCTTTCATTTTTATCATATTATCTTGCGTTTCCAATGGGTTTCACCTACTATAATTTTCTACCACTTTTTTTTCATTATTTTAAGGCTTCTACTCTGATCTGTTACAGAAGGAACTAAGGCTTAGGCTTTTCATTCTGTTTGTAATAGTGATTATTAAGATTCCTAAGGACTGTGACGCGTCGCAGAAAATGTTTTAAATAAGCTTAAACTCTTTTAACGTTTAAATTTCATGAGAAATTTTTTGAAATATATTTCAAAAATTTTAATCGATTAAACTAAAAATTGATCTATTTAATTGCAATCGGCTTTACTGCGTCATTACATAATTGAACTAAATCTGTGGCGAATAATTTAATCGTTTTTTTTCGATTTTCTATTAATATTTTATCATTTTCCGAAAATAAAATGAAAAAAAAATGTTTATGAAAATTTATTTTCAATAAAATTCCGGGAAATATCGACAATTCAGTGGAAAAAATAAAGGCCACTTACGAAAAAATATACTTATGGGTTGCGACTTTGTTTTCAATAAAATAAGTATTTTATTTTTCGAACAGGTAAATTAATTATTATTAACCAAACTTAGAAATTAGTCAATAAAAGGTTTTATATTTAATTGACAAGCAATTCAAACGGCATCAAATAAGAATCAAATACCTGTTCAAATAAACTCATTACAGGCAGCCGCCGGTAAGTACCGAGTGTGTGATGCATACCTAGAATTTACGCCGGAATTATTTTCTAAATTTCAATTTTTAAACCAGTAAAATATGCCTCCAACTTTCTCGCTAATAAAATCTTTCAGCGCAGTTATTAGAGATAGACTAAAGAAATATGATGAATTTAGATATCTCAAAGCATTAACTATACCGTATTTAACCTTGATTGGTCAAAAAAGCAGAAAATTTTATCATGCCAAAAAAGATAATGAATTTAGATAGCCCTAACTTGAGAAAATAATGATTTTTCATACAAATTTTCAACCCCCGATTTTCAGGACAAAAATCGATCTATTTCTTTCTGAAAGATCTCATTTCTAGAATGCCAAAATTCAGCAAAATTGGTGTGAAATTGTGAAAAACGTAACAGGCAAAGTTACTTGAACATTACTAAACCTTCAAACTGTATATACAGCTTCACATATTGCATATTTTAGGGTGGGTAATAAAAACCTATTTGAACGAAATTAATCTTTAAAAATTTTTCAAAGAACCCAAAACATCAGGGGGTGCCTTTTTAAAACACTATTAAAAATTGTATATTACCGTTATAGTAAATAGTGTTTGTCAAAATCTGGATACAAGTGCAATAGTTGGTAGTGCCTTTATCAAGTAATTGTGTATTGTTTGCTTTGAAATTTTTATTTAGCTATTTGAAAAAAAAGGGCCCATGTATATATTTTTTTCTATAAATAAATTACCCTCGTCTTAAGAAATAAATAAATAAATTGTTTTAATATTATTTGTTTCTTTTGTTCCAGAATATTCCACACATATTTTTGCAATATGTTTGTAATTATTTAATAAAATTTTGTTTGAAAAATTATTTGTATATTTTTGTAAAACAAAACAAAGTGTTCTTATAATGTCAATTTAAATAAAACATTCATAAAAATTAATAATTGATTCTTTTTGGACAAATTTCCCCTATACTTATGTGGGTCTGGTTAGAAACACAATTTTGGGATATAATCATTTGAAAGGAATATGCCTTCAAAAAATAATTATATTTTAAATTTCACAATGCAATCTAAAATACTAAAAATTTCGGAATTTGTGAAAAATTGCTTGGATCTCACAAGCAATAAGGTGTAAACGTTATTTTCGATATAAGATCTCATAAAAAAACCTGCTAAAAATTTTAGCAGAATTAATACTAATTACAAATTTGTGTATTATAAATTTTACTTAATTCAAAAAATTTTGTGTTAACATCTCCTCATAGTCCTATTTTTATACGCTTCAACCTAAAAAAATATATTGGCTGCTTTTTAACATAAATTATTTTAAAATACAAAATACTGCTGATGTGCGTACAGTATACTGTAGTTACATGATCAAAACAAGAATAGCAATACTTCTATATTCAACTGAACAGAAGAAAATTTACTTCTTGTAAGTAGAAATACTAGCGGACATCACGCAGTTTCACCCACATAGTTCCTGTTTTCATGTAAATGCCAGGATAAAAAGTAGCCTGGATGTCATCCAGGTGTAGCTTTACAACTGTAAAAGAATTTTCCAAATAGATCCAGTAATTTTTAAGTTTATTCGTTACATACAATTTCCTCTTTATAATATTAGTTCTTAATTTTAATTCTTTCATTGTGCAAGCAACGAAAGAATTTTCAATATTTGAAGAAGAGTTATGAAAAGTTTTCAAAGTAATTATATTGAGAATTCTACTAAATTTCTAAAATATTTCCCCCATCCAAATACGAAGAATTCATTAATTAGGCTTAAAATTTATTAATCAAATACCACATCATAGAAACTTTTGAATAAAATAAAAAGAAATAATAAATATAATTACACCTAAGACATTATTATTATAAAGAAATATAATAAAAAAACTAAAGTGAATAAAGAAGGTGGGCTTGAAATACCCAACATATATACAACGTACAATATATATATATATAATATAATATACTTATAGAACCGTGTGCGATTAAACAGGCGGGGCCTGTATCAAGTATTCATGGACCAATCAGAAATATACATTTATTCAATTCAATGTTATACTGTTGTTGTAATATGTGTATTATAATAATAATAATAATAATACGGTATGCGCTTATAATATAATAAAATATACTTGAAGTTGGTGCTTCTCTGTGTGGATACTATGAAACAACGTATTCTGATATACTTTAATAATGTACTTGTGTGAATAGGTGATATAGTTCTACTCTATAAACTGATTTCATCAATACGATTTTATAACTATAATGTACAAACACACTGCAATTAGGTTTAACCAAATCTCAAAAAATTGCCCCACAAAATGCTCTATTAGGATCCGTGTAATTGCTCCAATGATTAGGTAAATAAATTATTTGCAGTTAAAATTACTAAAAACTGTTTTCCTTATATCTCACAGCTAATTAATGGTTTTTTTCTATATTTTTTTTTTGCTCCCGATTTGCTCTTTCGATATTAATCGATTTGATTCAGCAATTACATTTATTTATTATTTATTCAAATATTTTCATTCTATGGTTACAAAATTCTATTTTATCAATCAAATGATATATAAGTCTGTGATATATGATTTAACATAGGAAATTTCTCAAAATAATTGAACAAATTTAAATGAATAATTCTTTATATTTCTTCAATCATTCTTACCCAATTTTCAACTCAATAACCATCAATTAAATGTCAGTTTTTGTTAATTATTCAATAATTTTTGTTTAACATTTGCAATACAATTTGTATGCAAACAATTGAATAAATCATTTTCTATAATGTGAATGTTTTATCACAAATTTTAGACACACTCGTAGCGCATTAATCGATTTAGAAGAATAATCGTATGCACGGATAGCTAGACAAAGTAATTAAAAATAAAATAACACGTTTTGTATGTTATTTATTTGCTCACCGTTAGAAAATTAAAAATTTTATCCATTTTAATATTTAAAACAATTCTAAATTTTTTAATAAAAAATAATTATCATAACATTAAGCCAATTTCAACACCAATATTATTGTTTTTTTTTCAAACATTAATTATTTCCAAAAATAAATTCCTCCATTAATAATTTAAATATGTATTCAACATCTTAAAAACTAAAAAGAATCATTAACGAGAGACAATCTTCAAAAAATTTAGGTTAAAATATATACTAATTCATAAAAAAAAAAAGTATATAATTAGCGTTCATTATAGTGGGTGGACGGACGCCACTGTGTTCTATGAATTAAGAAGTTTATTTTTAAAAGTTAAGGTAGTTCAGTAGCAAATCCTGATTTCTTAGGAACATGATGTTTAGATCAATGACAAATCAGTTAATCAAGGATATATATCAAAAAAAGAAAATTTTCAAATAAAATGTAAAACTTCATCAAAATTGTTTGTATAATTTCATTAAGCCATCAGAGAATTAATTCAGAAAATATCATAACATTGTATGAGCTTGTAAGTGTAATTCGTTGCACCCAAAACACACGAAATATTACAATTAATGTAAGAAATTTTTGAGTACAAACTAATGTTGAACTTATTAACAGAATTTTGGTAGAAAGAGTTCAAAAAAAGTTCAGAAATTGGGGAAAATTTAACATATTCGTTGCTAAATAAATACTTTAATTGAGTGTGAAATCAACATGGAACAGAAAAAATTAACGTTAGATTTCTTTCAAAGGTTGTTTTTTTATTTTTCTTCGTTCAACCATTGCTTTGAAGTTGTTTTGTATCATTAAATATAATGAGATTATAGAAAATGTCAACTTCTGACTATATAACTATTCGCAACGTGTATTAGTATAGTTCCAGCAAATCTCTGGTAACTCTGGTAACGCCATACTACTTGTTTACTCAAATTTTATACATAAAAAACTATCACGATCGTTTATTGTATATAAAGTTTGGAACTTTCTTACAAGATATTGAGACCATGCACAATTTTCTTGTAGACTTCATCACCTCTTACGTTAGATCAACTTCTTATCGTGACAAGGGAATTTTATTTATTAAAATATAAATAAAATTCCCTTTAATAATGTTTTTTTGTGGATTTCAACTAATTGTGGCGCAACAGTTATCTCGGAATGCGGATACTACCTTAATTATTTGACAAAACATAGCTATTTGAAACGAGATGAAAGAAAGGTAATATTAAATGTTCTTTAAACTCTAAAGTAAGCGTGGAATAATATGCCAAAAAAATAATTTTTTTTATTTTAAAAATTTTTTATATTATTTTTGATTAATTAATAATCCGTCAACGAAATGTACTTCTGTTCGTAATTGACTTTTGTAACTAAATATGTTTTTATTAAATCATTAATAAAAAGTTTAGCAAAACATAAATATTTGCTCTTACTATTGTTAGATCATGAGCCAAATTAATCAATAATGATTCACTATGTATTCAAGAGAACAAAAATTGTTTTTTTTAGAATAGAATAGAACCAATATGTGACCATTTTGCTCTATTATTAAAAGCATTTCTAATTAATTTTAAAAAAATACTAGCCGCTTAAATATTATGGTCAGACTATTATTTAAGACAGGCCATGGTCTATTATGCCTATAATTAAATATTTTTACTATATTTGAATTTAAATTTCTAATAAATTTCGATTTTTTGCCCCAATTTCCTCGATCAAATTATTTTGTATTTTTAAACATACGTAAAGTAGTCATCATCAGTATGAATTAACTAGTTGTAATGATTCTCTGAGGAGATGTTACTCGTTGCTAATTTGGTGACGGTTTGTACGTTCAATATCAATGGTTTCGAAACCTTACTTCTCAATAGTTTTGATGTTTTTTGATAAAACAAGAGTAATTAAGTTATTCTGAATAATTAAATTAGCGATTTCATTCAGCCTCAAATATACACCTTGTGGACTTATTCACCTTTAAAAAACCGGCGAAAAGTTCAAAATTTTTTGTTCGCTGTTTATGGGGTTTCTTGTATAATTGAGGTCTAAAAAATTCAAAAATAACATTTATTTTACGATCGGTCGACTAATTTTTAAGATATTGCATGAAATACAACCGATAAATCGGCCTCTGGGATCGGATTTTTAGCAATATCTCAGAAACTACTGGTCCAATCGTTAAATAGATGTTATTTTTGAAATGATATCATATAAAACTTTGTTTAAAAATTTATTAATAAAAAAAAATTCATTTGTAGGTGTAAAAATTGCATTCAAGCTTATCGTACGCCGCGAAAACCGATAAAAATAAATAGCTAGATATTATTTAACAAATTTATGGGTAAAACTAATATATAAATTTATCCAAAAATGAATATAATTAAATTTAAAATAAAACTGTTGTGTTGGTTTTTGTAGTGTTATCAATATATATATAAAAAAAATTAACTTGGCAGTAAAAAAAACACGTCAATTTGTGTGATAAGAGACTTTAATAAAATTATTATTATTTTATAATTAAAACACATTAAAATAAAATAATAATATAATTTTTTGTTTTGTGTGTTAAATGCGCTAAATAATTAAATTTGATAAAAAAAAAATATATTATATTATAATTTCGGTTAAGTGTGAGTGTGTCAAGTATCATACTGATTTAAGGAGTCCGTACAAAATAATAAACATGATTAACATAGTTGATAGATATAAAATATATGAAGATATAATAAATTTTTGTCCAAATTTTGTAATGAAAATGTGAAAAGAGTGTACTGAAATTATGAATGGTCAAAAATTAAATGTGGGATCCAAGGATCTGTGAATTAAACTATTAGAAATAGAAAAAATATTTATTAGAACAAATTAACCCAAAAATAATTGTACGTAGAAGATAAATGTTATTGTATAACAAACTTTCCATAACTGTATGAACTATGTATGAAGAGAGTATTTAAAAAATGGGGAATAGAAAATAATAGCTCAATCGTTAATACTCATAGTCATATGCCGGGTATATAAATAATTGATAGTGTTAGTTGTTTTCCGCACTTTTAATCAATTTAATTTCACGTATTTTAAATTTGTGTGTATTCTCTCACAAACAGTATGTTGAATCAATAATATTTTGATAAACGATATTGATGTATTTAAACCAAGGCGAAAAAAAGGTGACAAACTCGTTATTCTTCCAGAAATATTTTACACTCCTGACAATCAATAATACCTTTTTATCGAGAACCAATAAATCACCTTTGTCCAATTACCAGTTATTTTAACTTAGTTTTATGATTTTTGTACACTTTAAAGGTTTCGAAAAACTTCGAAGAACAAAAACGACACTCTTATGGAATAATTATTTTAGTTTTTCCGATCTCGAATTGAGTCTAAAATTACAAAAATTAAATATGGGATCTCACTCATTATATAATTTTGATACGGATTACTTACAAAAAAAAATTTTGTTATGTGAATAATAAATTTATATATAAATAAAATTTTTAATTAAAAAATTACGTGTTAATTTTTATATTTTGTTTCAATATGTTTTTGAAAAATAAAATTATATATATTTTTTTTAGTTAAAACTAAATCATAATTTTTTTCTAAGAATGTTTATTAAAAAGAATTAAATGTACTTATTTTATACTAAACAGAAAAAAAATTAATTTGAACTGGCGATAGAAAATTCTAGTATTCACACGGAAAATCGAAAAAATCAATTTAATTACAGGATCCCAAAATACAGGATAGATAAATTTGATATTTCTTGATTAATAAATATATTTTAATAATCATTATCGATCATTCATACCACACACAAAAATGAATACGTGTACGTAATGTACGCGCATCAGAAGTTATACTTCTTTGGCATCATAAGAAAAACAATTTTTAACTGTATGCAAATAATTAATTACAATAAAATAATAAAAAGGACTAGAGAAGGATAGTCAACACAGTCATTTAAGTTCAGTTTAAATTTGAAAAATTAAATAAATATATATTTTCTTAGTTTAATATTCACTTTAAACCTTGAAACTGTAGATCTTGTGTGACGGTGATGCGCGCGCATCTTAAAATTTCACTCAATTTTTAATAACGCGTCTAACGAAGTATAATTCATATTGTGCCCTATGCTAAATGCCATAACACATCTAATTTCAGGCAGTTATTCTCTTCACCAGTTTAAAAATAGGTGTACATTGCTAGGGTAACAAATAGCCAGGCTATCTGTTTACAGAATAGGTCTCTCCTGTCACCAGTGCACAGTTGACACATAGAACATTACTGGTTCAAGATTCCCTGACAGTGCCGCAACATAGTCCTCTCTCCTGTCACCTGTGTAAAGTTCACACATAAAACAGTACTGAGCTGCATTTCAATATGCAAGAATTCATTTATAGTTCAAGATGCCCCGACAGTGCTGCTTCACAAATCTGTGCCCAATCTAAGTATAATTTCTAAGGGTCATATACACCATAACTTGTTTTTAATAGACCTTTTCTCAGAATTAAAAAAGGCATTTATCTGTATGAAAGTAAAACGTTTATTATATACCTCTCGTCATTACAATATAAACGGCATTAAATTTTATAAACTAAATTAAAATAAAAAACAATTTGATGTCATATTAGAAAGCATTCTGCTTTTTTTTATATTAATAATTAAAAATAATTATTATCAAAACCAAATTAAATTGATTTAGTTTAAAAGTCTTGGACGCAAAATTTAGAAGCCTTAAATTGCAATTGGAGCACTGGAAAGTAATGGGAATTAAAATAAACAATATTTAGAAATTAGTATATTAACCATCGCGCTATTAACTTAAAAACATCAAAATTAATTTTGATTATCTATCTAAAAAATTCAATTTAATTAAAAAAAAAAAACTAAAAATTACACCATAAAATTAATGTTTATTATAATTTTAAGTAAGCGTGGAAGATTCATGTCGTTGCGTTTTATGATTACATGAGTATATATGATAAGTTTATTTTGTAATAAAAAAAGGAATGTACAATACTTCTTGTTCATTTTTGACCTCTAGACAAAAAGGATGTCAACTTGTGCTTGTCAATAATGCTCTTAAAAATGAAGAGGAATATTAAATGTACAAGTAAGAGTTTAGTGCAATTCTAGGCGGTTCTTTACAGCAATGCAGAGAGAATGGAAAAGCGTATGATCAATTCCAACTAATAATAATAAAACCTTCGGATTGAATTTCCAACAGTTGATTAATGTTTTCAAGTCTTTCTACTTTTCAGCAAGCGTTATAGACAATCATCTATCTACAAATGTCATATCAAATTTCGTTAAACTGATATACCTAATGTGTTAATACAACAAAAGTTGTGAAAAACATATCTAAGTTGCAGAAATTAATAATCGAACATAGATCGCTTGAGCTCATAAAATCTAATTATAATAAGGAATATCTAATAATTTAAAAATATGGCACCTAAAAATTTTTCGGTTATTCGCCAAATTTTTATTATTCTAATGTGAAAATCTTGATAAAACGGGAAGCCCATTGTGCTCCTAGCGTGCTAAATGTTATCCCATTTTATCGAATCTCAACAAAAACGCATTTGACACAAACGAACAAAATTCATTTGATAGTCAAAATTAAAATTAATAATGTTGGAAAATTCATATTTTCTCAATCCCAGTCAATGTACATAGCTTAGGCGGAAAAAAAAGTTTTTCAAAATATAGCCGAGAGAATTACAGGTGACATCAAAATTATATCGTAAAAACCTCTTATCAATTAATAATTACAAAACATATGAAATACATACATTTTAAGTAAAGTTTGCCGTAGGCAAATAAAAATATAGTTTATAATATGAAAAAAATTGTTGCTTCTTTAATTTCAGGCTTAATTACACGATTATCAGCGTACAAGAATAAAAATAATTATCATATTATTTAAACGAATCAAAAATTTCCCTAAACAGTTTATTTCCATTGTAGGAGCAAATTTTTTACGATAATTAAGCGATTAATTTTGATTCTATTCCGAAGTTAACTGGGAAAAATTGTTGAAAACAATTCTTAGTCGGGATATATTTAAATTTCAAATGTTTATTGTGCTGCCTTAAGTTAACAACAATTAAATATTAAGTTCAAATTACCAATTACTTATCCATTTTTAAGTGCAAAGACCGGTAAAAGATTCTAAATATTAAGTAGTCTAACATAAAAGTAAACACGTCAAACATCCAAAAAATTAGAACTTGTCAAATACAGCTGATAATTTTTAAGGACATAATTTTTATTTAATATTTTACACAAACTAAATAATTTATTGAGTTGATTTATTAACGCGCGCTTATAAATTTACAACTGATTTTCAAATAAGTTTACAAATAAAGATACAATAATTTATAGTTGTAATTTTTCAAATCATAATTTTCCCGAAAATAATCGTTGAAAAAAAATTAATCTTAAAAGAATACTTCAAGTAAATTGTTTTAATATGCTTGTAATAAAATTTAAAACCTATTTGTTGTGAAGGAAAAGGTTTACCCAACAAATTCACCACCACCCTATGATAAAAATTTATTAACAGTTGTAAATAATTCTGTTCTCTCTTTTAATCTCAGTTAATTCCACAATATATAAAAATTTACCTGTCATAACATTTCAAAGTTACCTGTCTTCAAATTCTAAGAAACAATCTCTCATTTATTTACATTAAAATAAATAGCCTAACCCTAAACTATACAATTGGCACGTTTTTTCCATAAATATATAAAAAAAAAAAAAAAAAAACATACCACAGGACTGTCATCGCCAATGTCACTGTCTCGTTCGTGTGATTCCATCTCCATGGCGTATACCGGAACCGGATCTCGATTTTTTACGCGAATTTTGATTGTCTTTATTTATTAGTAAGAATGCCCAAAAACTGGAGCACCCTCACTAAAAACTCAAATAAAACGGAAAAACCAAAAAAAAAAAATCAAATTAAAACCCCAAAACTGAACTGAACACAAATATTTTTTAAAATATTCATTTAAATAAAAGTACACAAACAAGTCACAAATAAAAAAACACAAAATAAAAACACCAAAAAAACAGTTTTTTAAAACACAATTAAAGATGTGCACATGAAAGCTTTTAATTAAAAATTCACACAAAGTTTATTATTGACCAAAAAAAAAACCAAACCGTTACTTAGAAAGAATAACAAATACTTTTTGAAGTATAACAAAGTATATGATGTTGATCATACGAAGGTTTGAACCCGTCTTATTGAGTTTGTGTATATGATGAGTGTTAACCATGCGCATGGTACAACGAGTCAACACACACATAAACACATAAACGTATACACATTGAAGTATATGTTTTATGTTTTATGTTTTTGAATACATATACTATAAGTTATACGCTATCACAGAACATGTTTTTTCATACATATCTCTTAGAGAGATATTATTATACTTTATGTTGTTTTATCTCCCCCCCACTTTATATTATACACATGTTGCACCAATCATGATATTGGGCGGTACACAATTATAAATATGTATCCAACCAAATTTATAATTATTTTATTGTAATATAATTTTATTATTATTTTTTTTTTTTTTATGTGCAGTATAATGTTTTCATATATTGTGTGTATACTTACTAGAATGGGAAAAAAATTGTTAGTACTTGTAAATTTATGATTATTTTTATTTTATAATATTTTATATATATTATTTTTTTACTTTTAATGTTTTGTTCTCTGTTGTTATTAGACCAAGTTATTAATTATTTATATAAATATTAAAATAATATATTTGTACGCCATTTTTAATTATGTAGATATATTAAAATAAAATTATTGTATTTATTTCATTTTTTTTTTGTAAACAGTTAAATTTCTATTGGTTGATTTGCAATGTGATTTATTTGGAAAAATTTGATTAATTAACAGAATTGTAAAAATTTGTCTAGGGTCTTTGAATAATTCAAAAAAATCTTAAAAAACAAGATCTTATTGAGTGAGTTATGAGTTACAGAAAATTTTCACCACGCACTAAGTACAAATTATTAATATCCGCTTATTATATCAATAAGATGGTTTTTTAATAATAGCCATTAATTATAGTAAAGAAAATTTTGAAATGAACCAAACTAAACAAAATTTTAGTATCTTGAAAATTTATTGATTAATTTGGCTTGAAGATTGAAGCATGAAGTTTTATAATTAATTATTACGATTATATTGTAATATCAATTATAATATTTGAATATTTTTGTTATTTAATTTTCAATAATTTTCATGGAAATCTACGTAAAAACCATTTAATGTAAGTCAAAATATTTAATTTATAATAAATTTCCCGTTTTTTTTTTCCGACTTTTGAAACAAAATTTTGTTTTAAAACAAACAATTGATAGTAACAACGCCAATAATTGTTTTAGCCACAATTTTTGTTTGGGATTTCCTAATTTGATTCTTATTAAGCCCTCAAAGGGAATTATCCATTGGGAGTGCTCTATTGGGATCCAATTAGGTCCAGATGTATACACTGGGCAATTCCAAAGTAATTTTTAGTCGGGATTAATTTTCGAAAAATGATATTATGACAATCGATATTCGTTTAAATATAAAAATGAAAAAAATAAACTAATTTTGATTGTCTTTTTCTGGTGACCTGAAAAGTAAAAGATACCAGATTTGAAAAAATGTCTGAAGAAATTACTGCGCTTGGAAAACTAATGGAACAAGGTCAGTGATTTTCATCCTTTGTATGCCAACTATAGTTATCAAAATTTACATTTAGGGTCTCTCAAGCACCACAAGAACCACCCTTTTATATTGTTTTATGTGATAATAAAAGCTAAAAAAGTTAAAAGCATTTTTACTATTACTTCAGTAGTTTGAAAAATTATCCTAAAAAAAAAATTAAAATCTTAATCTCTATCGTTTAACATAAATAAGAAGCATTTATTAACATCATAAAAATTTTTTTGTCTGTAACAGATATTCATAAGAAATCTATCAATTAATAAAAGTAAATACAGCAATTAATAAAATATCTGTATGTTAAATTTCATCCAAATCCATTCAACCGTTCAATAACAAACGTGCAAACAATTAAAAAATACAAACTTTCACATTTATAATATTATCCACTTCCTAGATTGATATTCAGTAAAATCTATTAATTATAATCAATTTTTAGTAATTTCAGGAATAGTTTAATACTATCATCTCTTGGGCCAATACAAATCGGCTTACAACTATAGCACCTAGCCTAAGCTTTATCTATAATACATCATCTTAGTTACATCGAGATTACAATTTTTGATACATCATTTGAAAAATGGAAAATTTATAATAAAAAACCATTGAGAGAATACTTCCCTAAAACTAACTTAAAATTAAATAAATTAAACTTAACATAAAAGAAAATATATACTCCGGAATTAGGAATGCTAAAGGGCAACCAATGAATACATTATATACAATTTAATATGCATAGACATCCAAAAATATAAATCTATCTGTATAATAATAAATATTAAGAAATATGTACCTAATATCTATTGATTGTCGGCTTATTTATAATAAAAAAAAGGTACAAATATCATATATATATATAATTAATAAGATATAATTTTTAATGTTCAAACAATGTAATATCTTTAATGAGCGTAATTTGTATATTAAAAAGTAAATAATTTAATATATACCTACATAAACAGTGTCAACCGAATAGAAGGTAGTCAGTATTCAATACACAGACCCTGAAATACCGATAAATTCATGGCTTTTTTAACTTAAGCGTGTCTCACACGATCAATAATACTGAAAAATTGTAGTCCCCTTTACCAGCAAACTTCCAAATCAGAAAGGCTTCAAAAAAACACTTCAGAAAGACTTTTTTATTATGACTTCTTTCAGATGTATCAAATCAGACTTCTTTTTTAAGAAGTCTTAATTAAGTAAACTTTAAGCAGTATTTTTATACAAGAAGTCAGAATTGTGAATTCTGTAATAAGTCATTTTTCTAATTTTCGAAGGAGCTCTGTAAGAAGTCATTTTTATATGTTCCGTAAATAAAGTCGGAAATGTCAGCCTTACAAGAAGTCTTATTCCTTAGTTACATAAGAAGTCGGAAATATGAGCACTTTAAGAAGTATTTTTATTGAGTTTTGTCGGAAATAAGAGATCTCTTTTAGCTCGCGATTAGATTTAACTTTTCTGATATGCATTTGACTCAAATTTTATCTACTGTTTTCGAATAATCCTAAAATTTAATTAGTTTTTATTTCTTGGTCTTTGCTTTTTTTTATTTTCTATTAAAAATTAATTTGGAGGATTATCATAAAGCAAAAAAATTTGGAAAATCGTTCACCATAAAGGTCATTCCTGCAACTTCCTGCTAATTCCACACCTAAGCACTTAAAATATAACATATTACAATGTTTTTGAGCTTAAAATTATGTGTTTGAGCTTTGATGTTAAAAAAACACTTGTTCCCGAGAATATTTCGTTAACGATATCTCTAGAACCAATCAACCATAATTATTTGCTTTCATCAAAAACCATATCGACTTAAAATGCTTGTGTCATTTGCAACGCTACCTCCCAGACTACAAGTATATATCTGAGAAACGGAGTTTAAATCCCATGTTAGTTACTATAACTGAGTGTTTCTTTTTTATGGCTAACACTGTATATATACTTATAAGCAAAGTCTATATTATGTGAAATATATATTGAAAATTAATAAAATTTAATAACATTTCTTAGAATCAGAAACAGTATAGTTAGTGTATATACGTATGTTCCATCTCACATCATAAAACACAAACCCAATAATAAATAACAAAAAAATATAAGTACTAAATGATATTTAAATAATAAATAATCAAACATTAGCGGGCCCAACCCGTCCGGTTTTCAACATAATATCAGCCACATCAATAACGATTTTTTACCTTTTATACACAAAAATATATATTATTTGTATACTTAAAATGGAAATAAAAAACACAAAAAATTGTGTGTGCATTTGGTGTAAGAATCGCGCAATGCACTTCCATACAAAGGGATATTATTGATAACTTTGAATTATCCAAAAAAAAATACATTTATTATTAGATTTAGAGTTTTGTAGGGAACTATAAAGAGATCTGTATTACTGTAATTCAGTTAGTTTAGTCTGAGTACACTTAACTCTTCTGGGTAATCGATGTTTGAACTAAATTTTTGTCGAAAAAGAGAGATGTTTGTGAGTGTTTTTAAACTTTACCTAATTTTTGTGATTCTGTAAAAAACCTTAAAAATTGCCCACAAAAAAAAATTATATTTATCGTTTTAAGTGTTCTAATATAATTCATCAAAATTTTACATATCCTACAATTGGGTGGCTAGTTTTAAAGATATCGCTTGAAACTTAACCCAGAATATTGTCATTCATATCAAATTTCAGGCGATATTTCAAAAAATAAGCATCCCATAAAC
Source organism: Chrysopa pallens (assembly GCA_020423425.1). Classification (NCBI taxonomy): domain Eukaryota; kingdom Metazoa; phylum Arthropoda; class Insecta; order Neuroptera; family Chrysopidae; genus Chrysopa; species Chrysopa pallens. The sequence goes on along the minus strand of CM035594.1, from coordinate 70,856,827 downwards.
GTAAAACTTTTGAACTCTAGAGTCCAACTCTATCACTCGAAAAAAATTATTTTGTATCCGATTTTGATAAAAATTATGCTTATAAAATTATGCTTAAATATTCTAGAAACACTTAATAACAAATTTTCTAGACTTTTTGGCGATTTTTTCAGCCATTACATAAAAGCTCTCTGTATTTCACAAAACTAATTCCAATCACCAGTTATATAATGTTTGCTTGCCAGTTTATGTATAGAGGTAAAACTTATTATTTTACTTTGAATTACAAATATTATTAAATTTCATCTGCTTTCGTAAAAGATACTTCATAATATTTTATTTACTTAACATTTCAGATACTACGAAAAAAAATAATAATATTATTATTGATTATATATGAAACGATTTTATTTATTGAAATCATACGTTTTATTGTTTTTATATTGATACTATAATTAGGAAGTTTTCATTTAGTTAGACAATCGCTTAATCTTAAGTATGAAAAATTCAGTATTTCACACTTTCCCGTGATTAACGACATAAGTGCACGGTTAATTGAGTAAATGCGACCACAATCGTATGTAAAATTTGATATACAACATTACCAAATATCTACATACAAAATTTCATACCCTTTTGCACCAGTGTCAACATTACAGTAGATTTAAGTCAACATTTTATTTAATATTTTACCATTTATATCCAATTTTTAGTATAATTGTATGTTCATATAATCTGGATAAAATATGCAACCAAAAATTATTAAGATTGAAGGAAATTCGATGGGTTTTCTTGGTTGAATGGCAAAAAAAATTACAATAATTAAAAATCATTTTCTTTCACAAGCAACTCTTGACTAAACTATTTATTAATTTTCTATTATATTTAATTATTTATATTTCATAACTAATTAAATTAATATGTTATATTTAATTAGATTTATATATATCATAACAAGTTATTGATTATTACTTAATAAAATATTATATTTTGATACATGTAATTAATAATAAAAAATTATTAAACAAGTCTGTAAATTAGAGGTATATTAAGTATATAATAAATGGTTCGGTAGTTCTTTATCAGATTAGAGTGAGTTTATATTTTATGCTGATCTAAAATTTGGCAAGGAATTTTTAAATTTTTTAAGTTATTTCAAACACATGCAAACTGAAGTAAAAAAAAAAAACTGGAGTAAATATATGCAAATATTGGAGTATGCTTGGATTCAATAGCAAATTAAATGTCAAAAAGTCGTTTAAGCTGGATATATTAGCATAAATAATTGGGGTTCAGAGTAAAGTTTTGCTAAAGTTTGGATTTTCTTAAACTTCATATTTTTTGGGTCACTGAATACGAATTTGTAGTTTGCAGGCAATAGTTTTGCCCGGAAGTGTTGTTTTTTCGGCACTATTTGAGGAAATTTATATTCTTATTTCAGTTGTTGACCTATACATCTTAGATAAATATCTTAAATTTCTCATAAGATTAACCGTTATGTCGCTTGGCTAGATACAAAATAATATTGGGGCTCAGAGGAAAACTTTTTTGGATCACTGATCACGAATGTGTGGTTTGCGGGCAGAAATTTTAACCATAACATTATTTTTTGCGTTCGTTTTTTAGCAAATTTTGATACTTTTTCTAGTTTTTGGCATATATCTCAGAAAAAATGCGTTTTTTCAAGAAGCCCATTCTATACAAAATTAAATTAAATAGTATTTTTTAAGACTAACCAAACTAGCAAACTAAGACTAACCGTTTCGCCACTAGAGTTTTCCCAAAAAGGGTTTTAATTCGTTGTAACAATTTAATACATTTAACAATTTATTTGAAGGACGTTCTAGCGGCGAAACGGTTAGTCTTAGTTTGCTTAATAAGAGAAATATAAATTGCAAAAACTTTTAAGTACCATAATTGTACATAAATTAATGTGAACCATTTTATTCACAGTTGATCGTTAATGACGTTTAATAATTTTATACAGTGATTATAAACGATATAATCAATTATATTTTATAAGCGAAGATAAATGACGATTTAAAAAATTTATATTATATATAATATTTTATTTCTAATTAATCTGATTTAAAAATAACATTTAAAATTATAGTGTTAATTATTGTATTAACTATGTGAACTTCACACGGAATTAGTTTCAATTTCAAATTTGTGAACGGTTATGAACTGAATTTCATTTATAGTACTAAATTTTAACACATCATTAAGAGCATGATTGATGTAATAAATAAAATAATAATTAAATTAAAAAAATATATAAATATAAAGAACTCGACTGCTTAAAAAGCGAACATTAAATTATGAAGAAGCGAAATAATTTGGCTCCAATTTTGATAAAACAAAAGTATATTTAGTAATTTTTATCCAAACATTAAAACAATACTATTAAGTTATATTCCGAATTGTTAAGCGATATCTCGGAAATTTACCATTCCTATTATTAGATAAGTATAATTTTTGTTATGCCATAATTTTTTTCTTAAAAAAAAATCAAAAATAGTGAAAAAAAAATTGTTATGGCTTTTTTGATGATTTTTGTAGTTTACATACATTTTCAAAAAGGTACGCAAAAAATTGCACAAGGATCATTTTAACGAAATTATTATTTCAGATATAATTAATCATAAAAATGTATTCAAATTACTCTAATTAATTTCCAGAAAAGAAATAATTATAGTCATGGCAGAAAATACGAAACATTTTTGTTTAAAATTCTGCCCACTTTTTCGGACAAAATTCATTTTTATAATAAAAGTTTAGAAATCAAAATATTTTTTCAATAATTTATTCCCGTATCAATAAATGTTAACACGTGTATTGATTGCACAGAGGATAAAAATAACATACATTTTTTCTTTTGATTTTTATCTATTGTAAAAAACTCCGTCTGCAAAGCTTGCATAAAAAAAATAAGGTATTTTTATGGTTTTATCTAAATGGGGAAAGGATCAACAAAAATTACATAATTTCACATCGATTGCAAAAAACTGTAGCTTTCTAGAATGCAACAAAAATGTTCATATTGACTTTTTGAAATTTTCAGTACAACGAGAGACACGATAAAGTGATTTTACAGCATGATAATGCTAAACCTCACGTTGCTAAAGTGGTTAAAAAAATATCTCGAAACGTTGAAATGGGAAGTTTTACCTCACCCGCCGTACTCTCCAAATGTTGCGCCGTCCGATTTTCACTCGTATTTCGCTCAATGGCACACGACCTGGCTGACCAACACTTCAGTTCGTATGAAGAAGTGAAAAATTGGATCGACTCATTGATCTTATCGAAAGATGAAGAATTTATTCGCCTGCTACCCGAGAGATGGTCCAAAGTGGTAGCTAACGATGGACAATACTTAATGTATGTAATCGTTTTGTTGTAATAAAGCCTCAAATAAAAAAAAACGGCGGGAGCAAAATGGTAAACCTATGTATATGTATGAAATAAAAAGAAAAATAATGTATACGTAAATAAGTACAATGGTCTAAAACCTGCTTTCAGCCTCAAATTTCGATATCTTCACGACATTATTATTATACTTGACCACGCTACTAAAGCTGCAGTAATATCTAAAATAATAATTTAATAAATGGAATATTAATATTAAAATGGATTGTGTAAATATTGAAAATTACTTGCAATCATTATTACAGACACAAGTTTTAAGTACCTAACCATTCTTGGACTCTCCACTCTTATATTATCAACATCAGTCGTCAATCTTCTAGTATATTCAGTTAGTCAGTCAGTTAGTCAGTGTTGTTAGTCTTACTAGTAGTGTAGTAAGTATAGTAAAGTTATTATGATTAGTTGCTCAATGGTGATCTTATTTAAATACTTCAAAATATATATAATAAATGTGTAATGAGTCATTTATTAAAAACTTATAACAACTATAGTTTATATATTATTGAGTTAATTATTATAACATACAGGCGAATAGTAATTATCACATCATATCTACCTTAATTTACGTCTTTAACTACTTATTATTTCATTATCATTAGCAGTTGACGGCTACGAAGATGTTCGGGTAACACGCAAGATATTCAGGATATGCATTCATGCTTCAGTGATTCCATTCAAATTTGTACAAAAATAAAAGACAAACTTGTGATATTTTTCCCAAATAGATGTTGATTAGAAACACTGATTTATGCTTATTGATAATCTTAATAATAAGTATTTATCATCAAATTATATTTACATTTCAAGGTACCTAGCCGAAGCTTTATCTATAATGCGACTTGTTATTTACATTCAATTATATTCTTTGGAATTCGTTCGTTCGACATCCATTTCAAAACCATTTCAATTTTTTTCATCTAACAGGTTTATTAGTTCAAGTTGTGTTGTATTCTCTCTTATTTAGACCAGAGTAGAAGCCTTAAAAAATGATAAAAAGTGGAAGAAAATTATAGTAGGATGAAACCCATTGGTAACGAAAGATACTATGATAAAAATGAAAGGAAAAATAAATTACGGGTGATCTGAGTTCGGGAAGTGTGGAAGGGGTGACTTTTAAGGGTGAAACACGATTTATTTCGAATCTGGCAAAATTACAAGCCCTATGGGAAAAGTTAAATGGCGATTGAAAATTAGAGTGCTTTTTCGATATTTATTCAAAGTAAGATGAAAAAATAAATATTATAAATCAAAAAAATTACAGTGAATTTGGAACATAGGTAATTTTTTTGTAACAGATAAAAATAAAAAACTAAAAACTTGTTTATTTGAATTTTCACATAAATTTTGCCGTTATGTGAAAAAAGTGTAAATACAAAAGTTGTAGATCTTTTTATTATCTACAACATTGCCATTTAACTTTTTTCCATAGAACTTGTAGTTTTACCGGACCTCACCCACCTACTTTTCGAACTCAGACCGCCCATAATTTATTTTTCCTTTCATTTTTTATTATATTATCTTTTATTTCCAATTGATTTCATTCTATTATAATTTTTTTTGTTTTTAAAAATTATCTTCCCTGGTATAAATAATTCTGCTATTCCTTCTTTTGCCTCTACTGGTTTTGCCTAAGTCTTTGTATATTAACATTATTATATTCAAGTTCACCTCTTCCATATTTAAAATTGCTTGGTTAAGGCTGTAATAATAAATTAAACCTATCTTTGTAATCCTGTTTTCAATATTGATTTGACCATCTCGATAAAATTTCATTCTCAAATAGATGCAATAATCCACCCATATATATATATTATTAATTCATATAATATTAGTTCATAAAATATAGTGTTCAATAATATAACAATTCATAGGTTAATGCTCTTTT